>CANTUT010001362.1:42500-371708 GCA_947687605.1 Reutealis trisperma
AAGTAAAGAAATAATAAAGGAAGGGAACAAACTAAGCAATCCTAAGGAAAAAATAACAAAACAAACAAAACAATTTAAAGCAAAAGAAAATAAGTACCTTACGAGGATGAGGCTTGGGATGTAGGGTGAATGAAGTGGACAGCCGGATTGCAATTCCACCTTCTCGGCTTGGCAAAATGACAACCTTCGAACAACGACTCAAACAATGTTATTGGGGCTTCCTTAAACTGATTTTAGGAAAGCTATCTCAAAATGACCACCCAAATAAAAGTTTAAACTAAAAAGTTCATTCTTTTCGGACCAAACTTGTGGAGATAGTTTGCTTGATGCAAAGGTTAATAAAGCAAACCAAGAAGTCAAAAGATGATCAAAAAGGAGTGGGAGGACCCCTATGTATAGGGAAAAGGTTGGGAGAAAGTTTCATGCACTTTCGATTTGGGATAAGTGCACAAAATGAAGAAAAATAAAAAAATATAGAAAAATACAACTGTTGCCTCGCAGAAGCCAATGGTAGCTACCAATGCATTAGCGGTAGCCATAGGGCTATAAGTGGTAGCAGCTGCAGTGCATCCTGTTGCTGCCAAGCCTAACTTCACCCATTTTGCAATTTTGGCCTGCTTCTCATCTGTTTTAGATTCGATTTACACTCAGTTTAATTCTAAGAGTTTAAAATTGAGTGCTGGTTGTCTAAAGATGCAAATTTGAGGGTTCACAACTGCCCTCTCATCATAATTGGCTTTGAACAAAAGGTAATTCTGATGATAGTGAATATTGGGAAGAGGTGCCATGTCAGATTCTAGGCTTGTGTGTTCTTGTCCGATCCTTTAGGAGGAGGCCCTTGGGATGAGTGAGGTTTTATCAATGGCTATCAGTCCGACCTTGACGTTGGGTGCGAGAATGGTCTTGGAGAATTTCAATTAAGGCTATCTGTTCAACCCTAATGTTAGAGGATAAAGAACGTTTGGTGAATTTAAATCAAGACTATCTATTCAACCTTAATATTGGAGATAAAGACAATTTGGGGTAAATCTCAACCAAAGGCTATCTGTTCAGCCTCAATGTTAAAGGATTTAAATCAAGACTATCTGTTCGGCCTTAATATTAAAGGATTTAAATAAAGGATATCTATTTGGCTTTAATATTAAAGGTAAAGATGATTTGGGAAAATCTCAATCAAGACTATCTGTCCGGCCTTAATATTAGATGTAAAGATGATTTGGGTAAATTTCAATTAAGGCTATCTGTCTGGCCTTCATATTGGAGGTAAAGAAGATTTGGGTAAATCTCAATTAAGGTTATCTGTTCGACCTTAATGTTGAAGGTAAAGATGATTTGGCTAAATCTCAATCAAGGCTATCTGTTCGGCTTTAATATTGTGAGGCCTCGCCCAAGCACAAGCCCGATCCACTAGAGGGAATCAGGATGCTCATTCGGGTTTAGACTAATGATGGAACCCTCGAGTTCAGATTTGGTTGATTTTGAAAATGATTTTTGGGAGTCGCCACCCTAATTTATTTTTAAATGAAAAAATTAAAGAAAAACCCAATTGACTCCAATTCATTAATTTTCAACTAATTAACCCAATATAAAATCACTAGCCTCGAACTAGGTTTTTGATTTTAAATAATCTAAATTTGGCTCTTAAGTTTAATTTGACTTAAAAAAATTGATTTCATGAATGATATTTATAGGATGATAATTATAAATAAGATGTATGAATATGACATGAGTGTATGGAGAAAATTAAAATAAAACATCCACAAACTACATTAATTACAAAGGGGAAAGGGAACTGATTGAGATTTGGATTTGAGGTTTGAATTTAGATTCCAAATGTGTTTATGTACCCCATTGAATGGAGATTAAAATCCACGTAGTTCGTGGAATGTACCCCATTGAATGGAGATTAAAATCCACGTATTTCGTTCCACGATTAAGTGGAAGGGTTTAAGGGTTGATTAATTTGATTTGGGTTTGAGAGGAAAAAACTAATATGTTCACTTTTGGTGGGTGAAGGTTTTACCAAACCAAAATTATGTTTTATCAGGATTGGGTGATTGGATGAATTAGAAGATTAATTAATTAATTAAAATAATTAATTAACTAATTAATATGATGAAAAAGATAGATGGATTAATTAATTAAAAAGGTTAATTAATTAATTTGGAGGAAGGGTGAATTAAGGAAAATGATTAATTTGATTTTAAAAAGTGATTAATTAATTAATTAATTGAGTGATTAATTAAAAAAGAGTTTTAGTTAATTAAAAAGATTAATTAACTTGGTTAGGATAAGATAATTAATTAAGTAAAAAGATTAATTAATTAATTAGAGAGTGGATGGAGGGAGAAGAAAAAAAGTTGATAGATAACTATCAATATCAACTTTGGAGGTGTGTTGGAATTAAAGATGAAGGGCCTATTTATAGACAAAGGAAGATGAGGGTAGTTTAGGTAGTAAAAATATGAAAAGACCACGAGAGGTTGTGAACCCTCAAATTTGCACCCCCTAATTCGGCTGCAGCTTGACACCTACTAAGAATGGGGCGCTACGCATACGGCGGTCTCGCTAGTCGGTTAGTGGGCAGGGGTCAAGGGGGCAGCGCCCCATCGAAAAAATAAATTTCCTGAATCTTTCCTTCTCCAGTCGATCGTGTTTCAGTCATGAACCCACAGGATCAAACCAAGCTCGAATCAGAACTAAAACGGGCCCGAAACGGACGAAAATAGATCAAACCGCGCGATTGGTGCACTGTCATCTGGGAGGCACATTTCCCATGCCGCCTCCTGCATCTCATGCCACTGGAATCATGGTCGTGCCGCCCAGGAGGTGGCACGCATCTCGTACCACCAGAATCGTGGCCGTGCCGCCTACACGTCGGCCATGCCGCCCCTGCCGCCGGTGCCGCGCCGTCGGCTCCTCCTCTGGCAACTTTATAAATGGGAGCTTCCTCCAGCCTCATTTGGCATGATTTCCAATGAATTCTAAAGCATTCTAGAGCATTTTCAAAGCAATTGAGGCATATTTCAAAGCATATTTTCATTCTTATACTCACATATTTGCTGCTTCTAGATCCATATTCCAAGCTTCCTTTGAATTCAAGGTGGAGTTAAGATCCGGGGCAAAACTAGTTCCATTCATTTGAAAGCCAAGAAAAACAAAGGTATAACCCATTTCCTATTTTAAAATTCTAAATTTAGATCTAGAATTTTCTTTAGATCTAAAACTGAAAAGATCTAAAACTTATTAATTTAAGAATCAGAATTAAGTTAACAAGCAAACCAACACATTTCTAAAACCCCTCCTTTGCAAGAAGGGAGAACTGCATGGGGTTTGATTCCTATTCAATAGGATATGTAGGCTGCCATTTTGAAGGGCATTAACTCCAAAAATATTTTTATCAATATTGTTTTCCTTTTTATTTCGATTTATTCATATTAATCTTTTGTTTGTGATTTTATTTTTAGTTTATTTTGAGAAATGTGTGCTTTTCCTAGTACCCATAAGGGCTAGAGGAAAGATCCTCCTTACTTCGTTTGTTTTAATATTGTAATAATTAAGTAGGATTTATCTTGTCTATTTATTTATTATTGTCATTTCATCACATCATACATACATATATCTGTTCATTCATCATTATATTCTTGTTCATGCATACATAAAAATTCATTTTTCAAGAGTTATTTTGCATTTTTAGCCAAACTAAAGAAAAAAATATTTTCTTAATTGTGTAATTACCAAAACTTGATCCCCGAGCCCTCCTTGGTCACTCGCGGATTGGTGCACTTTTCCATTAGGATAAAATCAAATTATTTTTGGAGTCAATCGTGTTGGGTTTTCTTTAATTTTCCCAATTAAAATAAATAAATTAAAGTGGCGACTCACTTTTCAACTGTCAAATTACAAAAATCAATTTTCCGAACTCACAGCGAGTTCCAATCGTGTAGTTTCTCCCAAAGAGCATTTCGATCCCTCGATGGATCAGACCGGTGCTCGGGCGAGGCCTCACAGTTGGCGACTCCACTGGGGACATAAAATCTTTTTCAAATAAAAGATAAAGTGGATTACTTTTGGTATAATACCAAGTTTGGCTTTAAAAGCAAAATAACTCTTTCATGCATCACTAAATTGGACTCCTTGTCCAAAAAACCCTAGTTTCCTAGGAAAACAAAGGATAGAAAGTAACATCGAATGGGTAACCTTCCTTAGGTCTGCTTGCCGATAGTGAAATTATCCAACCCATAACATATCCTCTAATCCATTTAGAGGTGTAACGAGTATGCACGTACCATTAGACCCACGCGAGGCTCCTTATCTCACATGTGGTTAGGTATATTGCATCTCTAGTGTGATGGGTTCTCTTCAAACCACCCTAACCCTTTCATGTAATGTCTCATAGAACCTTTCCTTTAGGATTATATGTACCATAATACTGAACTTGGTAAATCATTATCATGAAACCTTTTCATTCATGCATACATACATGCATAGCTTGAACCTTGTGAACAGTCAAAAACCTATCCAAACACCTTCACACCCAAAACCCATGGTCAACACCCAAAGCTCATGAGCCATTGTTCACCTAAACCTATGGTCAAAATCCAAAGCCTATGGTTCACCTAAACCCGTGGTCAAAACCCAAAGCCTGTGGTCTATCTAAACCCATGGTCAACATCCAAAACTCATGGTCCACCTAAACCCATGATCAAAACCCAAAACTCATGGTTCACCCAAAACCCATGGTCTAATCCTATCCAAACCCATGTCAAACTCATGGTAAAAATAAATCCATCTATGGTACCCTCATCATTTTCCATAATTCTTATCTAAGCTAAACAATAACCTAGCCCAAGCTAAACACTGATATAGCTTCATCTTTCATAATTCTTACCGAAGCTAAATACTAACCTAGCTTTCATCTTTCACAACTCTTACCCAAGCTAAACACTGATCTAGCTTTCATCTTTCATAGTCCTTACCCAAGCTAAACACTGATATAGCATTATCCTTAACCATCCTTACCAAAGCTAAATACTGACTTAGTGTCACTTTTATCCTTACCCAAATGAAATGCTGACTAGGTTTCATCTCTTACATCACTATCCAAACCCATGGCCCATCTAAGCCCATGATATAGTCTAACCTATTATCCAACTATCACCAAATGCATGGTCCACCAACATCTAAATCCATGGTACATCTATAACCCAATTGCAAAACCTATGGTCACTCTATCCTTAAGCCTATGGTAAACCAGTTATAAATCACAATCCCAATCATCCAAAGCTAAAATCTGACCTAGCCACCTCAAAGCTAAAATCTGACCTAGCTAACCTAAGCTAAATTCTGACCTAACCACTCAAAGCTAAAATCTGATCTAGCCACCCAAAGCTAAAATCTGACCTAGCTCCCTTAGCTAAATACATACCTAGCTAACATTATACACCTCTACCCTCATCTTTACCCATACATCATCAACCTAACCACAAGACACTGTCATCCATTGTTATTAAACCTAGGATCCTCTGGTTTGACACACCTCCCCATAACCCTATTTTCCAAAGCTCGATACTAACCCAGTTCCTTTTCCTTTTCAAAGGTTGACAAAATGTCTGTTGCCGGAGATGAAGTCACAGCTACCAGAGCTGATGAAATCTTTGACAAGCTTTTTGCTAAATTTCTGAACACCAAGAAACTATGATGAAGAGGCAAGAAGCCCTTTTCCAAGACATGCTCAAAGCCCAAAAGAGGGCTATCATGGAGGATGTTTGTACCATGCTGGAACAGGCCTCCCTGGCTGAAAACCCAACTAACCCAAAACCATTCAAAGCTTACCCAAAACCTGCCTTTTATCCTGTTTATGGATCCACTTCCAGAGTTGAATCCAAAGATAAAGAACTTGCAAACACCAACATCATTCCACCACTACCTGTTCCATCATCAAAATTCCTCATAAACAACTCACTGCATCAACCCATGATAGTTCAACCACCAAATTTCACCCCTACTCTCACTTCTCGACCCATGGATCCTTTCCAAGGGAAGGAAGTCAACCCTGAAATCAAAGCCTTCATGGAAAAAGTGAAGCATATGGAAAAAATGATGAAGAATCTGAAGAAGAAAGAAAACCTAGTTGATACAGGCTCCCTGAGCTTATTTCCCAATGCAAGAGTCCCACCAAAGTTTAAGATGCCAAATTTGGACAAATTTGATGGTACTACTTGCCCCAAGATCCATTTAAAGATGTATGTGGGGGCAATGCATGCCTTTGGTATCAATAATGAGCTCCTTGCTCAACTCTTTCATCAAACTCTTACTGATCCTGCCTTAAGATGGTTTATTAACTTGGATGATACCCAAAAACAAACTTGGGAGGACATTTGCAAGGCATTTGTCAAACAGTACCATTACAATAGTGAATGGGAAATTACAATAAGGGATTTGGAAACCATAAAGCAGCTTTCAGATGAGTCCTTTTCCATGTTCCTTACACGGTGGAGGGCTAAAGCTACTCAAATGGTAAACAAGCCAACCGAGCAAGAACAAGTAGATATCATTGTCAAGAATCAAACAAGTAGATATCATTGTCAAGAATCTACTTCCTGCCTACAAAGCCCACTTGTTAACACAGTACCTACCCACCTTTAGAGCTTTAGTTGCAACTACTTCAAAAGTTAAGGATTGCATCCAAAGTCAATCATTTCAAGCTGAATTCCCCACCACTAACTTGAATAGTGATGAGGAATCTAGTTTTAACTCAACCCCACCTTACCTCAGCCCTAGAAGGCATGTCATGGAGTAAGTTCAAGTTTAGCTAATTTGACCTGTCTGAGATTGAATTCCAAGTCTAAACCTGAGTCCAAGTCTGAGTCCAAATCTGAGTCAGAGTCTGTCGTCTTATTTTTTTCTTTATTCACGTAAACCATAGCGGCTTCTTTTGTCATCTTGCAATAAAGTTTCCTTTATAGTAATGCACATACATTTTCTTGTCGTCTTCCTTATTTAGTTTAGCATGGATGAGCCATAAAAAAAAAGAGAGAAAAAAAAACGAAAAAAAGAGGAAAAGAAAAAGAGGAAAAAAGAGAGAGAAATGAATAAACAGTCAAATCCACCACTATTAGCACATGAGGTGCCATCAACAATTGCACCTAATCAAAGAAGGTTAAATATTTGAAGCATAAAGAGCAAATCAAATGGAATTACCTATTGCACATTAGGTAATCAAACAATGTACCTCAACAAGGTCAACAAGTTCAAAAAAGACCTTGGTCAAATCTAGAATTCAAATGCCAGGGCCCCTCAAAGCAGCAGCCCAAATCATAGTGGAATGTTTTCTCCTAAATGCAAACTTGCTAAGCTGAAAACCTAGAAAGGGCAGCTTAGGCAAAAGTTAGAGCTGAGAAAGAGAGAGAGAGAGAGACAGAGAGAGAGAGAGAGAGAGAGAAAGCTCGTCCAAGTCATCTTTCCTCATGTCCAAAGTTATCAATCTGTCATTCTCTAAAGGATATATAATCTTCTATGCTCTTATCCTGTAATGGGGGCATGTCTTCCCAAGAATGTCATTATCTATCAATCTGTCTCGTCGGTTAGCTCAAAGAGCTAAAGCACAATCCCTCATACATATCTCTAGTCTATCACATTCTTATCTCTCATTTGGAAGTATGATCCCTAATTTATCTTCTTCCACTAGCCCTTTAGCCATTCCTAAGGGCTCTTTGTGTCAACTAATGCAATTTACAATTAAGTGTCACTCCAAGAGTCTCTTCAGTCTCAAATAACAAGAAAAGCTTGACTTGCTCTTTTCCATGATTCATGCTACAAAAAGCAAAATCATACAACCTCTATGATTCTTTTCAGAAGTTTCAGCCTACCTTCAAACCATTCTCAAATTTTATGAAATCATCCCAAGCCTTATTGGTAAATCATGCCACATACTATCCATTCCTTAGCATAATCTCAAAATAAGTAGAACCAAAATTCCTAAGTCTATCAGGGCTCATCATCTTTAAATATAGTTTCCTTGGCAAAACTAGAAGTCGAGGCATATCTCCCAAAAGCCTTCATCAAGAAGCTCAAACCCAAAAGCCTTCATCAAGAAGCCCAAATCTAGAAGCCTTCATCAAGAAGCTTAAACCCAAAAGCCTTCGTCAAGAAGTCCAAATCTAGAAGCCTTTATCAAGAAGCTTAAATCTAGAAGCCTTCATTAAGAAGCCAATATCCAAAAGCCTTCATCAAGAAGCCTATATTCAAAAGCCTTCATCAAGAAGCCTAAATCCAAAAGCCTTCATTAAGAAGCTCAAATCCAGAAATTTCAACCTACCTTCAAACTACGAAGCCTTCGTTAAGAGGCACATAAGCCTTCATCATGAAGCCCAAATCCAAAAGCCTTTGCCATGAAGCCCAGATCCAAAAGCCTTCACCATGAAGCCCACTCCCAAAAGGCCTTCATTTATGAAGCCCATGATTTCCCTTAAGGCAAAATCAGATTAAGCCTTTCAAATGGATTTCCTTCACCAGACCTTCCCTCCTTAGCTAAGACCTTTCCTTACAAGGACTAATCATCAATGGGCAAACCGAGTTGAGCCACCTATATTGACATTCCCAAACCCCTCGTCTTTCAGAGACATAACCTTTTATAAACCTAATACCAAAGCCGAACAGATAGCTTTGATCCCTACTTTTCTAACATCAAAGCCAAACAGATAGCTTTGATCCTATTCCTCCTGACATCAAGGCTAAACAGATAGCTTTGATCCCAACTCTCCTAACCATCAAAGTTGAACAGATAGCTTTGACCTTAATCCTCCTAACCATCAAGGACAAATAGATAGCTTTGATCCCAACTCTCCCAAACCACTAAAGCCGAATAGATAGCTTTGACCTCAATCCTCCCAACCACCAAAGCCAAACAGATAGCTTTGATCCCAATCTTCTCAAACATCAAAGTCAAACAAATAACTTTGATCATAATCTCCCCAATAGTAGGGCCGAACAGATGGCCTTGCTAAACCAATTTGAATTCCCTAGGTGGACCAAATCTCCAAATCTTACAAAGTCTAGGCAAAACAGATAGTCTTGATTAAAATTCACTAAATCATCTTTACCTCCAAACAATTAGGCTAGACATATAGCCTTAATTGAAGATCACCATTCTCACATCCAACACTAAGCCATTGACAAAATCTCATTTATCCTATAGAACCTCTCCTAACAGGTTTATATCTTTAGACCTTGTTTGTCCTTCATAAGGTTTAGTTTGCATAAAGCATGAATGTTCTCATACATGATAAGCACAAGCAGATATCACAAGCCTAGAGTCTGACATAGTATAACCCAGAATCTGATATGGTACAACCTAGAATCTGATATGGCAGAAGAATATATAAGCCAAAAATATGATGTTGCAAGAGCACAAGCCCAAAATCTGACATGGCATCTCTTTATAGGGTTCACTGTCATCAGAATCGCCTTTTCCTTAAAGCCAATTCTGATGAGGGGGCAGCTGTGAATCCTCAAATTTGCTCTCCCTAATTCGGCTGTAGCTTGACACCTACTAAGAATAGGGCGCTACGCATACAGTGGTCCTGCTAGCTGGTTAGCGGGGCAGGGGTCAAGGGGGCAGCGCCCCTTGCGGGGTGCAGGGCAGCGCCCCATCGAAAAAATAAATTTCTTGAATCTTTCCTTCTCCAGTCGACCGTGTTTTAGTCATGAACCCATAGGATCAAACCAAGCTCGAATCGAAACTGAAATGGGCCTAAAACGGACGAAAATAGATCAAATCGCGCGATTGGCGCACTGTCATCTGGGAGGCCCATTTCCTGTGCTGCCTAGGAGGCAGCATGCATCTTGTGCCGCCGGAATCATGGCTGTGCTGCCTACACGGCATCAAAGGGATGCCGCCGGCGTGCTGCCCAGACTGTCGGCCGTGCCGCCCCTACTGCCGGTGCCTCGCCGATGCCGCCGTCCGTACCGCTGGCTCCTCCTCTGGCAGCTCTATAAATAGGAGCTTCCTCCAGCCTCATTTGGCACAATTTCCAATGAATTCTAAAGCATTCTAGAGCATTTTCAAAGCAATTGAGGCATATTTCAAAGCATATTTTCATTCTTATACTCACACATTTGCTGCTTCTAGATCCAGATTCCAAGCTTCCTTTGAATTCAAGGTGGAGTTAAGATTCGGGGCAAAACTAGTTCTATTCGTTTGAAAGCTAAGAAAAACAAAGGTATAACCCCTTTCCTATTTTAAAATTCTAAATTCAGATCTAGAATTTTCTTTAGATCTAAAACTAAAAAGATATAAAACTTATTAATTTAAGAATCAGAATTAAGTTAATAAGCAAACCAACACATTTCTAAAACCCCTCCTTTGTAAGAAGGGAGAACTGCGTGGGTTTTGATTCCTATTCAATAGGATACGCAGGCTGCCATTCTGAAGGGCATCAACTCCAAAAATCTTTTTATCAATATTGTTTTCCTTTTTATTTTGATTTATTCATATTAATATTTTGTTTGTGATTTTTTTTTAGTTTATTTTGAGGAATGTGTGCTTTTCCTAGTACCCATAAGGGCTAGAGGAAAGATCCTCCTTATTTCGTTTGTTTTAATATTGTAATAATTAAGTAGGATTTATCTTGCCTATTTATTTATTATTATCATTCCATCACATCATACATACATATATCTGTTCATTCATCATTATATTCTTGTTCATGTATACATAAAAATTCATTTTTCAAGAGTTATTTTGCATTTTTAGCCAACCTAAAGAAAATAACATTTTCTTAATTATGTAATTACCAAAACCTGATCCCCGAGCCCTTTTTGGTCACTCGCAGATTGGTGCACTTTTCCATTGGGATAAAATCAAATTATTTTTAGAGTCAATCGTGATGGGTTTTCTTTAATTTTCCTAATTAAAATAAATAAATTAAAGTGGCGACTCACTTTTCAACTGTCAAATTACAAAAATCAATTTTTCGAACTCACAGCGAGTTCCAATCGTGGAGTATCTCCCAAAGAGCATTTCGATCCCTCGACGGATTGGACTGGTGCTGGGGCGAGGCCTCACAGAGGTAGGGCTAAAAAGGGTTGAAAAATTAGGTTGGGGGTATTTTGGGGACTACAGGAAGCGAAGTGGGGCCTGCGCCACCAGAGGCCCTGGTGAGGCGAACTATGTGCTGCCTGGAGGGGCACCAGCCCTGGCCAGTGCCTCGGTGGGTGTGCTGGCTGAAATTTTACTTTTAGCTGGATTTGATTTTGAGACTTCCAGGTCAGTTCTAGGAGTTTCAAAGTTCACAAAATTAATCGGTCAGTTTTGATAAACTTAAAATTTATTTTAGAACAAATAAATAGTTAGTCTGAGAAAGAATCCAATTAATTTTGGAAAAATACTATCTAATACATAAATTTTGGTTAGGATAGGAAAGGTGTTAGATTGTGCCAAGAATACTTCAGTCAGTTTTAAAGAGTTCAAAATTAATTTTGGAGGTGCTGAAATAAAGGTTCACAAATGTTAAAGGTAAAGAAGATTTAAGTAAATCTCAATCAAGGCTATCTGTCTGACCTTAATGTTGGAGGTAAAAAAGATTTGGGAAAATCTCAATCAAGGCTATCTGTCCGACCTCAATGTTAGAGGTAAAGAAGATTTGGAAAAATCTCAATCAAGGCTATCTATTCGGCCTTAATGTTAGAGGTAAAGAAAATCTAGGTAAATCTCAATCAAGGCTATCGGCCTTAATGTTGGAGGTAAAGATAATTTAGGGAAATCTCAAATAAGGTTATCTGTTCGGCCTTCATGTTAGAGAATTTAAATCAAAGTTATCTATCCAGCCTTAACGTTGGAGGATAAAGAAGATTTAGTGAAATCTGGTAAAAGTTATGGTTCCAGTCTATTTTGGAAAGTTTAGTTTAATGTCCAGTCAGTTTTGAGATATTTATGGTAGGAATAACGATGACCCTATCTGGTAGGAATCGGCGAAGAGATGATCCTGTCTAGCAGGAATGATGAAGACTTTATTTGGTAGGAATCGACAAAGAAATGATCTTGTCTAGTAGGAATGATGACGACCCTGTCTGGTAGGAATCGGCAAAAAAAAGATCTTATTTGGCAGGAATGATGATGACCATGTCTGGTAGGAATCGACAAGGAAATGATCCTGTCTAGCAAGAATCAGTGAAAAGATGATCCTATCTGGTAGAAATCAGTAAAGAAATGATCATGTTTGGCAGGAATGATGACGACCTTATCTGGTAGGAATCAGTCAAAGAGATGATCCTATCTGGTATGAATGATGATGACCCTATTTGGTAGGAATTGGTCAAAAAGACAATCCTGTCTGGTATGAATGATGATGACCCTGTCTGGTAGGAATCGGCAAAGAGATGATCCATTTTCATTTAGAAGTCTGACTTATAACTTGTTCTATTGTGAAATACATCTGACTACATGATGATTGGATACCTTGAACCTATGAAAGGTCAGTTTGGTAGGAGAGTATTGAGCTTTTGGGAGAAAGATGCCCCCACTTTGGAAGGTAACTTGGTTATTTGGATTTTAGTTGTTTAGTTAGCTTAGAGATGAAAATGGTATATCTGGTATAAGGTTGGTTGGTCAATGGCTATCAATTCAGCCAAGGAATAAGTCACTTTGGCAGGTTAAGCCAGGTATGGCTGGGAGAGGTCAAGCTACTCTTAGGTGGGTTTGACTTAAAAGAAGGTTTGGTTTGAGGCTGAATTAAAAAGCTTGATCAGAGGGGTCAACTCCTTAGAGATGATAAGATTAGGTCAAGTCTAGTTTTAGGGAAGGTTAGTTCATCAAGCTTGTCTCCTAACAAGTTCATATGGGAGTTTTTGGTCAAGTTTGGCAATTGGATTAGTCAGTTATGACCTTCTGGTTTGGCTTTAAGGAAGATTGTTTAGAATGAGTGGATCATCTTGGAAGGCTAGGTTAGGTTTAGCCTTGGCTAAGGTCATTTGGAAGCTCATTGGCTATATAAGAGACCATATTAAAGGCTCGGTTAAGTTATGGCCTTCTAATGAGTTCATTTAGAAGGCTTGTCAGATTTTGTCTTAACACTGTGTCAAAGAGATCAGGCTGAAATGCTAGACTTAGGAGGATAATCTTGGCTTAGAGGAAAGATTAGGCTAGGAAATCAATTTGGAAGGCTCAGTCAGATTTTGCCTCAGAGGAATAAAGGCCATTTGGGAGTGGTCTTCATGGTGAAAGCTTTTGGTCGTGTGCTTCGTGGTGAAGGTTTTTGGTTGTGTGCTTCTTGATGAAGGCTTCTAGATTTGGACTTCATGGCGAAGGCTTTTAGTTTTAGGCTTCATGATGAAGGCTTCTTGATTTGGGCCTTATAATAAAGGCTTTTAGTTTTGGGCTTCATGATGAGGGCTTCTTGGTTTGTGCTTCGTGACGAAGGCTTTTGGCTTTGGGCTTCATGGCAAAGGCTTTTAGTTTTGGGCTTTATGATAAAGGCTTTTGGTTTTGGGCTTCATGATGAAAGCTTCTTCGTTTGTGCTTTATGATGAAGGCTTTTGGTTATAAGGATACCGTATGCTCATTTATAAGGGTTTGCCCTTTAACATGGTTGCATCAGAATTTTTTACAGGCCTTAAGAGACTTTAATCTTTAGGATTTTGTGTTTTGCCAATGAGGCTTAATCTTTTAAGGATACTAAGATGTTTGCCAAAAAGGCATGAGATGGGCCTTGACTGGTTCGAGTCCTTCTTAATCAACTTGAGGTGATAGACTTTGGGAGATATGCGTCGACTTTTGGTTTTGCCAAAGAAACTAGATTCAAGGATGATAAGTCTTTATAGACTTGGGATTTTTGGTTCTGCCTATGATGAGATTTTGCCAAGGAAAAGGTGGTACGGTGTTTGAGCTTTGAAAAGATGGTATGATTTACTAATGAGGCTTGGGATGGAAAAGTTCGATAATGGTTTGAAGGTAGGCCAAAATTTTTGAAAAGAATCATAGAGGCTATATGGTTTTGCCGTTTGTAGCATGATTCATTAAAAAAAAATTAAGTTAAGCTTTTCTTGTTGTTTGAGATTGAAGAGACTCTTAGAGTGACACTTAATTAGTTTGACTTAATGTAAATAACTGCACTGGCTGAAACAAGGAGCCCTTCAGAATGGCTAAAGGGCCAGTGGAAGAAGATAACTTAGGAATCATGCTCCCAAATGAGAGATAAGAATGTCAAGGTGGAAAATGTGAGGGATTGTGTCTTAGCTCCTTGAGTTAAGCGATAAGATAGATTCGACAAAAGTTAATGATCTAGGAAGACATGCTCCCATTATAGGATAAGGGTGTCAAACATAGTATATCCTTAGAGAATGAACCTCTGTTAAGGAAGGATGACTTTAGAGACATAAGATGAGATGGATTCATTGAAGATGATTTGACAACTTTGGACATGAGGAAAGATGACTTGGATGAGCTCTCTCTCTCTCTCTCTCTCTCTTCCCCCCCCCCCCTCCCTCCCTTTTTTTTTTTAGCTTTAACTTTTGTCTAAGCCACCCTTTTAGATTTTCAAACTTAGCGAGCTTGGATTAATGAAATTTGGGAGAAAACATTCCACCATGATTTACTATTTTTCTTCATGTTGAGAGGCTTTAACCTTTGAATTCTGGGTTTGATTAAAGGTTTTCTCTGAACTTGTTGCCCCTTGTTATGGTGCATCATTTGATTACCTAATGTGCAATTGATAATTATATTTACTTGCTCTTTGTGCTTCACTTGTCTGATGGGAGGTCCATTACTTAATCTTCTTTGATTAGGAGTTGGTAAAGTGATTGCTGATTGGTGAGAATGAGAGTACCTCAAATTTTGATCTATGCTAATTGTGGTGGATTAGATCTCTACCCCTTTCTTTTTTTTTTCCTTCATTTTCTTTTTCTTTTCTTTTTTTTTTATTATTTTTTTAAGGCTCATCCATGTCGGACTAAACAAGGAAGATAAGAAAACTAATGTAAAAATAATGAAAATAAAATATAGATGCATTACTGTAAAAGAAACTTTATCACAAGATGACAAAAAAGGAATCGCTATGGTCAATGAGAACACAAAAAAATAAGACAATAGATTTTGACTTAGATTTGGACTTGGACTCAAGTTTAGACTTAGAATTCAATCTCAGTAGGTTAGATTAGTTGAACTTGAACTACTCTATAACATGCCTTCTGGGGTTAAGGTGAGGTGGGGTCGAGTTAGATCTAGATTTCTCATCACTGTTCAGGTTAGTGGTGAAGAATTCAGCTTGAAATGATTTACTTTGGATGTAATATTCAACCTTTGATGTAGTTGCAACCAAAGCTCTGAAAGTAAGTAGGTATTGTGTTAATAAGTAGGCTCGATAGGTCGGGAGTAGATTCTTGACAATAATATCTACCTGTTCTTACTCGATTGTCCTGTTTACCATTTGAATAGTTTTAGCCCTCCACCTAATAAGGAACATAGAGAAGGACTCATATGGAAGTTGCTTTGTGATCTCCAAATCATGCCTAGTGACATCTACTTCAGTGTTGTAATAATACTATCTAACAAAGACATGACCAATATCATCCTATGTTCTTTTTTAGCTCTTATCCAGTGAAAGAAACTATCTCCTGGCAGCTCCGGTTAGCGATTCTTGGAACATTTGAGCAAGGAGCTCATTGCTAAGTCCCATAGGTTTCATTACTCTTATATACTTCTGGGGCACGTGGTTCCATCAAATCTATCCAACTCAGGCATTCTAAATTTAGGAGGAAGCTTGGCATTAGGGAACAAGATCAAGCTATCCATATCAATTAAGTCATTGTGGTGCTTTAGGGATTTGATGGTTTTCTCAATAGCTTCAAGTTTATCCATAAAGCAATTTGGTATCCTGAGAGAAAACTTCCCCATTTAGGAGAGAGGAAGAGCTAGAATGGGTAATGGTGTTTAGGGTTTAAGTATTAGTAGGTTTCTCAAGATAGGTCTAGTTCAGATTGTGGTTGAGATTACTTTTACTGAGGTTTGCTTAGTTAATTAGGGCTCAAACTTCCTCAATGATGGTTTGCCTTTGTTCTTTCATATTTTCTTGAAATTGGATCTATTGAGCAGCTAGGACAGCTTGAAAATACTCTTCATACTTCTTAAGAAGGCTCATCATAAGTGTGGTTAGGGTGTCTATGTTAACCTGGTTAGTCATTGGTACCTTACGAACCAAATCAAAAAATTAATGTAAGTGCTTGGAGAAGAAGCAGGAATATAGGCATGCAAACTTTGAGGAAAAAGAATCCCTTTGATGTTGTGATCTAACTGCATTTGGGCTTTTGAGAATTTCCTAAGGTTGCATAGGTCAACATTTTAGGCTTAAGGTATCAGGTTGAACCAAAGGTACTGGACTTAGGGTAGTGTGTTGGGCCAAAGGTATTAGGCTTAGGGTAGTGTCTTAATGATTAGGTTGGCAGGGTACAGGTAAAAAAGAGGGTAGAGGTGTTTTTAGGTCAACATTTTAGGTGAAGACATTTTGGGTAAGGTTAAGGTAATAGTGTTTAAAGTTAGAGATGTTTGAGGCTAAGGCTCGAGAAATGAGGTTTTAGGTTTAGGGCTAAGGTATTGGGGTTTAGGTTAAAGGCTAAGGTAATGGGGTAAGGTTTAGGGTGATGGCTTAAGGTTTATGGGGGCAAAGGTGATTGGGATTGAGGTGAAAAGGTTTAAGGTTTAGAAGTGAAGGTGTTTGGATAGAAGTGAGTATGTGACCCTTCTTCGGTTCAAGGTATGACCTAGATTTAAAATGAATGCATGTTTTGTTGTACAGTATGGATGCATGATATGCATGGAGAAATATTTCATAAGAATACAAAGATGCAAGGTTTTGATTATGGTACATACAACCTAAGGTCGGGATCTAGGTTCATTACATGAAAAAGAGTAAGGTTGGCTTGTACAGGGTACTCATCACACTATATCAGCAATATACCTAACTACATGTGAGTCAATGAGCCTCGCATGGATCCAATTGGCATGCTCATTACACCTTTGAAATGATCAAAGGATTCATCGTGGGGTGGATGATTTCACTATCGGTGAATAGACTGAATGAGGGTTACCTACTCGATGTTACTTTCTATCCATTGTTTTCCTAAGAAATCTAGGTTAAAAAGGAGCCTATGCAAATGATGCATGAAAGCCATTTCTATATTAAAAGTGCTAAACTCTAATTTAACTAATTAGTAGTCCTCTTATTTCTTTTATAAAAAAGAAGGTGGTCCCCAATGGAGTCGTCAGTTGTGAGGCCTCGCCCGAGCACCGGTCTAATCCGCTAAAGGGAATCGAAATGCTCATTTTGGTTTGAACTTATGATGGAACCTTCGGGTTCAAATTGGTTGATTTTGAAAAGGGTCGCCACCTTAATTTTGTTTTTTTATTTGGGAAAAAGATTAAGGAAAAAATCCAAATTGACTCCAATTAACATCCCAAAAGAAAATATCATTGGCCTCTAAACTAAAGGGGATTTGGGGACTAGGTTTTTAGTTTATTTTAATAAAATTAGCTTGGAAATTTTAATATAAAATGACTTAAAATAAATTCCATGAATAATTTACATAATGCAAGAACAAATATATAATGCATGAATAAACAAATAGATAAACATTCATTCAAAGTGAAAAAGTAAAGCAATAAAATAAAGGAATCAAACTTACAATTCAAAACCAAAATAGGAGATATTTCCTCTAGCCCTTATGGGTTCTAGGAAAGTTACACATTCCTCAAAATAATTTCAAAGCAATAAATAAAGAAAAAGAGGAACAAAACCAATATCATAATAAAGAAAACAAACTAAAAGCAAAATAACACAAAGAAAAAGAACTAATTCATAAAAGAATATACGAGGGAAGGATTATTGTTTATTTAATTAGATTTGATGCTTTAAACAAGCAAGCCTACGTATCCCTTTGAATGGGAATCAAAATCCACATAGTTCGCCCTTTTTGCAAAAGGGATTTATTTAATCTTAACTTTTTATCATGTTTCAGTTCATTCATTAAAAGGTGGGTTGATTGATTAAATAAGATTGATTGATTACCAAGTTGTTAATTAGGTCAGGATTTAATTAACACGTAAATGCATCAATTCAAATTGTTTACAAAGTTAATTAAATTAAATTTTAATCAACATGCCTCAAAATAATGAAAGGAAATGATAAAACATGCAAAGCAAAGAAATAATAAATGAAGAGAACAAACTAAGCAATCCTAAGGAAAAAATAACAAAATAAACAGAACAATTTAAAGTAAAAGAAAAATTAAAACAAAGGAAAACAAAATGAGAAAACAAGAAAATGATAAAAGAAAATAAATACCTTATAAGGACGAGGCTTGGGGGATAAAGCAGATGGCTCGATCGCAATTCCATCTTCTTTGCTCGGCAAAATAAGAATGTTCAAATGGCGACTCGGACAGCGTTATTGGGGCTTCCTCAGACTAATTTGAGGAAAGCTACCTCAAAATGACCACCCAAATAAAATTTTAAACTAAAAAGTTTTTTCCTTTCGAACTAAACTTGTGGAGATGGTTCGCTTGATGCAAAGGCTAATAAAGTAAACCAATAAGTCAAGAGATGATCAAAAAGGAGTAAGAGGACCCCTATATATAGGGAAAAGGTTGGGGGAAAGTTTCATGCACTTTCGATATAGGATAGGTGCACAAAATAAAGAAAAATCAACAAAATACATAAAAATACCACTGCTGCTGCGTGGAAGCCAACAGTAGTTGCCAATGCATTAGTGGCAGCCACAGGGCTATAAGCGGTAGTTGCTTTTCTGTGGTAGCTACAAGATGCTGATAACTCTATATTTTTAGAGTTATTTTAATTGTTTAAATTTAAATTTTAGCTCAATTCTCGAGAATGCAATAATATTATTGCTTATTTTTAGAAATAAATAGTTCTACAATTTATAAATAAATTATAACATATTTTAAGTATTTTTATTATTTTTGCAGATCAAAATGATGCAGTAAAAATAATGATGCAAGCAATGATTCAAGTTTTCAATCTATGAGAAATAAATTTAATGGTTGGTGGCCAAAATTCAATGGTTGGTTTTTGAATATTGATTAAGAAATTCAATGGTTGGTGGCCAAAATTCAATGGTTGGTAGCCAACCTAACTATTTTTGAATATTGATGAAGGAATTCAATGGTTGGTGGCCAACCTAACCATCAATGTTGAATTTTTTATGTAAGAATTTTAATGGAACTTGAATTCTTCCACCAAACATGTCTATAAATACCATGCTTGGCAAAGAGAAATGGCATCAAAGAAATCCATCAAAAAAATATTTAGAAAGAAAAAAAATAGATTAAGTTTCTTTTTTGTTTATGTTATTTTTATCAAGAGGAGGAGTTTTTGGAGCTCAAGTTTATCAAAGGTTGTATCTCAAAACAAGTTCTCTCTAAACTCTATTCTTGAATTTAATTATAAGTTATTATTATGTTTATTATTTTTATTGTTAATTTAATTGTTTCTTCTCTTTTAATTATGAATAGCTAAATTTATTTTTCTAGGATTTAGATGTAATCTTTTGATTTGCATATGATTATTTATATTTAATTGATTGGGTTGATTGTTGGAATTAATCTTTTATCTTAGAATTTAATGCTTGTAATTAACTGGCCATTAATTGCATGATTTAAGATATTGTGTGAAGTAGCGAGAGTGGAAGCATAATATTAGTTCATTAGGATAATTGACCTAGGGAATGTATTGCTTAGAGATAAGAATACTCCTTTGTGATTGTTAAAGGATTTCCATAAAACTTAATGGGTTTGTGTTAATTGCTTATGATCACGAGAGTAGACATAAGGTTAATATGAGCACACATGTTGTATCTTGATAGAGAACATCATATAATTTAGGGAAATCTAATCATTAATTCCAGTAAAAATAATCCAATCTAAAAAAATATAAAGTAATCATAGGTAATCAATTGATGAATTCTAAATCCTAGGCCTTTAATCTTATTTCATATTATTATCATTTATGACAATATTAATATAATTGATATATTCTATTACTTTAGACACCTTGATTTATTTTTAAAACTAAATTTTTTTTTCTTTATTGTACAGCTCGTATAGGTGTTTATGAGAAATGATCCTAAAACAATTTTAGAGGAATTAGATCCTGAAATCGAGCGAAGGTGTAAGGCTTTAACTAAAGCCAAAAAGGAGAGACTTAGAAAAGAGAAAGCAGACAAGGCCAACGAGCAAGAGGCTTTGGAAGAAGGAGAAGAATTTGAGCAAGAAACTTTTGAGGAAAGACTTGAAGGAGCAGAGGAAGAAATGGCGGACAATGGAGCTAATAGGGCACTGCGCGAATTTGCTATGCCAAACTCAGTTATGCGATCTAGTATAGAAAGACCCATTGTTGCAGCCAACAATTTTGAAATCAAACCTTCACTCATTCAGATGGTTCAACAGTCCCAGTTTGGAGGAGGAGTCATGGAAGATGCCAATGCTCATTTGGCAAATTTCTTAGAAATCTGTGATACAATCAAGATGAATGGTGTTACTGATGATGCCATTAGACTGAGGCTTTTCCCATTTTCTCTTAGGGATAAAGCAAAAACTTGGCTGATATCTCAAGCCCCAGGGTCAATCACTACATGGGATCAACTCACAAGTGCTTTTCTGGCAAAATATTTCCCTGTGCTTTTCTGGCAAAATATTTCCCTCCTGGAAAGACTGCTAAGCTAAGGAATGATATTACTAATTTCATTCAATTTGATGGAGAGACACTATATGAAGCATGGGAAAGGTTTAAAGATTTACAAAGAAAGTGTCCTCATCATGGTATCCCAGACTGGATGATAGTGCAAACTTTTTACAATGGTCTTTCAAATCAAATAAGGAGCACAATTGATGCAGCAGCCGGAGGAGCTCTTATGAATAAAAGTACTATCGAGGCTCATAATCTTCTTGAGCAAATGGCGACTAACAACTACCATTGGTCCAATGAAAGGACTACAACAAGGAGGGTTGCAAGTGTTCAACAGGATGATGGATATTCTCTTCTTGCAGCAAAAGTTGATGCAATTGCCAAGTCATTGGAGAGGGTAAACATTAATGCCCTATCAAGTAGTCATCCAATTATTTGTGACTCATGTGGGGGTAATCATCGTAATTTTGAATGCCATGGAGTAGAGCAAGTCCAATTTGTCTCTAACCCCAATAGACAACAAAATAATCCCTACTCGAACACTTACAATCCAGAATGGAGGAACCACCCCAACTTAGCATGGGGAAATCAAGGAAATTAAGGAAGCAATCTAAGGCCACCATACCAATCCAACTTTCAAGGGAGAAATCAAATTCCATCCCAAACACTACAAGAAATCAAGCCTTCCTACGAAACCGCTTTGGAGAAATTCATTGGAGCCACTTCTGAAAGGTTTGACAAATTGGAGAAACAATATGACAAGTTGGAGATGAAAGTCGATCAAATTGCTAGCCAAAATAGAAATTTGGAGTTTCAAATGGGACAAATGGCTAACTCTTTTAATGCAAGACCTCAAGGTACATTGCCTAGTAAAACTGAAATTAATCCTAGAGAACAATGCAAGGCAATTACTTTGAGAAGTGGCAAGCAACTTGAAGAAATGGTACC
Source organism: Reutealis trisperma (assembly GCA_947687605.1). Lineage (NCBI taxonomy): Eukaryota > Viridiplantae > Streptophyta > Magnoliopsida > Malpighiales > Euphorbiaceae > Reutealis > Reutealis trisperma. The sequence continues at coordinate 64,141 of CANTUT010001362.1, forward strand.
AAAGAAAACAAATGAATATAGTGGTGAAGTTTCAAAAGAAGATACCCCAATGAATCAAGCTGAAGAAGAAAAAAGAGAGGAGGTATCTAAACCTTCACAAGTCAAGCCTTATGCACCACCCATTCCTTATCCTAAAAGATTGAAGCAGCAGAAGTTAGACAAACAATATGAGAAGTTTCTAGAAATTTTTAAGCAACTTCGCATAAACATACCATTTGCTGAAGCCTTGGCACAAATGCCATCCTATGTGAAGTTCCTTAAAGATTTACTGTCTAACAAGAGGAAGATTGAGGAGCATGCTGTGGTAGCACTTACTGAGGAGTGCAGTGCAATTATTCAGAACAAACTTCCACAAAAGCTCAAAGATCCAGGTAACTTTTCTATCCCTTGTCTAATTGGTACCACTGAATTTAAAAAGGCTTTATGTGATTTAGGAGCTAGTGTTAGTCTTATGCCTTTATCTGTTTGTAAGACATTAGGGTTGGGTGAGCTAACCCCAACCACAATGACCTTGCAATTAGCTGACCGTTCTGTTAAGTATCCAGTAGGTATCATTGAAAATGTCTTGTTAAAAATTGGTAAGTTTTATATACCTGTGGACTTTGTGGTATTGGACATGGATGAGGATGTTGAGATCCCGTTGATTCTTGGAAGACCATTTTTAGCAACAGCAGGAGCCTTAATTGATGTAAAACATGGCAAATTGACTTTGAGAGTAGGTGATGAGGAGATTGAGTTTGACATTGCTAAAGCAGAAAAATAACCTGCCATCATGGATTGTTGCTTTCAAATTGATGTCATTGATGAGGAAGTTCAAAAAGTCTTGGAGGAAAAGCATTTTGCGGACCCCCTAGAAACATGCTTGGTTAATGGAGCAACTAGCAAGAATGAAAATCATGAGGTTGCCACAATTGCTAATCTTTTTGAGGGGAGTTCACCTATGCCTTTCTATAGGAGACAACAATTTGAAGAATTGGAAAAAGGTAAGTCACTTCCTCCACCATCAATTGAGCAAGCACCAGTTCTTGAGTTGAAACCACTTCCTGCACATCTCAAGTATGCATTTCTTGGTCCCAATGATACTTTACCTGTGATTGTGAATGCAAACTTGAATGATGTTCAACTTGAGAAAACATTGAGAATTTTGAGGGAAATTAAATCAGCAGTAGGTTGGAATATTTCTGACATTAAAGGATTAGTCCAACTATTTGCATGCATAGAATTTTGATGAAGGATAACCACAAACCTGTAATTGAACATCAACGTAGGTTGAATCCAAACATGAAAGAAGTAGTTAGGGCTGAGATTACTAAGTTATTAGATGCAGGAATAATTTATCCCATTTCTGATAGCTCTTGGGTTAGTCCTGTGCATGTAGTACCTAAAAAAGGTGGGATGACTGTTTTGAAAAATGATAATAATGAATTGATTCCCACTAGGAATGTAACAGGATGGAGAATGTGCATTGACTACAGGAAACTGAATAATGCTACCAGAAAGGATCACTTTCCTTTACCTTTTATTGATCAAATGTTAGAAAGGCTTGCAGGTAATGCATATTTTTGCTTTCTAGATGGTTATTCAGGGTATTTTCAAATTCCTATTGCTCCTCAAGATCAGGAAAAGACCAAGACCACTGTTACATGTCCTTATGGTACTTTTGCATATAGAAGAATGCCCTTTGGTTTGTGTAATGCCCCTGCTACTTTTCAACATTGCATGTTGTTTATTTTCTCTTATTTTGTTGAGAAGTCCATGGAGGTCTTCATGGATGATTTTACTATGTATGGTTCTTCATTTGATGCATGCTTAGAAAACTTGAGAAAAGTTTTACAATGTTGTGTTGAGTGCAATTTAGTGCTAAATTGGGAGAAGTGCCATTTTATGGTATAAGAGGGAATTGTTTTGGGGCATAAAATTTCTCAAGTAGGAATTGAAGTAGATAGGGCAAAGGTAGAGACTATTGAAAAATTGCCTCCACCTACTAATGTAAAAAGGATAAGAAGATTTCTTGGCCATGCCGGTTTTTATCGTCGGTTTATCAAAGATTTTTCTAAAATTGCTAAGCCTCTCTGTGATTTGCTTAATAAAGATGCTACTTTTGATTTTAACCAGGAGTGCTTGAGTGCTTTTGACAGGTTAAAGAAAGCTTTGATTTCAGCTCCCATTATTGCATCGCCCGATTGGAGTTTGCCATTTGAAATCATGTGTGATGCAAGTGACTTTGCAATTGGAGCTGTCTTAGGCCAAAGAAAGAACAAAAATGTACATGTGATATACTACACCAGCAAGATCTTAAATGATGCACAGAAAAATTATGCAACTACTGAAAAGGAGATGTTGGCAATGATAGTGGCGATAGAAAAATTTCGCTCCTACTTGGTTGGGTCAAAAGTTATAATCTTCACAGACCATGTAGCAATTAGGTACCTAATGTCCAAGAAAGATGCCAAACCCAGATTGATTAGATGGGTACTTTTGCTTTAAGAGTTTGACTTAGAAATCAAGGACAAGAAAGGAGTGGAGAATGTGGTTGCAGACCATTTGTCTAGATTGGAACGGGAGCGAACAACTGAAGATGATGAGCCAGTCAATGATTATTTTCCAGAGGAGCAGTTATGGGTAGCGAAGGGATCAACTCCATGGTTTACTGATTTTGTCAATTACTTGGTGAGTGGAATCATTCCTAGTGATTTTTCTTATCATCAGAAAAAGAAATTTCTTGCAGATGTCAAGTATTATTTCTGGGATGAACCATTACTTTTCAAGTATTGTGGAGATGGGATGATCAGAAGATGCATGCCAGAGGAGGAAATTCCAAGCATTTTGGAGCATTGTCACTCTAAGGAAAGTGGAGGGCATGCAAGCACAAATAAGACAGTTGCAAAGGTATGGCAATGTGGTTTTTATTGGCCTTCTATGTATAAGGATGCTAGAAACTTTGTGATGTCTTGTGATCATTGCCAAAGAACAGGGAACATAACTAGAAAGCAAGATATGCCGCTTAATGGGATTTTAGAGGTTGAAATATTTGATGTTTGGGGGATTGATTTCATGGGGCCATTCCCTTCATCCCTAAACAATCGATATATTTTGGTAGCGATCGACTATATGTCAAAGTGGGTTGAAGCAATTGCAAGTGCTACCAATGATTCTAGAGTTGTGCTGAGGTTTATTAAGAAGAATATTTTTTCTCGATTTGGTGTTCCGAGAGCCATTATCAGTGATGGAGGCTCCCATTTTTGTAACTGGGCTTTTGACGTTTTGTTAAAGAAAAGTGGAGTCAACCATAGAGTAGCCACTCCATATCATCCTCAGACGAGTGGTCAGGTGGAAATTTCAAATAGAGAATTGAAAAATATTTTAGAAAAGACAGTGAATAACTCTAGGAAGGATTGGGCACTCAAATTGGATGATGCTTTGTGGGCATATAGGACTGCTTTCAAGACCCCAATTGGTATGTCTCCATACCGACTTGTCTTTGGTAAAGCATGTCACTTACCTGTGGAGCTCGAACATAAAGCTTATTGGGCAATAAGAAAGTTGAATATGGATGTGGAAGTTGCTAGTCGTAAGAGGTTACTTCAATTGAGTGAGCTTGAAGAGATACGACTGGAAGCTTATGAAAATGCCAAGATTTATAAAGAGCACACCAAATGTTGGCATGACAAACACATCCGTAAGAGGCATTTCGAGGAAGGCCAACAGGTATTGCTTTTCAACTCACGTTTGAAACTTTTTCCAGGGAAGTTGAAATCTAGATGGTCAGGATCGTTTCAAGTAGTGAAGGTACATCATCATGGAGCTGTGGAGCTACAAAACAATGCGGGAGAAACATTCAAAGTAAATGGACAACGCCTTAAACCTTATTTCAGTGGAGATTTGGTAGAACAAGGGATGGTTTACACCTTAAAAGAGGCCACGTGATCAAAATTCTGAGAAAGTCTAGCTAAAGACTATAAATTAAGCGCTTTTGGGAGGCAACCCAAAATTTTAACTTCTTTATTTATTTAATTATTTATTTATTCTCCAAAATTAAAAAAAAATTTAAAAAAATTATATAAAAAAAAAAAAAATTCTATGATTAATTTCTCATACTTGCTTTTAGTTGTTTCATGATGTTTTATAGGAAACAAAGAGATGGAATGCACACCCTGCTTACAATTTGAAATCCAATTTTCTACACGAGGGAGTATTTCTTCTTTTGATTTATTTCTTTGACATTGAGGACAATGTCAATTACAAGTTTGGGGAAGGTTTAGTTTTTTTTTTTTTTTTTTTTAATTTTCAGTGATTTCTTTTGTGTTTTGATGAATAAATTTAATTTTTTTTTGATAAAATATGCTTATATTAAATAATTTGATAAAAGGCCAATGATTGATTATAATTGTTATTTATAGACAATTTATTAAAGTATTTCAGGTCAAACAACTATTTTGGGGTAAAATTAACTTTTATTAAGATTATGTTTTGTTTTGCTTTGCATTATACTGATTGCATTGAATTTGTGTATGCTTACTTAGAGAGGGCTTCTACATATTTTTTATCTTCAATTGCCTCACCTATTTTAGAACATGTTTTTGCAAACTTTTGAGGCGAAATTTTGAATTCATTTTGAAAGAGAGATATGATTTAGGCATTGTTTGTTTAGCCTATTACTTATATCCACCCTTATTTTAATTTTTTTCTCTAGTTTACCCCTTTGTGCCTTGTTAATTTTAGCTTTCCTTCTGTGTTAAGTAACCTTAATTATTATCCTTCACCCTATTTGTGAGATAATTTTGTCAAGTTTACATTCTAATAAAGAAAAGGGAATTATTGAAGTTTAAAAAAAAAAAATAAAGATCGCTAATAACTGAGAGTATTATTCATTATAAAAGATCACCTTCTGCTTAAAATAAGTTTGGGGGAAAGCAAGAAAATTGAATAAAATAAAAGTTAGTATTCTTGCTTATCTTTAGAATAATGTTGTTGGCAAAAAAAAAAAAAAAAAAAAAAAGAAAAAAATATAGAAGAAGAAAAAGGGGGCTTAAAAGAAGAAAACATTGAAGAAGAATGATGCTTAAGATGGAAGGGATCCTTCATTAACATAATCCATTTATTTGAGCTATTGATTTTCTTTTATAAACTTGGTATAATTATCTTACTTTTATTCATTTAGCCTTTTCTTTGTTCAGCCAAAAGACCTTGTGTTAGCCCCATTACAAGCCTAGTTAAGACCTATTGATCTCTCTTGATTTGTGAATTCCATTAGTGGAGATTGTTTGCATTAACATGCTTATGAGATTTGCACATCTATTTTATATCTTTTGATAGAGGCATTTAAAGATATCAGTGTGTATATGCCTATCTGAAGTGCAATAATTTCTTTGCAGTTGATTTAATGTATAGTTATTCAAGGCATGATTAAGATGAGAATTATTTTGAACCTGAGATAGAAGCTTGACTTGCAATACTATTGATATGTTATTTGTAAATATTAATTTCTTGAGACCTTTAAAAAAAAAATTAACATAAGCACGCGAGGATTAAATTTCTTTTTTTTGTGATATTTTATTTATCTTTGAAATAAATAGTTGAAAAATTAGAGTTTTAAAGGTGTTTGTGGGTATCACCATTGGAAGCCCTCACGAGACTATAACTCGTCCTCTACGGGACACCTAGAGGTTTAAAGGCTTATTGCATACGCTAAATGCAATCGTAATTTCCTACGAAAGTGGACTAGTTTAGGTTTTGAATTTTCTTTTGCTTGAGGACAAGCAAAAACTTAAGTTTGGGGGTGTGATAACTCTATATTTTTAGAGTTATTTTAATTGTTTAAATTTAAATTTTAGCTCAATTCTCGAGAATGCAATAATATTATTGCTTATTTTTAGAAATAAATAGTTCTACAATTTATAAATAAATTATAACATATTTTAAGTATTTTTATTATTTTTGCAGATCAAAATGATGCAGTAAAAATAATGATGCAAGCAATGATTCAAGTTTTCAATCTATGAGAATTAAATTCAATGGTTGGTGGCCAAAATTCAATGGTTGGTAGCCAACCTAACCATTTTTGAATATTGATTAAGAAATTCAATGGTTGGTGGCCAAAATTCAATGGTTGGTAGCCAACCTAACTATTTTTGAATATTGATGAAGGAATTCAATGGTTGGTGGCCAACCTAACCATCAATGTTGAATTTTTTATGTAAGAATTTTAATGGAACTTGAATTCTTCCACCAAACATGTCTATAAATACCATGCTTGGCAAAGAGAAGTGGCATCAAAGAAATCCATCAAAAAAATATTTAGAAAGAAAAAAAATAGATTAGGTTTCTTTTTTGTTTATGTTATTTTTATCAAGAGGAGGAGTTTTTGGAGCTCAAGTTTATCAAAGATTGTATCTCAAAACAAGTTCTCTCTAAACTCTATTCTTGAATTTAATTATAAGTTATTATTATGTTTATTATTTTTATTGTTAATTTAATTGTTTCTTCTCTTTTAATTATGAATAGCTAAATTTATTTTTCTAGGATTTAGATGTAATCTTTTGATTTGCATATGATTATTTATATTTAATTGATTGGGTTGATTGTTGGAATTAATCTTTTATCTTAGAATTTAATGCTTGTAATTAACTGGCCATTAATTGCATGATTTAAGATATTGTGTGAAGTAGCGAGAGTGGAAGCACAATATTAGTTCATTAGGATAATTGACCTAGGGAATGTATTGCTTAGAGATAAGAATACTCCTTTGTGATTGTTAAAGGATTTCCATAAAACTTAATGGGTTTGTGTTAATTGTTTATGATCACGAGAGTAGACATAAGGTTAATATGAGCACACATGTTGTATCTTGATAGAGAACATCATATAATTTAGGGAAATCTAATCATTAATTCCAGCAAAAATAATCCAATCTAAAAAAATATAAAGTAATCATAGGTAATCAATTGATGAATTCTAAATCCTAGGCCTTTAATCTTATTTCATATTATTATCATTTATTTACTTGAACTTTACTTTAGCTTAAAATACGACTTCTCATAATTGATTTTCTAAATAATAGAATATTCAATAGTTTTGGTACTTGTCAACCCTTCCTCGTGGGATCGACACTTATTTCACTACTATATTACTTGTTCACGACCTGTGCACTTGCAGAAATCGCGCAACAGATGCGCCTGTTTTGCAATTTTGGCCCCATTTCTCATCCGTTTCAGATATGATTTATGCCCATTTTGATCTATGAGTTTGAAATCGAGTGTCGGTTGTCTAGAGGTGTAAATTTGAGGGTTCACAAAGACATGTTGATAACATATGCTTTTAAGATGACTTTGCCAATCTTAGCTTTTAAGTCCATTCACATTTTTTTTATAGGTTTTTATTAAGGCAAAGGTATAAAAATACCTTAAACTAAAATCAAACTCAACCCTTTTTACCTTTTATAGGTCTATTAAAGTATTTTGTTTCATATTTCAGCCCAAAAAAGCCCAAAAGCAATGGAGGTAATAGCTCCATTACTTATCATGGCCTAAACATCTGTTGACCAAAAACCACCTTAAAGGGAAGAGAGTAATAAAACCCCAGATTATAACTTGAACCCTAATTTCCCAAATTAATTGAGAGCTAAGTACTAGTAATGTCTTTCTCTTTTTCCTATTCATTTACTCAATTCAATGGGAATCAATATCACTCAAGCCCTATGGGTTTATAAGGAGAAAATGAATATGATTACATCCCACAATATCTAAGATGCAAATACTCTGAGATTGCAAAAGTTTGGACAACATGGAAGGAAATCAATCTGAGGCGTAGGTTCTATGGTTGTCGTAGATATGATGTAAATTTTATTTATGTTAATGTAAGTTAAATTCTGTTTATGTTAACTATTTGTACATGTGTTGTGATTTGATTTCATAATAATGGAAAATTTGGTAAATATCAAGTTGGTGGGTGTGATTTCTTTAGCTGGATTGACATTGAAATGTGTCAAAGAGTAAATGATGTAATTAATGAACTCAATGCTGAAAGAAAGAAGTTGAAAAGGGAGAACAAGATGTTGGCACACTATCAAATTGGTCCATTCATGCATGTTGCTTTTGTTGGTCCACCCATTGAGGCTGAACTAGAATAACTAATTGAACTGAAGATTGATTTGCAACAACTTGAAGCAAGTAATGAAAAAAATAAGTTGTATAAAAAGTTGTAGTGGGAATGTATTGTTTTTGTTGCTTCTGATTATGGTAATTATATTAGTATAATGTGTAGGGGTTTAACAACAGTGATTAGTCTAGGGCTTTGTAATTATGTTGGCATAATGTGTATTAATTGGTGTTATATTATAGTATTATAGTAGTACGTTAGTTCTAGGTGTGTTAACAAAATGTAATTTGTATAATATAAAGAATTGCACTATGTTAATGAAATGAAAATTGGTTGTGACTAATAGATATTTGTCATATGAATTTTGTATCAAAGTTATTTTGTTTACTTGTAGTGCATATTTCATATTGGGTTCATAAAATTTGCATTAGAAATATAATAAAAATAAATATAAAGAAAAGTAGTAAAGAATTACTACAAATGTGCAAAATAAATATGCATTGGCAATAAATAAAAGATTATGTTTATATCTTGTTTAACCAGCAAATATAGGAAACAAAGATGGAAGGGAAAACTTTGAAGAACAAAGCATTCTTTATGCCTATTATTGCCTAATGGCCAAAATAAAAGTATCAAAATAAGTATGGAATATACATATGGCAAAGCATTCTTAGTGCCTGTGGAAGTTGACTTACTAATATTAGTTCAAGTTCACTAGGAACTCTGTTGCTTACCAAATAAATAGCAGAATACAAACTGCCAAAGACACTAAAATTACAAATATCACCAATTATGGCAGTTTGCACTTAGAAATAAATTCATTTTTTTGATAGTACTTGAGAATTAGTGGTTGATCCATCATACTAGGATTTAATTTGACTTCTTCCAATCATTTGTTGCCATTTCTATTCTAATTTTCTTACACTAATAGCTGGTTGTCCACACCATTTGAAATATGATGAAGTTTTAAAAGAAAAATTTGCACCTTGACCTTCAGCTACAAATTTAATCTTCCTTGTCGAGGTAGATGGATGTGTAGGAAGCTTTTTAATTTGTCACTTTGATCTTTCTGAAAAAGAGTATCTGAAAGTCCACTCATGGTTCTCATTCTGAGATGTGCTACTTGGCTACATCCTAAGATAAATCAATAACCTTGATTTCAACATATGCTAATGACATTAATAGAAGAACAACAATATCAACAATTATAAATTTTCCAATACTATCCTAATAAGTTGTAAATGTATATTAAAGAGTCACATACATGGCAAGTAGTTTTTCCAATCTCTTTATCTATATAGATATCCATACCACAATTAGCAAATGAATTTCTATCAGCCCTTTACACATTAGGTCTAGATTTTTTTGCTTTGGTCTTCTTCTGACTTTGTTGTGATTGTATAAATAAATTTGGTACATAAATTTGTTGTGATATACATTATAATGATTCTAAAAATTAGCAATATGGAAGGTAAATTCAAGGTATGACTATAGGGATTGAGATTAATATACCATATCAGTTTCATTTTTAGTTAAATGGTTGTCACCCTTTCATGGCTTACAAAAGGCCTCTTCCCTTCTTTAATTTTATTTAGAACTGAGGATGCACCAATGCTAACCTGAGAAAAATGACAACAGTACAAAAGAATATCAATATCTTGTCGACATCTTATATATATGAAATGTAATATCATACAATTGAAACTCAAATCTGTGAGATGTTAGGACAATAGCTTTTGGATTAATTAGTGTTAGTCTCCATTAGCACATAGTACTCAACTGGATTATCAAATTCCAAATCAGTTCATTATCCAGTTGAGTTACAAGATCAGTATTGACTTCAGGTTGCTGTTGAGTAGGATAATTTTTGCAAGTTCTCTTGTTGTGACCATGTCTTTTGCAAATACTGCAAACCATATTACAAATTTTCCTTGTCAGCTTGCCATATCTTGCATTTTGCCTTATTTCTCACACTTATCTTATTCTTTTAACTCTTGAACTGTTAAGTTGTGGTTTCATTAGTGCATACTAATTTAACTTCTAAAATTTGTATCCCCTAACTAGTTAGAAATGATGTGCATATTCCTTGAGATATATGGACTAATGGTACAAATTGGATATGAATTGCATTGGATCCTTTTTATCATATGATTGCATGTGGATAAGGAATGCCTATTACATCCAATGCTCTCTATAGGTATAAGATCTTCTTTCTAATGCAACACAATGTTGATCTTCACCATGACTGACTTCAAACCTATCATATCTAGTGAAATATCACATTCTGCACTAAGATGGTAGTTGGTCACATAGATGCTTAGACATTCAGTTGACTAGTCCTTTCTCTATTTATTCATATACTCTCTATATTCCATTACTCTCATCATCACATACTTTCTAATTTCTTTAAAAAGACAAATAATTAATTTGTCCCTACTTTATTAATCCATGAATTAAAGGACTTATTGATGTTTTTCTTAACCATGTCACTGCAGCATCTTGTGCTACAATATAACCTACACCTTTTCTCAGGGTTGTATTTCACCAAGTCTTCTACAACTTTCTTTCCATGTTCCTTAACTAGCACATTAAAATCATCGATTAATTCTTCTTCATATGTGCTCTATGCACACATCTAAAACTTCTTCCTCAATTCACCTCTACTCCATTTTTTACTCCAATTAGCATAGATGTGCTTAACACACCATTTATGCTTAACTTATGGGAGTCCCTCATTAACAGCTTTGTCTCAATCTCTACAACAATAATTACATTTAAACATATTAAACTATAAGTATGAATGTAATTCAAAAACTATAGATTGTATTAATATATATACGTTTTGCATATCTATACCATAGTTAGTCTAAAATCATTTGTGATATTCAATAACTTTTTCAGCCAACCAATGAACTATGTCGAATTCACCTTGTTTTCAACATCTATAATATCCCAAGCTATTGGAAACATTTGTTTATTTTCGTCCTTTCCAATTACAATAAAGACTTATCCTTTACATACTCTTCTCAAAAAGCACCCATCCATGCCAACAATTGGCCTGTACCCAGCCAACCAACCTTATTTGCATACATCAAAACACACAAATACTCTCTAGAAAACTCTTTTTCCTTTCCTCAATTCTTCTGGATCTAGCTGCACGTCATAAGCACTTCTAGGGTTTGTTCTTTTAATCTCTATAGCATATGCTTCAAGTCTTTCAAACTCAGTTTTGTAATTTAATGACAACTCTTTCTTCACTTGTTTCTTAGCTCTTTCGCATTTAACCAAAGAAACATGTACTCTAAGATCATCCCTTGCCATTTTTTGAGATCTTTTATGCTTGTCTTAGGCTTATCCTTAATTGTCTTCATAAAATAATTTGCCGAATAATTTATAGATGCTCTAGGATTCTTGAAAAATCCTACTAACCCACCAGGTTTTCCTATGAAGCAACCCTATATTCCTACACCACCTAAATCTAATTTAGAGACCCTTTTAGAGCAGTTTGTAGGAACACAAATATCCATTAATAAACAAAGTGAGGAGCAATTTAAATAACGTAACTCCAAAATTGATCAACTTGCTACTCATAATAGAATTTTAGAAACTCAAATTGCCCAACAAGCCTCTTCCTCTAACCCTAAACCAGTAGGTAAGTTACCTAGTTAACCAGAATTTGTTCAAAGAGAGACTTACCAAGCAATTACTCTAAGAAGTGGTAAGATGATTGAAAATACTGCTAATAAGAATAAAAATGATATAGTAGGTGATGAGGAAGTAAACTTACAAAGTAATCAAGGGAGTGGAGGTAAAGGTAATAATAAAAATGAAAGTGTCATACCACCTAAGGTCAATGATCCTAAAGTAGACCTTAAGACCTTGCCCTTTCCTCAAAGGTTCATAAGAAGGAACCTAGATAAGCAATTTGGCAAATTCCTAAAGTATCTTAAAGATATTACTATTACTATTCCATTTAGATGCTATAAGGGATATGCTGGCTTGGACTAATTTTTTGAAAGACATGGTCTCCCATAAAAGCAAACTAGAAGACTATGGTCTAGTATCTTTAGTTGAAGAGTCTAAGGCCATGTTTTCTAGATCCCCTCCTAAGTGAAAAGATCCTGGATGTTTTACCATCCCATGCATGATTGGAGGAAAGTATTTTGATAAAGCTCTATATGAGATTGGTGCTAGTGTCAGTTTAATGCCTTATTCTATCTATTTAAGACTTAATTTGGGTGAACTTAAGCCTACTAACATGTGTCTTTTAATGGCTAACAAGACTATTACCTATCCAACTAGCATTCTTGAGAATGTGCCAACAAAAGTAGGTAAATTTATAGTTCCTGCAGATTTTATTGTCCTAGACATAGAGGAAAACCTTGAGATCCCTATCTTGTTTGGAAGACCGTTCTTGGTAATGGTAGGTGCTATCATTGACATGAAGAAAGGTAAAATCACATTTGAGGTAAACAATGAATTCATGGAGTTTAACATGTTTAAAATGATAAAATCCTCTCCTATGGAAAGAGTATGTAGAATTGATTCTATTGATTTGATTGATGAGTGTATAGATGAAGTTAAATATGATTGCATGAGTCAAGATCCTATTCACCCTTACCAAAGGCAAGAAGAAGAAGAAATAAATCAAATATCAAATCATAACTCTCTTAGACCTTCTAGGTTCGAACCTTTAGAGAGAGATGATAATGGAAGTTCTTCTTCTTCTAAATAAATGAATCTAGAACTCAAGCCTTTACCATCTAATTTGAAATATGCATTCCTTGATTCTGAATCTGAATTCCCTTTTAGTGTGAATCCATCCTTGTCTTTAGAAAATATCAATCTTTTGTGCGATGTGTTGCTTAAACAAAGAGAGTCCATTAGTTACTTTTTGAATAACCTAAAAGGTATTGGCCCTAATATTTGCTTGCATAGGATAATCTTAGAAGATAATGCTAAGCCTTCCATTGAAAGTCAAAGGAGACTTAATCCAACTCTTAAAGAAGTGGTAAGAAAAGAGGTCACAAAATTACTTGATAATGGCATTATATACTCAATTAGTGATAGTAAGTGGGTAAGTCCTATCTAAGTTGTCCCTAAAAAGGGTGGCTTGACTATTATTAAGAATGAATCAAATGATTTAATCCCTACTAGGACTGTCACTGGATGACGTATGTGTATAGACTATAGAAAGTTTAATAAAGCAATTAAAAAAGATCATTTTCCACTACCATTTCTTAACCAAGTGCTAGAAAAGTTGGCAAATTATTCTTATTTTTGTTACTTGGATGGTCTTAGTGGTTTTTATCAAATACCTATCTACTCCGAAGACCAATCAAAAACCACTTTTATATGTCCTTATGGTACTTTTGCATTTAGATGCATGCCATTTGGTTTATGCAATGCACCTGCAACATTTCAAAGATGCACGTTTTCTATCTTTCGTGACTTGATAGATGACTATGTTGAATTTTTTATGGACAATTTTAGTGTTTATGGAACTAACTTTGAAAATTGTCTAGAAAATCTTTCTAAAGTTCTTGACAGGTGTAAGGAGCATGGACTAGTACTTAATGGGAAAAGTGTTATTTTATGGCACAAGAAGGAATAGTACTAGGGCATATGGTATCCAAAAGGGGTATTGAAGTGGATAAAGCCAAGGTTGAAGTGATCACAAATTTTCCACTGCCCAAGTGTGTTAAGGACATTCAAAGTTTCTTAGGACATGTCGAGTTCTATAGACGGTTTATCAAGGATTTTTCTAAAATCGCCAAGCCATTATGCAAATTGCTTGCAAAGGAAGCTACCTTTGAGTTTGATGAAGCATGTCATGAAGCTTTTGAGACCCTAAAGAAAGTTCTTACATCCGCATCGATTCAACAGCCACTTAATTGGGAGCAACCTTTTGAAATTATGTGCGATGCTAGTCATTTTGTGGTTGGAGCAGTCCTTGGGCAAAGGAAGGAAGGTAGGCCTTATGTAATTTACTATGCAAGTAAGCTACTTGATGATACCCAAATCAACTATACTACTATGGAGAAGGAACTACTAGCCATAGTTTATGCATTTGATAAATTTAGAGCATACTTGGTAGGTCAAAAGGTAATTGTATATTCTGACCATGCTGCTCTAAAGTACCTTTTAAGTAAAAAGGATGCTAAACCTAGGCTACTAAGGTGGATTCTTATGCTCTAAGAGTTTGATTGGGAAGTAAGGGATAAGAAAGGGAGTGAAAACCTTATGGTGGACCATCTTTCTGGACTTGATCAAGAAGGTTTGAGGAAGCTTGATGATGGAGTACCAATACATGAGACCTTCCAAGGTGAGCATTTATTTAATGTTGTATTGCAAGAAATTCCATAGTATGTTGACATTACTAACTTTCTTGTAAGTTGTATTCTTCCTTATGGTTTAGATTATAGGTAAAGAAAGAAATTTTTGCATGATACTAAATTTTATTATTGGGAAGAACCTTTGCTTTATAAAAGATGTGTAGATGGGCTAATAAGGAGATGCATCCCTCATGGTGAGATTCAAGATGTTTTGAAGCATTGTCATTCCTTAGATGTGGGTGGACACTTTGGTGCAACAAAAACAGCTTCTAAGGTATTACAATATGGTTTTTGGTGGCCTACTTTATTCAAAGATGCTAGAGAATTTGTCCTTACATGTGATAGATGTCAAAGAATGGGTAATATCTAGGAGAAATGAGATGCCTTTAAATGGCATTCTTAAGGTAGAAATTTTTTATGTATGGGGTATGGACTTTATGGGTCCTTTCCCTAGTTCTTTAGGCTATAAATACATCTTAGTTATGGTAGACTATATGTCTAAATGGGTTGAAGCAATACCTACTATTACTAATGATGCTAAGGTAGTCAAGAAAATGCTTAAAAAAGTAATCTTCCCTAGGTTTGGCACTCCAAGAGCTTTAATAAGTGATGGAGGTTCCCATTTCTATAATAATATCATAGAAATTCTGCTTAAAAAGTACGGAATTACTTATAAAATAGCTACTCCTTACCATCCACAAACAAGTGGACAAGTTGAGATAAGCAATAGGGAAATTAAGTGGATTCTAGAGAAGACTATTTCTTCTTCTAGGAAAGATTGGGCATTAAAGCTAGATGATGCCTTATGGGCATATAGAACTGCCTTTAAAACTCCCTCTGGCCTTACCCCATATCAATTAGTCTATGGTAAATCTTGTCATTTGCTTGTTAAACTTGAACATAAAGTGTATTAGGCAACTAGGGCTTTAAACTTTGATATGGACAAAGTAGCTAAGAAAAGACTTTTGCAACTCAATGAACTAGAAGAACTAAGGTTAAATGCATATGAGAATGCAAAGTTATATAAAGATCGTACTAAGTTATGGCATGATAAGAACATTCTCAATAGGGATTTCCAAGAAGGTGAGCTTATTTTACTCTATAATTCAAGATTAAGACTATTTCTTGGAAAACTAAAATCAAGATGGTCTGGACCTTTTAAAATTATTGAAGTTCATCCATATGGAACTGTTGAGATTACTAATGACAAAGGCGAATCTTTCAAGGTAAATGGCCATTGTCTTAAGCCTTACTTTGTTGGTGCAACATTAGAACAATCAAGGTCAGTAACCCTCTCTACTTAATACTATGTTTATCTACTACATAGTATGTTTATTTATTTTAAAGTTTTATGTTTGTTTATTTTGAATTTCATGTTTATTTAATATAATTTTTAAGTTTTGATGTTTAACATTGATTTTATAACACATACACATGGTATATATATATATATAAAAAGGAAGAAAAGACATAAATTTTTAAGACTGAGTCTGTGCTGAGTCATGCCCATAAGTGCCGACTCGTGATAGAATGGATCCGTGTCGAGTCGTGCCCTATGGTGCCGACTCGTTACAATTAATAGCACAGACCAACATTCGAATTTTTGAGTTTTTACACCAATTCTTTCTTTCTTTTCATTCCTAATTCAATTGCAATTTATTTTATTCTTATTTTTGGTCAAAAACTAACTTATTCAACACTCTTTTTCCAAAACAAATCAATGAAAAGTTGTATCTTTTTCAAAAAGAATCACATCTCTTCCCAAAATATATGACTTTTCACATCACACTCTTACACATATATATAACCCTAAGCCTTACAACACCACTCCCCTACTCTTTCTTTTCAGATTTTGAAAACACAAATCCTAATATTTAATAATTCTTTCTCCTATTTAAACATCATCTTCTTCATTCATCATTCACACACTATAATATATTCACTTGTAGTTGCAGAATTTTTCTATTTTTCTTCTTTATTCTCTAACTACAACCAAGTATGGGCAAGTCCAAAGGATCAACTTCTTTAAGGCCTCAAAAAGAGCACCAGGAGGAAGACCTTGCATTGATGTATGAGTCCTTCTTCCCCATTCACTCACATGATGAAGGAACCAAGTTCTCTATAATCAAACATGGAGAAACTGTATCTTGTAAGTATTTTCCTTCCTCTTTAATTCGTGATGTTGGCATGGAGGAAGTATTTAATCAATTTCTTACTTCTTGTGGTTTGAAAAAGCTTATAAGTATGCAAGAGCATTCCTATGGCAATCTTGTCTATGAGTTCTTTAGTACACTTGATATCAATGCTACAAATTCTCAAATTCTAGAATTTAGGTTGCTTGGCCAACCTTACCAATTAACTTACAATTTTATGCAAAAAGTTTTTAGTTTTAAGAGAAGTGGTGTTTGTGATATCACTGATGATTTTAATGTTAATGACTTTTGGACATTCTTAACTGATATAGAAACCCCTTTTGAACCTAAAAAGGGGAAAGTGATGTTCATCAAGGATTTGAAATTCTGGATGTTGCATAAAGTCATTGCATGTGTTGTTTTTGGCAAAACTGAATCCAATCGAGTAATTGTTCAAGAGCTCTTTTTGATGTGGTGTGTTCATAAATCAAAGCAAGTGTGTTGGACATATTGGATTTTTAATCAACTCCTTATGTGTGTTACATGTAAGGAACATCCATTAACACATGGTCATATTGTTACAAGCATTGCTAAGGGATTTCATATTAATTGCTCAAACTTTCCTTATGTTGTTAAATACTCATATTTCACAAAGCAAGCCTTCATAAGAGGTGAGGTTGTGGATATAAATTTTAAATATGTTGTCGCTTACACACGATCTTGTTGGAAGGGGTTACGTCACCCTCTTTATAATTTGGATGAAGACTCCAATGATGATGTTCCACCACCTTGAGCCCCACAACCACTAAGAGCCCAATCAATAGTTCAACTTGAATTACCACCATCATGCTCTACTCAAGGAGAAGCAAGTGGCTCCACTCCTAGTGATCACCAACTTTTGGAGGAGATCTTGGCAAACCAAAGGAGCATCCAACGTCAACTTACCGACTTGGAGGCTAGGAACCAAAGGATGGAGCGCACGCAATATAGTATGGACTATAAATTGCATAAGTTCTTTAGCTACTTTGGGTATGACATTCCTTCACCACTAGCACCACCCGATGCTTAATGAGGTATGTTTTTGTTCCCTTCTCCATCATCTTTACTTTTCTTCACATTGGGGACAATGTGAATTTCAAGTATGGGGGAGGGATCAAATATTGAAGTTTGAAGTTTGTTTTTATTTTGTTTTGATGTTTTATTTTATTTTGATTTTTCATTTTCTGCATTTTTAATATATTTTGCATGTTTGTTGTTTTGTTTAGTTTAGTATTTTACAATTTGCATCAAGAATTTTTGTCTTTTTACTTGAGTTTCTCCATGTTATTATATCTTGATTAGGCTTTCTCATTCTATTTTCTAAAAAAAAATAAAAATTGATGATTGTTTTTTATAATGCCCAATTGGTAAAATTCTTAAGTCTTTTTTAGTATTTGTTAACTTTTTGTCTTTTTATCTCACTCTTATTACTTCTAAGGTTTCTAATTATCTAGTCAATTTTCTAGTTTTGCTTAATTGTCGAAATTGATATAAGTTAAGTCTTTGAAGTTGCATGATTTAAGTTGCCTAAAGGAAACTATAGCCGTAATACGAGTTATACATTAGTCAATAATGGATGAGGATACTAAATGAATTATATTTGTTTGCTAAAATAAAAAGAAATTAAAAAAAACACTATGCATATTGAGTAAGTTGTGTGCGAATGAGTTTGCTCCTTAGTTACATTCAATTCGAAAGATATGTACGGTGTGCCTATTGAATATGTATATTGAGTAAGTCGTGAGCGAATGAGTTTGCTCCTTAGTCATGTTCGATTCAAAAGATGTACCTTATTTAACTATATGAATAAGAAAAAAAAAGAATAAGCAAACTATGTGTCTAAAAATGCCATGAAACTTATTGCATTCTTGCGTGTGCTTACTCTTGTCCCAAAGAAGGCTACTTGAATCTATTGAATTTTTAACTTAATGCATAGATATTTTGACTAGAAAAGTATGGCTAGGTCCTTGACTGAATAATTAATAACTTTGTTACCAATAAGGATGAGATAATTAGACAAAGCTCAAAGTTTATGCTATAAGACTTGTCATCCTTTACCATTGTTGGGCACTAAGAACTATATCATCAATGTACTAGCCATATACTCCTTGAAGATTGCTTAATCAAGATTGTTTCATAGTTGTCTTGGAGAAACTAAGTAATTTCTTTGTCTTTTCCTTCTTTGTTCTTGCTTAGGGCAAGCAAGGTTTAAGTATGGGGGAATTTGATATGATGCAAATATGTATATCTAAACTAAATAGTTAATAGTTATTTTGTGTTTGTATACATGTATTTTATCTTTAAAGTGGTGCTTTTAATATTGTTTTTAAGTGTTCTTTAAGTAATCTAGGTAATTATCAAAGGTTCAAGGGTTCTATGGTTGAAAAGGAAGAAGTTTTGCAAAGATTGGCCAAGGCAAGCCTGTGCCAACTTATGCCCATAGGTGCCGAGTTATGACAGAATGTCATGGTGCTGACTTGTGTCCTATGGTGCTGAGTCATGCCAGAATCACATGGTGTCGACTCATCCCTACTTGTCTCGAGTGGTTATAGTGCCTTTTCACCAAAACACTTCACAAAAGGCTCCTTTTTGCAATGGACATGACTTGGGACACCTAGAAACCTATAAATAAGATGTTAATATTATTCATATATTAAGTTAGTAATTGAGAGTGTAATTCAAGTGTTCAAATTTAGAACAAGATTAAAGAGTTACCAAGGCATTCAAGAAAGCATTCAAGGACACTTCTTCAAAGTAATTTTCTGGAGCAAAGATTGAAGAAAACATCATCAAAGTTTCCTTTCCCTTGTCTTTTTATCTTTGTTCCTTGATGTTCATCTTGTCTTCTTGTCTAAACTTTGTCATTTACACTACGAATATGCACTAGTTTAGTTTCTTTGAATTGTAATAAAGTATTGGTTTTAATCATTCTATTTCTTATATGCTTTGCATGATTTAGTTTTAATTGTGTGCTTAATTAATGTTGTATGTGCTTGATCACCATGCATAACATGTTAATCAAATTGTTCACAATGAGAGTTGGGATAAATTGATGGAAAAACAATTGAAATTACTTAGAGAATAAGATAAGCACTTAGAGACAAGAAAATCCGCTCTAAGGGGAATTATAGTATTGGCATGAATATTTATGGTTCTGTTCTATCTCTATGATGATATGAAAATACTCATAGACTCTAGATCAAACACTTCTAATTGACAACGAGAGTTGCTTTTAGGAATTATAGACCATACTCTCAATCATTGCATGCATGTAACACATTTTATTAAAATCAATTCTGACTTGTAATTCAATCTATTCAACATCCTTAAATCATAATATCAGATAGTATAGTAGCATATAGTTAGAATTAAATCTCTTATTTAATATCTTTGCCTATCCATCCTAGTAACTATCCAATTAATACAAAATTCCCAAATTCCCTAGAGTTTGACACCTTACTCATCCTATACTAATCCTTTTGGATTTGGGTCACCCACAGTAGGCCTAACAGAATGGAATCACTCTAGCCCGCAAGATCATGAATCAAGATTATTTCTAGCTTACTATGAGTCAAGATTGTGCAAGATATGTACAAAAGTGCCATAAATGCCAAATTTATGCCAAACTCCATAAATAGCCTCCTGTACCTCTATCCACTATCACAACACCTTGGCTGTTTGCAATATGGGGCCTAGATGTCATTGGCAAGATAAGCCCAAAGTCTTCCGACAAGCATGAATTCATCTTGGTAGCCATTGATAATTTCTCCAAGTGGGTTAAAGCTAACCCTACCAAATATTGGATTCTAAATGAGTGGCTCAGTTCATCTGTACCAACATCCTTTGTAGGTATGGGGTTCCTTTTGAGATCATCACTAATAATGGATCTCACTTCTAGAAGGAGGTCACTCAGCTATTGAAAAAGGAGAAGATCCAACACCACAAGTCTTCCCCGTATAGACCTTAAACAAATGGTGTAGTTGAAACTACAAATAAGACTCTCAAGAATATATTACAAAAGATGGCTGAGAACCATAAGAATTGTCATCTACATTTACCATATGCCTTATGGGGTTACAAGACAATAGTACGTACCCCTACTGGTGCTACACCTTACTTTTTGGTATATGGGATGGAAGCTGTCCTACCAATCGAGGTAGAAGTCAAATTAGCCCGCATTACGAGGAAGAGTTAGTTGGACGAGGTAGAATGGGCGAAAGGCTACCATGACCAACTCCTTGCCATTGATGAAAAGAGAATGGATGCCTTATACCATACTCAAGGCTATCAACAAAAATTGGCTAGGCATTTCAACAAGAAAGTCAAGGACAGAGGACTATGAAAAGGTCACCTTGTCTTAAAAGAAATAAGGGCACCTGTTTATGATCCAAGGAGAAAATTTAGACGTAATTGGAGTGGCCCATTTGTAATAAAAAAAGATCCTATATGGCAGAGTAGCAATATTGATGGACTTAGATGGCATAGAATTTGCTAGCCCATCCAATCTAGATCAACTCAAGAGATACTTTGCATAAGCATCCTTGTAATTCATGCATAACATTTGCAATCCTTGTAAAATCATGCATAACATTTGCAATCTCTCAAAAAAAAAAAAAATAGAACTACGTGGGCTTGATTCTCCATAAATAGGAAAAAAAGAATAAAAGTTGATATATTGTTGTAAGGAGATATGTAGGCAGCCCATGCGGGTTCGGTCCAAATCATCAATAAAATCTCATTTTTTTTCCACTCATTTGGCTCTTAAATTGTGTCGTAAAAAAATAATAATGAAGCTTGCTAAGTTAAAAACCTAAAAAGGTAGCTTAGGCAAAAATTAGAGCAGCAAAAGCAAAATATTAAATAAAAAATGATGCCTTATTTATCTTATTTAATTTTTGGAACATCAAAAAGAATAATGGCATGATCAAATTAGTTTCCTAAACTAAATAGAAAATAACCCAACAATCATAATTCTTCCTCCTTTATCTCCTCAAGTATAGCAGCCCTCCTAGCCTTCTCTGACTTCCATAAGTTGGCTATCCACCAGTCAATAAAATGTAAGGATTTACCGCCTTGGTGAGCAAGACGAATAGCATGAAAGCCTCTTACCCATCCATTTCTGACAGCTTGAGCGACAGTCTCAATAATCAAAACATATTCAAATAGGGCACCATCTGGGGGCATACCCTGCCTATGACCCATCTAAAGCATGACTCTAGTAGCCTGACAAAAGGTCACCATCCTTAATCCCAGAAGATAGACCATCTTGTAGCCAAAACTCACAGTCATAAATCTGTTGATCTTGTACCATTCACATCTCCATAGTAGGTCATCATAATCCAGCTCCATCAACCATTTGGTCCATTCTTTCTCTGAGTTCCTTTTAATCACAATGGTTCAGGTTCTGTACCAGGAAGCAGAATAATCCACCTTTATAGGAGGTCCCATTACTCGGAGATGGTCTTTTAGCCAAATATGAAAGTGCAAAAAAATAATAAGCATAAGAGAACATGAAAAATAGTTGAAATGAAATTTAGAAGCCAGAATTGAACCTGAAGAATGATAAGATTGATAGTCCATGGCCCATCTGAAGCGCAGGACCTATCCAAGCTCATAATGGTCTCAACTAACACTATAGCAACAATAGATCTCCCATCCTTCATTTGTGGCATCAGCTTAGTCACTCTAGCATCCCTCCAGCCAGTAGGGCTTACAAAAATGTATCTTACAGTCAGACAGAAGAATAAAGCTCGCATCCTCAAATGAAACCATCCATCATCCTCAAAATCCTTAGGATCATGGAATTCTACAATCACAGCAGTCAAATCTACCCAATCATCCACTACCATGGGACTAGCAGCTGTGATGTCTCGCCTGAGCACCCAGTCCAATCCACTAAAGGGGAATAAAAAATGCTCATTTGGGAGAAACATCATGATTTAAACCCGTTACGAGTTCAGGAAAATTGTATTTTATAAGTTGTAATTTGCAAAAGGAGTCACCACTTCAATTTTGTTTATTTTAGTTGGAAAAATTAAAGGAAAAACCCAATTTGAGTGACTCCAAAATTATACAATTTATCCCAAGGAAAAGCACTAGTCCTCGAATGACTAAAGAGGGCTCAGGGACTAGGTTTTGGTTAAAACAATACAAAAAAGGTTAGTTTGGCTTAAAT
Source organism: Reutealis trisperma (assembly GCA_947687605.1). Lineage (NCBI taxonomy): Eukaryota > Viridiplantae > Streptophyta > Magnoliopsida > Malpighiales > Euphorbiaceae > Reutealis > Reutealis trisperma. The sequence goes on from CANTUT010001362.1 coordinate 86,919, forward strand.
ACAAAATAGCTTAAAAAAAAAAGAAGTTTTTATGTATGCATGAATAGATATAATATGATGCATGAAACAATATTTCCCGTGAAATGCATGGCAATGTGAAATAATGACAATTACAAAATGTAAAAAAAAAAAAGATAAGGGAGAAACTACTTAAAACTATTACAAGTCAAAATATCAAAGCCAGGAGATCTTTCCTCTAGCCCTTATAGATTCTAGGAAAAGCACACATTCCCCAAATATAATCTAAGTAACTAAAATACAAAAAAGAGTATTAAAACAATTATAATAAAAAAAAGAATTAAAATTTTGATTTTACTTAAGAAAAGTAATTTCAATCCTAAACTATGTGAAGAAGGTGATAAAGAGAAGAAGTTGTTAATTTTAGCAGAGTTGAATGTCTTAGAGACGGCAGGCATGCGTATCCCTTTGAATGGGAATCAAACCCCACACAGTTCTTCCTTCTTATGGAGGAGGGGTTTTTTAAGTCATTGTCTTTGTTATCATATTTTGATTGATTTTAAGGGCTTAAGGGATTTGTTAATTATGTCATATTTTAATTAATAAAAATTAGATATTTTCAGATTTAGATCTTGAAATTGAAATTGAAAAAGGAAAAGGAAGGAACTTTTACCTTTGGCTTACATCCACAAGGAACGTAGGGAGCGAGCTTGGCACTGGATCTAAGTTCCACTTTGGCCTCAGGATATCATAAGCACTCCTTTTGGAAGAAAGACTCTTGAATAATGTGAACTCTTTTTGGAAAGACTTGGACAACACCTTTGCTTGATTACCATGAATTCCCTTTTAAAGAAATAACTTAAGTTGCACCTTTTCTTGATTAGGAAGCTTAGAGATAGGGTTTTAGGTGATTAGGAGGCTTATGAATGGGGTTTTAGGATGATTTGGAAGCTTATGAGTAAGGTTTGAGGTGATTAGGAAATTTATGAATAAGATTTGGGGTGATGGAAGAAGTTTTGGAATGAGACTTTAGAGATTTGGAGGTTTAGAAAGAGGGTTTTGATGATTAGAAAGGTTAGGAATAGGGTTTTGAGAGCTTTAGGGAGAGTATAGAAGCATATAATTGCGTGTTTGTTGTTATGAGGTACAAGGTATTTATAGGAGGAGTTTGGGGGCTTAAAATGGTGAATTTTCAGTATGGGAAGTAGGAAAAACGCACTACGGTAACTCCTTCTGGGTTGTGGTAACCGCAGAGCCCTTTGCGGTTACTATAGGGCTAGCTACGGTAGCCAATTGGCTACCGTAGGGATCTATGCGGTAACAGCATAGGCGGCTGTGGGCTGTGAGTTACCGCAGTGGGCCCATGGGCTGCCATAGTTCATTTTTCAGCCCGTTCTCATTCGTTTTTGATCCAATTTGAGCCTAGTTTGATTCTATGGATTTATAATCTAATACTAATCATCTGAAGGTGCAAGTTTCAAGAAATTTTTTTCAATGGGGCGCTGCCTCTTTGACTCCTGCCCGCTAACTGGCTAGCTGGACCGCTGTATGTGTAGCGCATGAATCTTAACAAGTGTCAAGCTGCGGTCGGATCCTAAGGGTGCAAATTTAAGGGTTCACAAGTGCCCCCTCATTAGGATTGGCTTTGAGCAAAAAGTGATTTTGATGACAGTGAACCCCATAATGGGGGATGGTAAGATGAACCAAATAGATGCCTAAGTCAGCGTCCAAACATGTTTGGGTGAAAATGGTTAATTTTTAACAAAGTGGTAAAAAAAGTGGAACCACAGGGATGCCTAGATGATCTAAACATTTATGGGTGAAATGATCCTAAATGCCTAGATGATCTAAACATTTATGGGTGAAATGATCCTAAGGCTATCCTAGGATGGTTTGATTAAAAGGGATACTTAATTCAGATTTAAGGTATGAATCCTAAGGCTATCTTAGGATGGGTCTGATCAAAAGGGATACCTAATTTAGATTTAAGGTATAAATCCTAAGGCTATCCTAAGATGGTCTGATAAAAAAGGATACCTAATTCAGATTTAAGTTATGAATCTTAAGACTATCCTAGGATGGGTTTGATAAAAAAGGAATACCTAATTCGAATTTAAGGTATGAATCCTAAGGCTATCCTAGGATGGGTCTGATAAAAGGGATACCTAGTTCAGATTTAATGTATGAATCTTAAGGCTATCTTAGCATGGTTCTAATAAAAGGGGATACCTAATTCAAATTTAAGGTATGAATCCTAAGGCTATCTTAGGATGGGTCTGATAAAATGGGATACTTTATTTAGATTTAAGGTGTAAATACTAAGGCTGTCCTAGGATTGTATGATTAAAAGGTGTACCTAATTCAGATTTAAGGTATAGATCCTAAGGCTATCCTAGGATGAGTCCGATTAAAAGAGATACCTAATTCAGATTTAAGGTATGAATCCTAAGGCTATCCTAGGATGAGTCCAATTAAAAAAGATACATAATTCATATTTAAGGTATGAATCCTATGGCTATCTTAAGATGGGTCTGATTAAATGAGATACCTAATTCAGATTCAAGGTATGGATCCTAAGGCTATCCTAAGATGGTATGATTAAAAGGGATACCTAATTTAGATTCAAGGTATGGATCCCAAGATTATCCTAGGATAGGTTGATTAAAAGGGATACCTAATTCAGATTTAAGGTATAAGGGATACCTAATTTAGATTTAAGGTATGGATCTTAAGGCTATCCTAGGATGAGTCTAATTAAAAGATATACCTAATTTAGATTCAAGGTATGAATCCTAAGGCTATCCTAGGATGGTTTGATTAAAGGGATACCTAATTCAGATTTAAGGTATGAATCATAAGGTTGTCCTTTCTGGTAGGAGCTAAAAAATGATATTCTTGTCTGGTAGGAAGGATGACGACCCTGTTTGTAGGAGAGAGATGATCCATTTTGATTCGAAAGTCTGACTTACAACTTGTTCTAGTGTGAAATGCATCTAACTATGCAATGATTGGATACCTGTGAAGGGTCAATTTGGTATAAGAGTGCTGAGTTTCTAGGAAAAAGATGCCCCTACCTTGGAAAGGTGGATATTTAGAAGGAAGGTGCCCCCACTTTAGGATGATAAAGGAAAGGAGTTTGTTTTTTTGGTTGATTAGCTAGCTTAGAGGTGAAATGGGCATGTCAGGTATGAGGCCAGTTAGTCAATGGTTATTATTTTGGCCTAGGAAGAAGTCACTTTGGGAAGTTAAACCAAGTATGGCTAGAAGAGGTCAGGCAGGGTTTAGGTGTGTTCAGTTTACAATAATATTTGGCTTAAGACTAAATTGGAAAGCTTGATAATGTTTAGGTCAAGTCCCTTAAGTTGATAAGGTTTAGGTTAGGTGTAGTTTCAGGGAAGGTCAAGTTCAGCAATTAGCTTGGTCAGTTATGGACTTCTGGTTTTAGGTTTAGAGGAGATTTGTTTAGAAGGCTAAGTAAGGTTTGGTTAGGTTCATTTAGAAACTCAGTCTTGTTTGGCTTTGTAAGAGATCATATTAGATGCCCGGTCAAGTTATAGCTTTCTGGTGAGTTCATTTGGAAGGTTTGGTTAAAGAGATCAGGTTAGGATGCTAGACCTAGGAGGCTAATCTTGGCTTAGAGGAAAAGGTCCAGCTAGGCAATCAATTTGGAAGGCTTACTTAGATTTTGCCTTAGAGGAGATCATAGGTTTCATAAATGAAGGCCTTTTAGGAGTGAGCTTCATGGTGAAGGATTTTTGGGAGTGAGCATTATGCGAAAACTTCTTAACGAAAGCTTCTTGGTTTGGATTTCATGGCGAAAGCTTCTTAGTTTAGGCTTTATGTCGAAGGCTTCTAGATTTGGGCTTCATGGTGAAGGCTTTTGGTTTTGGGCTTTATGGTGAAGGCTTCTAAATTTGGACTTCAAGGTGAAGGCTTCTAGATGGTGAGGATAGTTTTCTATGAGGTTGCTTAGGATGGCTGGCTTTGGGCTCAGGTATGGTGCTGCATGTTTTGGTCATAAGGATACCATAGGCTCATGAATAAGGGTTTGCCCTTTGACATGGTTGCATTAGAATGGTTTGGACTTTAAGAGACTTTAATTCTTAAGGATTATGTGTTTTACTAAAGATCATGAGATTTTTGCCAAAGAGGCATGAGATGGGCCTTGACTGGTTCGAGTCCTTCTTAATCAACTTGAGGATGACAGGATTTGGGAGATATGCCTCGACTTCTAGTTTTGCCAAGGAAACTGAATTCAAAGATGATGAGTCTTGAGAGACTTAGGATTTTTAGTTCTACCCATGATGAGATTTTGCCAAAAAAAAGGGTGGTACATGACTTAAGATTGAAATGGTGCTATGATTTGCAAATGAGGCTTGGGATGGAAAAGTTCGAGAATGGTTTGAAGGTAAGCTGAAACTTCTAAAAAGAATCATGGAGGTTGTATAGTTTTGCTTTTTGTAGCATAAATCATGGGAAAGATTGAGTTAAGCTTTTCTAGTTGTTTGAGATTGAAGAGACTTTTGGAGTGACACTTAATTGGTTTGACTTGATGACACACTGCCTGCACTAGATAAAATAAAGAGCCTTTAGGAATGCTTAAAGGGCTAGTGGAGGAAGACAACTTAGGGATCATGGTCCCAAATGAGAGATAGGGATATGATGGACTGGAGATATGTATTAACTCTTTGAACTAAGTGATGGGATGGACTGACAACAAATGATGACATTCTGGGAAGACATGGCCCTATTTAAGATAAGGGCATAAAAGACAGCATAATTTAAAAGAATAAGCCCTTAATGAGGAAAGATGACTTTGGAGACATGAGACTAGACAGATTGATAATTTAACAACTTTGGACATGAGGGAAGGTGACTTGGATGAGCTCTCTCTCTCTCTCTCTCTCTCTCTCTCTCTTTATCTCTAACTTTTGTCTAAGCTGCCCTTTCAGATTTTCAACTTAACAAGTTTGGATTAATGAAATTTGGGAGAAGGCATTCCACCATGATTTGCTATTTTTCTTCATATCAAGAGGCTTTGATCTTGAGTTTTGGGTTTGGCAGAGGTCTTCTTTGAACTTGTCGCCCCTTGTTTGAGGTGCATCATTTGATTACCTAATTGTGCAATAGATAATTGCATTTACTTGCTCCTTATGCTTTAACTATTTGATGAGAGATCCTTTTTTGTTTAGGAACTTGTGAAGCATTTATTGATTTGAGAGAATGAGGACACCCCACATTTTGATTCTGGTGGATTTAATCTTTACCCCCTTTTTTCTTCATTTTCTTTTCTTTTCTTTTTTTTTTCTTCTTCTTTTTTTTTTTTTTTAAGCTTACCCGCGTCAGACTCAATCAAGGAAGATAAGGAAGTTAATGCATAAATAATGAAAAGAAAACATAAATGCATTACTATAAAGGAAACTTTATTATAAAATAACAAAAAAGGGACCGATATAGTTAACAAAATAAAATGATAGATTCATACTCAAATTTAGACTCAGACTTTTAGGCTTAGGCTCAGACTCAGACTTAGATTTGGAATTCAACCTCAGACAAGTCAGATTAGCTAGGCTTGAACTCCTCCATGTTATGCTACTTAGGTTTGAATTGAGGTCTTGGGTCTTGTTTTAGAGGGATGATATCTCCACTATCAATCAGATCTTGGATTTTATGTTTCAGAGCCTTACATGCATTGGTTTGGTTCCCCACTCCTTAATGATATTCACAATATTCATTGGGGTGGTAGCTCTTTGGTAAGGGATTAGGAGGGACTATTGGTTTCAGGGGTTTTACCATTTTTGCCTTCAAAGCCTTCTTATAAACTATTGCTAATGGAACTCCCAAATCTGTGAAAGCTCTTCATTGAGATTTCAAGGGTTGCCTACTAGTCTTGCCAGCTACCTCTATACTCTCTCTCTCGACATCAACAAGGGGAGTGTAAGTGTCCATATCCTTCCATTCAGTAGAGGCAAGGGGAGTGGAGGTATTGCTCTTCTTGCACCCTTTTTCCATTGTGAGGATTTGCTCTAGTGCATTAATGTTAAGGTTTAAAGGTCTTTTGATAGCAGAAGAGGTGGGGTTTTCCTTGCTTTGAAAAGGATTCAAAGAAGAGGCAAGGTTAGTATCTAAGACTGATGACATGGCTGAGGCTAGAATGGCATTGGTGTTTGAGATTGAGGATGTAAAATTATGGGTCATGTTAATGGTAGGTGCAGCATTGACGGACTTAGCTTGGTTCAACATTCCTCTTACTTCATCGATGATAAGTCGGTGTTGGAAACTCAAAGCATTAATGACAGCAGAAGTAAGATGGATTAGGGCATTATTGAAACTGGATTATTGGGTAGCTAAAGACTGATTGAAATTAGCTTATTGAGCATCTAAGGTAGAGATAAGAATAGCTTGAAGGTTCTCTTCTTGCCTCTTGAGTAGGTTGGTTAGAGCTTCCATGTTGGTCAGGCTTACTATTAGTACCTTTAAAACCAAGTCAAAGAATAAGGTAAGTGCTTAGAAAAGAAGCAATGAGATGGGCATGCATACTTTGAGGAAAAAGTCTCTCATTGATGTTGTAAGCTAACTGCATTTGGGTTTTGATGATTTCCTAATGTTGTACAGGTCAAGGTCTTAGGCTTAAGGTATCAGGTTAAACCAAAGGTATTGGACCTAAGATAGTGTATTGAGCCAAAGGTCTTGGGCCTAAGGTATTGTGTTAGGGCTAAAGGTATTGGGCTTAAAGTAGTGTATTGGGCTAAAGGTATTGAGTTTAGGGTATTGCATTGGGCCAAGGGTATTGGGCTTAAAGTAGCATGTTAGGCCTATAGTAGTGTGTTGAGCCAAAGGTATTAGGCTTAGGGTAGGCTTCTAGGCATTTGTCAATCTAAGGGTAATGGATTGGTTTTGAAAGTAATGGGCCAAGGATGTTGGGCTTATAGACGACAGTGTCTTATGGCTAGGTTTGGCAAGGTATGAGTAAAAACAGGAGGCTAAAGGTGTGTGATGTTAGCTAGGTAGGTATTCAGCTAGGGGAGCTTGGTCAGATTTTAGCTTTGGATAGCTAGGTCAGATTTTAGCTTTGAGTGCTAGGTCGAACTTTAGCTTTTGAGTAGTTAGGTCAGATTTTAGCTTTTGAGTAGCTAGGTCGGATTTTAGCTTTTGAGAAGCTAGGTTGGATTTTAGTTTTTAAGGAACCAAAATTTAGTTAGGAAGGCTAGGTTAGAGTTTAGCTTCAAGTAATTGGATTTGCAATTGATGGATGGTTTAGTATGGGCTTTAAGGATGGAGGGACTATGGGTTTTGCGATTGGATTATGGATGTACCATGGATTTGGAGGTTGGGTAGACCATGGGTTTGGTGATAGTTGGACAATGGTGGACTAGACCATGTGCTTAAATAGAAGCATGGATTTGGATAGTAATGTAAAAGATGAAACCAAGTCAGCATTTAGTTTGGGTAATCATTAAGGATAAGAGTGAAGCTAGGTTAGTGTTTAGCTTTGGTAAGGATTATTGAGGATAAAGCTAGATCAGTGTTTAGCTTGGGTAAGAATTATGAAAGATGAGAGCTAGAATAGAGCTAAGTCAGTGTTTAGTTTAGACAAGGATTGTGGATTTGGATGGGGATACCATATATGGGTTTATTTTTACCATGAGTTTAACATGGGTTTAGGTAGGACCGGACTATGGGTTTAGGTAAACCATGAGTTTTGAATTTTGACCATGAGTTTAGGTGGACTATAGATTTTGGGTTTTGACCATAGGTTTAAGTGGACCATGGATTTTGGGTTTTGACCATGGGTTTAGGTAGACCATAGATTTTGGGTTTTGACCATGGGTTTAGGTGGACCATGAGTTTTAGGTTTTGACCATGGATTTAGGTGGACCATAGGTTTTGGATTTTGACCATAGGTTTTAGGTGTGAAGGTGTTTGGATAGGTTTTAGACTTTTCATAAGGTTCAATCTATGCATGCATGCATGAATGAATGATTGAAAAAGGTTTCATGAAATACCAAGTTTAGTATTACGGTTCATATAATCCTAAAGGAAGGTTCTATGAGTCATTATATGAAAGGGTAAGGGTGGTTTGAAAGGAACCCATCATACTAAAGATGCGATATACCTAACCATATATGAGTCAAAGAGCCTCGTGTGGGTCCAATGGTACGTGCATACTCGTTACACCTCTAAAAGGATTAGAAGATATGTTGTGGGCTAGATAATTTCACTATCGGTAAGTAAACCTAAGGAAGGTTGCCCACTCGATGTTACTTTCTATCCTTTGTTTTCCTAAGAAACTAATGTTTTAGACAAGGAGCCTAATGTAGTGATGCATGAAAAAGCGATTTTGTAATAAAAGCCAAACTTTTGTTTTACCAAGAGTAGTCCACTTTATCCTTTATTTAGAAAAAGATTTTGAAGTCCCCAGTGGAGTCGCCAGCTGTGAGGCCTCACCCAAGCACCCAGTCCAATCCGCTAAAGGGGAATCAAAAATGCCCATTTGGAAGAAACATCATGATTGGAACCCGCTATGAGTTCAGGAAAATTGTATTTTATAAGTTGTAATTTGCAAAAGGAGTCGTCACTTCAATTTTGTTTATTTTAGTTGGGAAAATTAAAGAAAAAATCAAATTTGAGTGACTCAAAAATTATACCATTTATCCCAAGGAAAAGCACTAGTCCTCGAATGACCAAAGAGGGCTTAGGGACTAGGTTTTAGTTAAAACAATACAAAGAGGTTAGTTTGGCTTAAATACAAAATAGCTTTTAAAAAAAAAAAAAGAAGTTTTTATGTATACATGAATAGATATAATATGATGCATGAAACAATATTACTCATGAAATGCATGGCAATATGAAATAATGACAATTACAAAATGCAAAAAAAAGATAAGGGAGAAACTACTTAAAACTATTACAAGTCAAAATATCAAAACCAGGGGATCTTTTCTCTAGCCCTTGTGGATTCTAGGAAAAGCACACATTCCCCAAACATAATCTAAGTAACTAAAATATGAAAAAGAGTATTAAAACAATTATAATAAAAAAAGAATTAAAATTTTGATTTTATTTAAGAAAAGTAATTTCAATCCTGAACTATGTGAAGAAGGTGATAGAGAGAAGAAATTGTTAATTTTAGCGGAGTTGAATGCCTTAGAGATGGCAAGCCTGCATATCCCTTTGAATGGGAATCAAACCCCACGCAGTTCTTCCTTCTTGCGGAGGAGGGGTTTTTTAAGTCATTGTCTTTGTTATCATGTTTTGATTGATTTTAAGGGCTTAGGGGATTTGTTAATTAGGTCAGATTTTCATTAGCAAAAATTAGATCTTTTCATATTTAGATCTTGAAATTGAAATTGAAAAAGGAAAAGGAAGGAACTTTTACCTTTGGCTTACATTGGCAAGGAACATAGGGAGCGAGCTTGGCACCGAATCTAAGTTCCACCTTGGCCTCGAGATATCACGAGCACTCCTTTTGGAAGAAGGACTCTTGAATAGTATGAACTCTTTTTGGAAAGACTTGGACAACACCTTTGTTTGATTACCACGAATTCCCTTTGAAAGAAATAACTTAAGTTGCACCTTTTCTTGATTAGGAAGCTTAGAGATAGGATTTTAGGTGATTAGGAGACTTATGAATGGGGTTTTGGGATGATTTGGAAGCTTATGAGTAAGGTTTGAGGTGATTAGGAAATTTATGAATAAGGTTTGGGGTGATGGAAGAAGTTTTGGAATGAGACCTTAGAGATTAGGAGGTTTAGAAAAAGGGTTTTGATGATTGGAAAGGTTAGGAATAGGGTTTTGAGAGCTTTAGGGAGAGTATAGAAGCATATAATTGCGTGTTTGTTGTTATGAGGTACAAGGTATTTATAGGAGGAGTTTGGGGGCTTAAAAAGTTGAATTTTCAGTATGGGAAGCAGGAAAAAAGCACTGCGGTAACTCCTTCTGGGCTACAGTAATTGTAGAGCCCTTTGCGGTTACTGTAGGGCTGGCTGCGGTAGCCAATTGGCTACCGCAGGGACCTCTACGGTAACCACAACCCTTTGCGGTTACAGCCCGTTCTCATCCATTTTTTATCCAATTTGAGCCCAGTTTGATTCTATGGGTTCATAATCGAGTGCTAATCGTCTGAAGGTGCAAATTTCAAGAATTTTTTTTCAATGGGGCGCTGCCCCCTTGACCCCTACCTGCTAACCAGCTAGTGGGACTGCCGTATGCGTAACGCACGAATCTTAGTAAGTGTCAAGCTATGGTCAGATCCTAAGGGTGCAAATTTGAGGGTTCACAACAGTTTCCATACTCAAATCAAGAAGTCCCCTAAAAGAGTTAAAATATCCTACTTTCTTAATAGGAGTAGCCAGCATAGCCTTTGGATTAGATCCAAGCAATACAAAAAATTCCTCGAATGTAAGACACATCTCCTCTATAGATGCCCCAAATCTAAAAACGTGGGCTGCTGAATCCCAAAAGCGAATGCATGCTCGTAGAAAATCGCAGTCAATTTTTATGCCCCTGAGAGTAGGCATAGCACTTACCTCATACTTTCCTAGGTTAATTCTCTCCACTTTTGTAAGGTTCTTACACCATAGGAACAATGCACGGCTAAAATAGGGCTCTATCGTGAGGAATAAAAATAATAAAAATATAAAAAATGACAGAAAATTGATGAAAAAGCAAGTATAGTCAAAACATAATTTTTGGAGGCTCGAAAACCGATTTTATGGACTGAGAAAGGACAAGAATTGCTTAAATAAGCAAAAATCAGACTGCCAGATCCTCATCGGTGGTATGTCGACTATGCCGCTGTCACCAGTGGCATGCCAAACATACCGCATTGACTGGTGACACACCGACCGTGCCACTTAGACCAGTGACACACTATCCGTGCCGCCCCCTACCACCCTATGCCCCCTTGTGCCACCTATCCTCCAACAGATTTTTATCACAATTCTCAAAATTTTGGACCTAAAACTTCATTTTTATGTCAAAACCACTGCAGAGTCGACAAAAAAAAGGTAAAATGAGAGAAAAGCATAAGGAATAACACGATGGAAGCCCTCTTCAGTTGAAGGCCTGCATCCATATCATGTATCCAATTCATCCAAAACATCTATAAGTCATCCATATCATGCATAAATCCAAAATATTGCATAAGCATAAAGAGTGCATACATCCGAAATATCATACATACATCCAAAATACTACATAAGGAGTGCATCATCCTCAGTACATGCATACATGAAAAACAAAGATAATGAAGCAGGTCACTAATGACCACGCCTAGTTCTGCAACGTCCTTGCCTGGGCTCTTCCTTCTCGCGATCTTCCACCATCATATCTATATCATGCAGAAGAGAGCTCATGGCAAATGCATACTGGCCTAAGAGATCATAGTGATAATGGAGGAACTTCATAGGAACCTAAAAGAAAAAAAAAATAAAATGTGAGAATCATTAAAAGGCAGACAGAAGTTAAAATATAAGCTGTGTAAAATGTTACCTCTATAATGTTCTCAAGAATGGTGGGGAAGGAAGCTAGTCAATCACCAAGAAGATCATAACGCCATGATCGGCCATCAAAAGAAACATAATTGAGATGAGCTAGTAAATAGATAAGACCAATAGGCAAAGGAACTGGATCAGTTGGACCTCCCACTTAGGCCTCTGGAATTGGAACTGGAGCTGGTGTTGGAGTTGAGCCACTAGCCCCAGAAGGACCGACTGCAAAACCTGAGGAACTAGCTACAAATCTAGATTGTCCAACCTTAGGACCCATGCTACCAACAGGGGCAGTACTATCAACTCATGGAAAAATGAAACTCCTATCTCTGGAAGAGGGCCCTCAAGAAGTGCCCGAGCTAGATATCTGATGTGGCAGCCTCTATAATCCATCCAATACAGGTATACCCCATATCAAGGAAGTCTTGCAAAACTCATCATAGTTAATGTCTAGCAAGAGATAATCCAGACAAGAGACTCCTTTAGCCCAAGAATCCTCTCCCAGGATAGCCAGACTGTACCTCATGTCTACAAGAGGAGGCTAAGGCACAACTCTCTCTCCTATAATCTATGCTCTTACCCTCTCTCCTAGGTAGAACATCCTCAAAGACTCACAACGGAGCAAGAGTCGACGGGAGGATAAGTTCATGCTAGGCCTGATATAGTCACATATCTATGTTACAAATCTCTAGAATGGTGTCCATGTCACCTATAAACAGACCACAAGATAAGCAGTAAAAAAAAATCAATGAAGGAATACCTGGTCTATAGTCAAGGTAGCAAAGGTCTTTCTGAAAATCTCGAAAGATGGTGCCATGAACGAGTTTCTATTGGATGCTCTCTAAAGGCGTTAGTAAGGTGGGTCAATAGCAGCGGACTCTCTCAGTGGTGGAGCTAGCATCAGAAAGTGATCATAAGCCCAGTACCGCAAGAAGCAAATATTGTCAGTCACTAGACTGATATCAAAAAACTAGATGGCAGAGTATAATACTCACCTCTAGCACAATAGAGGTACCACCATGGCTACTAAGTGTCCCACGAGAAATACTACACAACTCCTAGTACATAGCGTAAAGGGCAACACCTCCCTAGTCAAACTCATCAATCTCATCCAAGTTCTCCAACGAATGCAGGACACTCAAATTGATGCTATCCTTGTTGTTATACAGAAAAGTATAGCTCAAGATAATTAAGGCACATAGACTAGCACCCTGATCAACATCATACTGACCTGGAGTCTGATCCATGGTCATCAAGGCTTGATGAAGCCAAGAACGGGGGACATTAAGGTTCCCACAGGGTGGGTTAGCCCCAATTAGAGCAGTCATCTCCACCGAAGAACGCTAGATCTATAAAGAGTAAAACTCAAGAGGACGAGATCTGAAATACATACCAGTAAGCATGCTCCACCAAAAGGGAGTGACTGTCATCTCACTGCACGAAAGGTGGAATGTATTTGTAGTATCCTACCAGTGCTCTGCCAATGCCCTGACCACGATGGTATTCACCGGCTGCTTGATGTCCAGCTCTAGCCGCCCAAGTAAGCTAGATGGCTCGAGGAGCTGACAGATGGCCTCCTAATTACCCAGATAGAGGTGAACCAACTACATGACACTATGGCCTCCCCTAAGCCTCAGATGTACCCTCTAAAGTTTTTTTAATGCATCATGTTATTTTTTTATATGAAAAAAAAAGCAAAAAATAAATAAAAAAGGCAAAAAAAAGAAAAAAGAAAATAATAAATAAATATTTATATAAATTCTTTGTAGGAGCAAAGCATACCTGAAGAGATCCAGTGTAGCTGACATAGCAGTTCAACTCTTTTAACAAAGTCTTCGAGTCCTGAGCGCCTATCTTTAGCTCACATAAAGCTTCCATGGAAATAACTTTAAAGAGAGAGTTAAAAGTTAAAGAGAATGAATGAAAGTTAGAACGAGAAAGGAGAAGTAAAAAATGAGTTATGAAAAGTGAAAAGGAAGAAGGGTATATATAGGTGAAAAGGGTGGGCCCCCCTCATAATGACACCTTTTAGCTTTTTTTGATTCGCATGACCAAATCATATGGTTTCATCATAACATACTCATTTTAACTCGAAATTTAGTTTTGTTTGAAGTAGTGAATCCACATGATTTTTATCCATCTCCTAGAATAGACGGGGTCTCAATCAGAGTTTAGACCTCTTGAAATTGCAGAAAGATCATAAATTCAAAAATAGCCCAAAAATTAGAAAACAGAGCAGACGAGGTTGAAAAAGCTAGAAATCATACATGGCGCTCTTATACAACTCCCAATGCAGAAAGAGACATTCAAGATACTCAGAACAACATCCTAAGCTTTCTGATTCACACTTATCATATTTGCCCTTTGTCTGGCCAAATCAGATAATAGGGGCAGCTGTGAACCCTCAAAATTGCACCTTTAGTCGACCATCTTTCAGTTACAAATCCAGAGAATCAAATGAGGCTCAAATTAGACCTGAAATGAACCAAAAATGGCCAAAAACATAGGAAAGGTTGAATTAGTGATTCTAGCATGCCGCCTACGTGGTGGCACGGCATATGTGTCGAGGTCACAGGTGGCACCCCTAACGTGCCACCTAGCCGGTCGGTACACTATAAGTGCCACAAGGTTGTGAACCCATAATTTTGCACCTTCCAAATTGTATTTAAAACCTTAAAGATGCTTAGGAGTGGTTAACAGACCTCCAGAAGCCAAAATTGAAAAATCAAGAAACAGAGAGCCAAAACCTATTATTTTATAGTTTGAACTACCCTTAGATCATCTAAGATTGAATAATGAACACAAGCAACTACAATCATGAAAAACATACAAGAAACGGGTGAAAACAGGTAAAAATTGCAAAATTGCAAAAATTGAAAAATTCTTGCAGCTGCCGCATGATGATTTACGGCTGCCACAGGGATTATGGCGGCAGCAGTCTCATTTTTCATATTTTTTCCATTTTTTTCTTCATTTTGTGCACTTTTCCCACATCGAAAGTGCATGAAACCTTCCCTCAACCTCTCCCCTATATATAGGGGTCCTCCCACTCCTTTCTAATGACCTCTTAACCTCTTGGTTTGCTGGATTAGTCTTTGCATCAAGTAAACCATCTCCACAAGTTTAGTCCAAAAGAAACGAACTTTTTAATTTAAAATTTTATTTTGTTTTATTTTATTTGGGTGGTCGTTTTGAGGTAGCTCTCCTCAAATCAGTTCTAGGAGGTCTCGAGTACGATGTTCGAGTCGCTGTTTGAAGGTTGTCGTTCCACCGACCCGAGAAGGTGGAATTACGATCTGATCATCCGCTTCATCCGCCCTACGTCCCCAAGTCTCATCTTCGTAAGGTATTTATTCTCTTTTTGTTTTGTTTTGTTTTAATGTTTATTTTGCTTTATATTGTTCTGTTTATTTGTTTTGTTATTTTTCCTTAGGATTGCTTAGTTTATTCTTTTCGTTTATTATTTCTTTACTTGGCATGTTTTATCATTTTCTTTCATTATTTTGAGGCATGCTGATTAGAATCTAATTTAGTCAACTAGGTAAATTATTTGAATTGTTGCATCGACTTGTTAATTAAAACCTAACCTAATTAATAACTTGATAATCAATCAATCTGATTTAATCAATCAACTCACAATTTCAATAATTGAACTGAAACATGATAAAATGGCTAGACTAAACTAACCCCTTCGCAAGAAGGGCGAACTATGTGGATTTTGATTCCCATTCGAAAGGATACATAGACTTGCTTGTTTAAAGCATCAAATCCAATTTAAATAAAATATAATCATTCTCTTGTATGTTACTTTATGAGTTAGTTATTTTCTTTGTGTTATTTGCTTTTAGTTTGTTTTCTTTATTATAATATTGATTTTGACTTTCTTTTGCAGTATTTTTCTTTAGTAATTGCTTTAGAATTATTTTGAAAAATGTGTGACTTCCCTAGAACCTATAATGGCTAGAGGAAGTATCCTCTATTTTGGTTTTAATTGTAAAGTTAATTCCTTTATTTTGCTTTATTGCTTTGAATGGATATTTATTTATTTGCTTATTCATACATTTTATAATTATTCATGCATTATGTAAACTATTTATGAAATTCATTTTAAGTAATCTTGTATTAAATTTGTCAAACTAATCATTTTTCTAAATAAACCAAAAATCTAGTCCCCGAATCCTCTTCGGTTTCGAGACTAGTGATCTTCTCTTTTGGAATATTAATTAGAGTCAATTTGGGTTTTTTCCTTAATCTTTTCCCAAATAAAATAAAATTAAGGTGGCGACTCCTTTCAAAAATCAACTAATTTGAACCTAAAGGTTCCATCATGAATTCAAATTTAAATGAGCATTTTGATTCCCACTTAGCAGATCAAACTAGTGCTTGGGCAAGGCCTCATACCGGCCAGCCGATGTATTACCAGTGCTGCCGTCGGTACTGGCGGCACCCCCTTCAGAGCTCTATAAATAGAGCCTCCTTCAAGCTCATTTGGAGATAGATTCCAAGGCAGAAACTCTCCTATATTGCTTTACTTGTGCTTAAGTTCTGCTTGAAATTTAATACAAAGAGCTGTTGTTTCAATTTCTTTTTAATTTATATTCATTACGTTATTTTGCTAACCTTTTGCTGTTAAGGTTCAAATTCAGGATTTCGAATCCAAAGTGGAGTTGAGACCTAGAACTAAACAAAAAAGATCTAAAATTTATTAATTTAAAGATCATAATTAAATTAATAAACAAACTAATACTTTTTTCCTATTCAATATGATATGCAGGCTGCCATTCTGTAAGGCATCAACTCCAAAATCATTTTTAATAACATTTTCCCTTTTATATTTGTTATTTGTTTCCAATTTTGTACTTTTCATTTTCTTTAATATAGTTGAGGAATGTGTGCTTTCCCTAGTACCTATAAGGGCTAGAGGAAATATCCTTTTTATTTCAATTGTTTTGGCTTTATAATAATTAAGTAGAATTTATTTTTGCTTATTTATCTATAATTGTCATTCCATCTTGTCATATATCTGTTTCATGCATCATTTTATTCCTGTTCACACATATACGAAAATTCTTTTTAAGAGTTATTTTGCAATTTTTAGCTAAACTAAAGAAAATCATATTTTCTTAATTGTATAATTACCAAAGCCTAATCCCTGAGCCATCTTTGGTCACTTGCATATTAGTGCTTTTCCATTGGGATAAATCAAATATTTTTGGAGTCAATCAATTTGGGTTTTCTTTAATTTTCTCAATTAAAATAAATAAATTAAAGTGGCGACTCACTTTCACAATTTCCAAATTACAAAAATCAATTTTAAAGAACTCACAGCAAGTTCCAATCATGGAGTTTCTCCCGAAGAGCATTTCGATTCCTCAGCAGATTAGACCGGTGCACGGGCGAGGCCTCACAATAGTATATCTTGACTTTAAAAGTGATAAGTTATGTTTTAAGGAAAAAGATAGAAATGTTAACAAGTTAAGCTAAATTAAATAAATGCTATAAAAAAGAAGTGCATAATATGTGATTGAAATGCAATGTGTAGAATCTAATGGCAAGGACAAAGATATTGTCCAAGAGTGCGAGGAGCACTACTAGCATCAAAGTCAAACATAAGAGGAGCAAAGGAGTTCAAGGTGAATACTTAATAATATAATATGCCTTGTGTCATACGCTTGAACTTTATTGTTCAAACCATAATCATTGAATGATTCCAATGCCTTGATGAGCATGAACTATTTATTGAATAATGAGCCATTTGTATATGATATTCTTGATGACAATTGACTATTGTGAATCTTTCATCTCAAATTCCTTAATGTGAACCTTATATGAACTTCCTTATTGATTGCCTATTGATAAGCAGAAATTTCCTTCTGATGTGGGGTAATACATCAGACCTTGTGCACTGTGGGTAAGGCAGGAGTACCCAACCTCTGTTAGGGGGGAATGCCTAACTATAAGACCTGATTAGTCTTATGTAATGTGCTATGTGTACCCAATCTCTATTAGGGGAGAATGCCAAACTATAAGACCCAATCAGTCTTACGTAATGTGATACATATGAGTGAGCAAGGCTTAGGCCACCACTCTTGAATTGATATGTGTGGGAAGCATTATGCTCCCAAGAAAGTGATATTTTTGCTAAAGATATTGTTCCCATTCTAAATGAGAAATTGAACCATAATGATAATGCTGACTAAAAATGTTCCATTGCTATAATGAGCCCTTCCTGAAAATAGTCCTTGTACTCACCATATATATTGTATTATTATGTACTCACTGAGCTTTATCTCATTCTTTAGTGGTTTAAATTTTTAAGCAAGGTCAACGAGTTAGCAAGGTAAATTCTAAGCCCTATCATTTCGCTTGGAAGTTTCTCTGCTAAATTTGAGAGTTGTCATTCCCGATTATGAAGATCATTATTAAAGCTCCATGGTTGCCGAAAGGTTAGCACTGATATGTTATAGGGTGTGTAAATGTAATGTGAAGTGTATTGTAATTGTTATTGTAATAACATATGAAGTAATGAACATTTGGTTAATGAAATGAAATATAATTTTAGAAGTCTTACAAGTTATGTTTGTAAATGATGTTATGATTTAATAAGGAGATGATAAGCAAGTAATAGGCAATAAGAAAGGTAATGAGGTTATGATCTTAGGGATAAGGTCCTACATGATGAATGATAAGGATTATACATTAAATGGGTTCTACAAGTTTAGGTGACCTTTTGTCTCCTTATGCCCTAGGACCATTATGACTCAAAAAATGGCTCATGACAATGAATGTCAAACAATTCATCATCCCTGTCCTCTATGTCATAATCACTATCTACAAATTTGGTGGAAGGATCCTTATAATCTTCATCATCATCATCATCTAAGCAACCCTCGCCTATCAACCTCATCCTTATAGCTTCCCTCATTATGAGGCCTCGCCTGAGCACCGGTCCAATTTGCTAAAGGGAATCGAAATGCTCATTTAGGAAAAAACTCACAAGAAAGCCCTTAGGCTTATCTTTGATAGATTTGAAAATTGTTTCTTGGAGTCACCACCTTAATTTATTTTTATTTAGGAAAATATAAGGAAAAAATCCATTTGACTCCAATTATTACCTAAAGGAAAAAGGTCACTAGCCTTGAAACCAAAGAGGATTCGGGGACTAAGTTTTCAGTTTAATTTAACAAACTATATTTGGCCAAGTAATATAAAAGTAACTTAAAATATATTTCGTGAACAATTTAAAATGCATGAACAGTTTATAATATGCATGATCATTCAATCCACAAAAGTTTATATACAATTAGAATTCGAAATAAAAGAGAGTTAACATTACAATAAAATCTCAAACTTAGCAGATACCTTCTCTAGCCCTTATAGGTTCCAGGGAAGTCACACATTCCCTAAACTAAACCTAATAACAAAGTAAAGGAAAGCAAAATAAAAGTAAGTGAAGAGGATGATAGGGGGGAGAGTTGGTTAGTTTTAAGTGGATTCGATACTTGACCAAGCATGCCTACATATCCCTTTGAATAGAAATCAGAACCCACACAGTTCTCCCTTCTTGCGAAGGGATTAGTTTAGCCTAGCCACTTTATTATATTGATTGATTGATTAAGAGAGAGTTGAGTTGATTAGTTAACTTAATTTACTACTGAGTTGATTAGCTAGCAACCTAGATGAATCAATTTAATTAATTGACTAAAAGAGGCAAGGAAATTTGGACAAAAGAAAATTAAAGGAAAAGAAGCTTACCTCAGACGGTAGGCGACGACTAGCCTTAGACGGTGCAGCAGCGGCTAGTTTTGGATGGCAGGGAACAGCTAGCTTTAGATGGCATGGTAGCTCTCGTTAGATGGTGGGCGGCAGCTAACCTCAAACAGTGGACATAAGCCTTGGGCAATAGACTCGCCTCGAATAGGCAGACGGAAAGCATTTAACTAGTCGAGGTAAGAATCAAAGAGAAACCTCCTAACACGAGCCTTGGGCAATAGACTTGCCTCGAACATGCATGTGGAAAGTCTTTAACTAGTTGAGTAGGAATTAAGGAAACCCCCCCTGCCCCCCCTAACTTGCAAAGCAAAGAGCAAATGCAAAGTGATTTGCTTGAAGTTAATGCTTTTCAAGCTCTAGAAGTTGGTCCTTTAAAGTATGGAGAGGTCCTCTATATATAGGGAGAAGATTGGAGGAGGAAAACACTAAAATTTCAATGTGGGATTGTGAAAATAGGAGAATTTGCTAGAGATGCCCCAAAGGGCTTTGAGGCAGTGCCGTAGAACTCTGCGGCAACTGGCCTCTTATCGCCCGTTCTTGCTCGTTTTTCATCTGTTTTTCATGATTCCAATTGCATTGTATTCATTACTTAGTCCTGAATGATTTAAAAGGGTCTAAATGTCAAAAAGACATGTTTTGATTTTTTTGATTTTCCATTTTGAGAGTTTTTGACTACTAGAGGTTTGTTTACCAAGTCTAAGTGCTTCTAAGGTTCAAACGTATGTTGGAGGGTGCAAAATTCAGTGTTCACTCTCATTTGTCCCAATACTTCTGCATCTACTTTTCCCTTACCCTTATCTCTCACTTTCCTATTCATATCACTACTTTGAACTACCTATGAACTACCTATATTATACCTAATTTCCCTGTTTAAGTGCTTCATATACACATTTATAATTTTAATAGAATCTACATTGTACCCCATCTCTAATACATCCCTATTACTAGCTAGGGGACACAAACCCTGACAGAAATTAGTATTAAGTCTTTACCAAAAACATAACATATCTCCATCTAAACCACATTCCCCAACCAATTTTTTTATTTCAATAAATGATAACTTATAAGGTGAACAGTAATCAAAATGGTCTATGAAATTAGGTGAATAGTAATCAAAATGGTCTATGAAACTATGCATGTATGATACTAGCCCACCATCCTCACTATAATGCAAATGAATGCTAAAGTACTTACCATTGGTGGCTACAAAATAGACAAGCACACAAGCACATATAAGCAAAGACAAATCAATATACATATGGCTAAGTTAAGTAGACAACCATAATAACTCAAAATAACAAGACAAACAGGGACAGACTGTCAAAATTATTAGTATTATCTTATATAGAGAAGGCAATGATTTTGTGTAATCCCTAATCTTAAAAATTAATTTGTTTTTGTCAACCCTAATCAATTCTAATAAACCAGCCCTTAATTTTATAGAACACTAATTACTTTCTATAAATCCTAATTCATATATTTAATCCAATTTAATTTTTTTAATCCTAATCCTAATAACATTATGTAGCTAATAAAAATAGTCCTTCAGTAAAAAGAAACCCCTTATTTACACAAAAACCCTAATTAAAAAAATTCATCTGACAACCAACTATACACAGGTCCCCACATCTTAGTCCTTTTGCCTATGGTTATTAATACCTAACAACCCATTCAACAAACAATAAAAGGCAACTCTCATGTTATTATCATAACAGCAATCACAAATGATACTTACAATAATTTGGTTCATTCTCATCTTTCTTTCTATGCTGCTAATCCATTTCAACTCCCTTCTTCGTGCTTAGAAATGATTGATTCTTAGATCAAGTAGACAAAAAGGATGGAAAAGATCGAGTGAGAAAGGGATAGAGAAGATTGACAATGAAAAGGACAAGATCGAGAGGGAAAGGGATAGGGAACAGATTGAGAAGAGGGAGAGGAGGCATCAGATCGAGGGAGAGTGAGAGAGACAGAAAGGGATACAATAAATTTTTTTACTTTTGTCTTTCCGATACATGTCATTCAAACAGTGGCTATTCACTAGTAATTTTGAGAAAATGGAGCCCAAGCAAATTCAAAATTACTAGAATGATGTGGCATCCTACATGAAAAGTAATGCTGCTTAGCATTTATGTGGTGATGAGATGTCACTTTGGCTGGTCCACATATTGACATCTGCTATATCAGCAATTTGACCATTTTGTGACAAATCTGAGATGATTTTCTTATTATTGACTAATTTCGAACAACGGTAATAAGTTAGTGACCTTCCTAGCAACTTATCTAAAAATAACGGATAGACTAAAACAAAATATCAAAAATGATTTAGTTAGTTTTTCAAAATGGAGAGATTATTTTGTTAATTATATCAAATCTAGGAATGATATAGTATTTTCCTCTATTAATAACTTATATCCTTAAAAAAATTTCTATATATAAAAATTTACATATAATATTATGATCTAAAATATAATAATAATAAAACTAAATTGGAATAATATTAAATTTTATTTATTTATATAAACTAATTTAATAAACTATATTCCGTTTAATTTAAGTTAATTTTGTTTTCCAAAAAAAAAAAAGAGTAGGGTTATAAAGTTTAAACCTTCCATTTTAAGTTTGAATTGCTTAGAAAGCGAAATCAAAATCCTGAATAAAAGATCCGATTGGCAAATTTTTTTTTTCGTCGTCTGAACATATTTGATACTATTTAATGTCATCAACACAGTCCAACACAGGGAAGCAAAATGTCTTCTTCTCAGGTACAATTTCTTTTCAGATCTCTAAAATTTGTCTCCTTTTGCATATTTTTTTTTCTGAATTAAACTCATGCCCTGTTGATCTTGAAAGTTGGAAGCAATGAAAATATTCTAGAATTGATTTTTCGAAATTAGTTGTAGCGTTTTTCAAACTCAAAGTTTGTAAACTGGAGTTGCTTTTCTGGGTTTTGGCTTTTTTATCTTAGATTGATGCTTGCTGAGTTCATATATTTGAATCTTTTTGCTTTCCTTTCGCTGTGGTACTTGAATTGGATTATTAACATGTTAACTAATTGGAGAGAAGTTTGTTTCTAGCGAACATATATCTTGCTTTATGTTCCTGTGAATCAATATTTCAGGGTGCCAGGTTTGTTCCTTTGAATTGCTTTTGTTTCGTGTTGTTGGTTTTGTCATTTGATTGATAGTGTGTAGGCTGTTGAGGAAGTATTTATATGGATGCTCATAAAATTGTGAAAGGAAGAGAGTTCATTTCATACTAACAAATACTTTTCCAATTCTTGACGAGGGGAATACCGCCGGAAGTGTCGGTGATGACCATATCAGTGTGTTGCCTGATGACATTCTCTCTTTGATTCTCTCTTTTTTGAGCGTCAGAGATGCTGTTAAGACAAGGTTATTGTCTCACAGATGGAGGCGTCTATGCTCGTCTGCATCAAGCCTCAACTTTGATCTTCTATCTGTTCTTGGAATTAATTCGAATAAGGTCTGGCCAGGCAAGAAGATTTTTTTGAAAAATAAGTCGAAATTTTTAACAGGGGTTAATCAGTTTCTTCGGTCATATACTATGCTTAAAATAGACACCTTCCAAGTTACTTTTGCTCTTGGGAGTGAATCTGCTTCGCATATTGATGAATGGATTAGTTTTGCTTTGGGAATTGAGACTAAAAGGATTTCGCATAACTTCTCATTTCTTTCTGACAATCTTGACTGTTATAATTTTCCATGTCATCTTCTCCCCCATCGCGAGACATCTCGCTTAGAGTATCTGGAGTTAAAATACTGTGTACTAGCACCTTCTCCTGACCATGCCAAACAATTAAGTTCCTTGACAACTCTTCAACTTTGTGATACATATATAAATCAATTTGATTTAGACAATATCCTTTCTAGTTGCTTGAACCTTAAGTGCTTAACATTTCATGAGTGTTCTCTGCCTAAGACTTTTCGCATATTCGGTCCATTCCTTCATTTGGAATCATTGATTATTTATGATTGTGATGACTTAATGAATATTGAGCTTAATACTCTTGAAAAGCTGTATGTGTTTGAGTACATTGGTATTGTGAGAAAGTTCAAATTCGTTGATGTTCTTGCGTTGAGAAAAGTATACTTTAGGTTCAATAATAATAGGGGTGGGAACGGCACGAATTTCGTGTTTAATGAGCTTGCTAAAGATCTTCCCAGGCTTGAAAGACTTTCTGTAGTTCACTATCCTTTCCAGGTATGTAGAGAAAATTAAAAAACTTATATTAATTGATAATTTAGAATATAACATAATTTTGCATGTCGAATTTATGTAATTTGTTATTAATTTTCTTGTCTAATGAAAAAATTTTGGTGCTGTAGGGCCTGCCAGTAATTGAAAGGATAACTACTACATTCCAGCATATCAAACAACTGGATTTGTGTATTTACATATCAATTAAATTTGACCTTCTATCTATTGTTCATATTCTAAATGCTTCTCCTGCTCTGCAGAAATTCCATCTTCTTGTAAGTTTTTTCTTTTCTGCTATGCTCACATTACTTAGCTAAGTAAGAAGTTTCATTATTGAAACCTGGAGAGTTTAAAGCGTTCTTGTTGGTTCTTTTTTTCATTTGCTTTTGGTATATACATATACATAAGTAACTTCGCCTTTTTTTTTAAGTAGCTATTTGTCACATGCATAACGTGACTTTGGTTTTGGCAATTTTAATTCATGAATACATTTTACAAGATTCATACATTTTTGTAAGCTATAATAATATACTGATTTCACTAAACTTGACATGTAACAAAAATTTTAGATGAATTTTAATCTATTAATAGAGGAATTTACATGCATAACATGATGGTTTTCTTTGTCTTATTTATTTTCTTGTATTGAAAAAAAAAAAAAAAGGTTTAAAAAAAGATCAGTATCTATTAATCAAAGGTCTGGTAAATATATGTGGTTATTAGACGAAGGATATCTTTAGGTTGTTTGAGAACCCTTAATTGGATTGCTACTGAATTTGAGATTATATGCTGATTCTTGTTTGTATCATTTCAACATCTTTTGTGATGTGTTATTTTAATTGCAGTTAATTTACGGTAGTGATTGGGATAGTACAGCTGGCAGAAAATTGAACAGTAAACATCAGCACTTAAATCTTGAGGAAGTTGAGAAAGTGGATATTCTGATCTACCAAAAGAGGTGGAGCTTCTTACATATTTTCTTAATAATTGCATTGCACTCAAGTTGATGATTGTCGACTCACAGCCAAAACAATATCGTGGAGCTGGTTGTTGGTTGGACTTCACACAAAGATTGGACGATCGAAATTGTGAGTTGATTCGCAATATGCTTCTACAACAAAAGGTTGACTCAAATGTAGAAATAATTGTTCGTTGATTATTTATTTATTTTTTGAAGGAGTGGATTTGTTATGGGGAGATGACGTGTGTTGCACTATTTCCTAAATTATCTCACATTACATGATTAAATTGCTTCTTATACAATATCAGACAAAAATTACAAACTGATAATTACTTCTTTTAATTGAAACTCAACTGAAACAATTGATTTTTTTTTTCTTTATTAT
Organism: Reutealis trisperma; assembly: GCA_947687605.1. Taxonomy (NCBI): domain Eukaryota; kingdom Viridiplantae; phylum Streptophyta; class Magnoliopsida; order Malpighiales; family Euphorbiaceae; genus Reutealis; species Reutealis trisperma. The sequence goes on from CANTUT010001362.1 coordinate 111,709, forward strand.
CATGTGATACCCATTACACCCAAATTAAATATCAAAAAATAGTGACAAGTAGTTATACGAGTAAAAAAATTTTTTTTCTTTTATTTTTATTTTTATACAAGTAATTATTCATATGTACAAATGAAAAATAATGGTTACCTATTAAGCTTCGATCTCAAAAAAAAAAAAAAAAAAAAAGAATAATAATAATAAAATAAAATCACTAGTTATAATGACAAGAATTATACTATTTATTATATTTTAACAATCTTTATCATTAAATATCTTTCATCTGTCTAATGAAAAAGAACTTGATTTCTGCTTTTTTTTTTTTTTTTTTAACATATTATCATTCATTATCTACATATATCATAAATTGCCACATGTAAACTATATTATACATCTTATCGTTTCAATAGTTAACCCCAGTGCTCATCAGTATCTATATCCCAGCCCTCTAGATACGGATGATTCAATGCGTCAGATGCACTTATTCTTATGCTAGGATCCAACAAGAGTAATGCCTGAAAAATAAAATAAAGATTATAGGCAATAAATTGTATTAAAGTTATATTGCCAATTCATTTTAATATAAACATTACATGTCTTACATTTTGACCAATTAAGAAAAACTGGAACATACCTGAAGCAAATCGAATCCAGAAATAGATAGCAGGGGAAAAAATGATGAAAACTCCACTCAACTAGAAATACCTTGTCCGGATTGAGAGGAAGATCCTCATAATGTGGAACCCATCTTGGTAGTGAAGAAACTCCTGGCCAATTCTCTTCATTTGGAGCACCCGATTTTCTTTTCAAGGAAAGGAGAAGTAAAAAATAAAAAAAATAAAATTCATTGTTGTATGAGTAAAATCCTTCAAAAAGGAAAGAAAAAAAAATCATATCAGCAAAACAAAAGTTCTAGCAAGCACGGAGCACCTGAAAATTTCTTTCAAAGCCTGAACATCTGATGATGCATGGAAAAGCTCCTTCCCCAAGACCAGCTCTCCAAATATACATCCAACAGATCATATGTCCACCGCATCAGTGTAATGGACAGACCCCAAACACATCTCTGGTGCTAGATATGTAAAAGTACCAACCTGGAGAGTACGTAATCAACAAAGTGAAACATGCAATCTCAATTAATTTATTTGTATTAGTTAGATATGCATAATGAAAAAATATAAGTTGTTATCGCTCTTATTCTCTAATTTTCTTCTTTACCACCTTCCCTTCTTTCTTCCCCTATTTTACATTCTGTTATCCATGTTTTCTAGTCATTAACCCCAAAAAGCCTGTATTAATACTTTGTATAACCTTGCTTTAATACATTGCTGCAGAATATAGAGCAGCAACAGTATCTTGATACAAACAAGTGCATACTCAGAGCATCATTCTCTGTGGATGGAGGAGGAATTATTGGGTAGGGACCAGATTGCCAGGTCCATATGATAAGCTAGTAGTCTAGTCAATTAACCATTCAATGAAATAGAAAGCAGCTAACAAAAGATCAGAATCTTGCATGGTAAAATTTAAATGGGAGTTAGACAGCTTTTTCATTCTTTAACTCTGTTTTACCGAAAATTTATTTTGTTAGACAATCCATAATAATCCAAAACATGACGTTTATTTCAACTTCTATATTTCATAGAGCAAGCAAGCAATAGCGCTCTTATTACTTTACTTTTATTCTATTCCAGAATTCTTATAGATGGTTTTTCTTTCCTTGTGGCATGAGAGACCTGATCCTCAAACTTAAAAAACATGTTGTCTTCATTAATTTTTGCTAGTTTAATCCAAGCCAAAGCAATTTAAGGAAAATATGGTATGAGAATTAAGACTGCAGTATTGGGATGATCGTTAATTATTGAAAGGTCATCAATCATGCATTCCTAAAGGGTCATGGCCTCATTGGGAGAGCAGATTTTTCAAGAATTTGTTAGGACGTGCTTAGGAGGACATTTTGGAAGAGATATGGTCGTTGATGATAATTATTCTCCAAAAAGGTGTAGGGATGTATGTGGATGGATTGATGAAACTGTACCCAACTTCTGAACGAAAGGCAATTCCTAAAGTAGGATTCCGTTCTTGTTTAGATAACAAGGATTCAAGGAGTTTTTGTTGAAATGGCATATTACTTTTAGGTATACGATTTTTAAGACAAAGTAACTTAGTACAGGATTCTTCAAATCTAGAGCCCCATTTTAATTTTTATTTTAAGATTAGATACAATTTCAAGCCCTATCAACCAAAATGATTTAATGCATGTTGAATATGAAATCAGCCAGTATTAAGATCTGTGCAAGCATTAATACCTGTGGACTAATTTCCCCACCAGCTCTGGTGAATCCCCGAGAAAGTCCAAAATCGATGATCTTCACCACCTTTTTTTTTCGACTCGACTACCAGGTTTTCCATCTTGATATCCCGATGGATGATATCAAGTGAGTGGCAATGCGCAAGACCATTGAGAATCTGTCCAAGAAAACGTAAATTAGATATTATTTCATTAGGTTCTGTTCGATTTTTAGAGCAAAGAAAAGTTTCAGCAAAGACATAATAACAAGGATATCAAAAATAGAGTATGAAAGAACAGCGAAGACAGATCTTCTTTTTCTTTTTCTTCTTCATATTCTGGCTTGTATCTCTTCTCACATTTGTTCGTTACACAGCTCCCTTTTATAGAGATAAGGTTACAAATACAATATACTTCTCACCATTCCTAAGCTATACCATACTTAGATTACTTTTATAGAAATAAGGTTACAAATACAATATACTTCTCACCATTCCTAAGCCATACCATACTTAGATTACTTGAACACTCAAACTAACCCATACCAAACAATGCTGCTGACATAAGCAATTTCAGAATTTTCCCTCCAAAGATACATCACAAAAATCTCAGTATCCAATACTCCTTGAGATTTTTGTTGGAAATTTCAATTTGTGCTTCCATAGACAGAAATCTAACTTCTTTTAATATCATTATCAACTTGTCTTTAATCTTTTTTCTTTCTTTTGCTGGTGGCCTCTTCGCCAACGAAATAACTCCTCCTCGAGTGTGATCCATCCTCCTTTGACAGCATCACAGAAAATTTTGACACATTTTAGCAGCTTTTAGACATGCAAGGTCCTATCATCAACATTGCAGTTTATGGACTTGATGGTCCTCTCAAATTTTCATCAAATTTCAGTTTAAAGACTTGATGGTCTCGTCGTATTTTCAGTTTCAAGACATGAGGTCTCCATGAAATTTTCAGTTTTAAGACACTATGGTTTCCATGAAATTTTTAACAAATTTTCAGTTTAGAAACATGATGGTCTTCATCAAATTATGCAGTTTAAAGACTTGCTAAGGTCCCTTTTCCATGAACATTTCAGTTTAAGGACATGTTGGTCCCTTCGAAGATCATGTTTTTGACAACTCAAGAGAACACCACAACCTTCTTTTCTTGAGAAAAAACAGAGCACAATGCTAAGTTATTTTGATAACATTCTTTCAAAGACATTTTGGAGGAAATTTTCATTTTTTTGTTTTTCTTTTTTTGCAGAGAAACCATTAAACATTTTTTTCTTTTCCAAAAACATGTATTTAAAAATGCAAAAACATAGACATGAACTTCAAACATAGACATGATGAAGCTATGCTTCATCTTAAACCAAAGGCTTCAAAAATGATTTTTTTTTTTTTTAACATAAACAGGCCCCTCAAAAAAAAAAAAAAAAAATTGTGAAGAGGGAAAATTCTAAATTTGCTTAAGTTAGTAGCATTGTTAGGTATGGGTTAGTTTGAGTATTCAAGTAATCTAAGTATAGTTTTAAAGTATGGCTTAGGTATGGTGAGAAGTATATTGTATTTGTAATCTTATCTCAATAGAAGGGAGCTGTGTAATGAACAAATGTGAGAAGAGAGAAAAACTAGAAAATGAAGAACAAAGACAGATTTTCTTTTTCTTCTTCATTTTCTGGCTTTTCTCTCTTCTCACATTTGCCCATTACATAGCTCCCTTTTATAGAGATAAGTTTATAAATACAATATACTTCTTACCATACCTTGGCCATATTTTAAGACTATAATTAGATTACTTGAACACTCAAACTAACCTATACCTAACAATGCTACTTACACCAGCAATTTCAGAATTTTCCCTCCAAAGATGCATCACAAAAATCTCACTCTCCAACAGGTTCGATAGGCTCCAATTTCAGCATTTATACAAAATATACAAGTTACCCAACTTTAATTACAAAAATTTCATGAAATAAATGCATTAATTGCAACTTACAATTAATTTGAGAAATATGTGTGCAATAACTCTACTATAATTAGTGATATAAAAACTCAAAACAAAACGTAACAAATGACTCTAAAATTGTTTAACAAAAGATAATTAGTGTACTTGCTGAAATAATTTCTGGATATTGGAGATGATAGTAAACATAAAAATGATCTCGTAGAGTCATGGGATATAACTCCATCGCCAAACAGAAGTGGCTGCCATGGATAAATGTTTCCTTAACACTGTAAATTAAGAAACAAAATGAAAATTACATTATTCCCGATATCAACTGATATTATAAACCCATTAGTCATCCCAAAATTCAACAGAGAAATAAATATCTAAAATGAATTTCACATAAGAGAGAATTTTTTTGTTGCACATTAAGAATGATAAATTCCATCAACTGAGTATGATTCTTAGCTTCTCTCAGCAGCCTATGCTAGCAAAAAACTGAAGGAATGGAAGTCATGTCAAGAATAGAAGCTGGAGGGAGTGCAAGTTAACATAGTTGAGGCTGAAACAATTAGAATAAGTTAGCAAGTCATTAAGCAGAATTTAGTTGAGTCAGAGTAGTATCATTGTAGTTAGTTTTGTTTGGAAATTGCAAGCAATTCGCTGATTTGTTAGCAAGTTGGTTGATTTGTTATTCATTCCTTAATCAGTATATATAAAATGTATCAAGTAGTATTGATTAGCAATGAAAAATATAATTCATAACTTTATAAAAAAAAAAAGGTGGAAGTTGGTAGTGAGAATTCAGACTTGGGTAGGCAATTTGGTTAGCTGTTGAAATATAATTATTCAAAAATCAAAAATTAATTTGCTGAGATAAAATTCAAACCTGAGTATATTTGGACGATTAATCCAGCGCATGATAGAGCCCTCCCTAAGCATAGCATCAGTGACTATATCTGGATTTCTGTCATCACCTAATTCAACCCTCATCATTGCCCATTTTAGTTTGGTCACTCTTGCAAACTACTCTTGTTATTGTACCAAAACTTTTCCTGATGCAATTACTTCTCCTTCTTCGTACTGCAAATAATAATTCATTAAACCTTAAAAGGTTGGGGTAAATTAGCACATGAAGTCTAAGACAGTGAGAGAGATGTACCTTATCCATGTCTTCTTGCTCTCTTTTCAATTACTTTCTCCCTCTAATCTCTAAGGACCCTTTTCCCTCTACAATCTACATAGATCAATACAAAGCTAAAAAAATAAATGCATTTTACAAATTGCATTTAGTCCAACCAACAAGGATCTATCATATACTATTATTTGTTTTATTTGGATGCCAAAATCTAGTGCCCTGGGAAGTTCATCATATATAATAACAGATACATGTGGCTTTAAACTCATACGAATGACCATGGTTCAAACAGTTTTTATGGCTTCCAAAAATCTAAGGTGAATACGGAATACGTGTTGCATAATGCAACAAAACTGCAAATTCAACATTTTCACTCTGTCCAAGTAAGCTTTTTAACATTTAACAGTAACCTATACAGAAACCATTAAATTACAGAAACATGCATGCAAATAGAATTTGACCTTGAAATAAATGCATAAATCAACGCTTTCATATTTAGCAGAAATGCATTAACTCCAGAAAAATTATTTTTGTGACCAAAAAATGCATATATATTTTGATCGCTTCATTCAAAGCCAAAAAGGTAAGGTAATTAACTGCTGGAAGGTAAAAGAAAATGGTAGTGGAAGGCATTTGCATATGTGCCCTCATTTTGATTGTAAAATTTAGCACTGCACAAGATAAGAAGAAAAAGAGAAATATATTCATAAAACATGAGAGGAGACTTGGTTGCACGAGTATATAGCTAGGTGAGAAGGTGTATAATAGATAAGGTTTTCAAGTAGTGGAAGGCATTTGCATATGTGCCCTCATTTTGTTTGTAAAATTTAACACTACACAATATAAGAAGAAAAAGGAAAATATATTCATAAAACACGAGAGGAGACTTAGTTGGACAAGTATATAGGTGAAAAGGTGTACAAGGGATAAGGTTTAGAGTAGAGCCCTATTCAGGTGCTTCTCAAATGCCAATTACTTGTCAAACTACGTTTTCATGGCTTCCAGTTTGTGAAATTAAAGACATCAGTAAATTGTGTCTTTTTTCTTGTAACGGAAAGAAAAAAGGATTCAAAGAAAATGTAGTTCACAGGCACAGTTCAGCTTGATAGTTGCAGCATTAAGAAGGCACACAAATGACTAAACGAGAGAGAATGGTGTATGGCATGAATAACAATCACAACAAGCAATACAGAATCAAATCACATAATTGTTTATCCAGTAACTAACTCCTTCGACGCACCACTCTATGCTAAGGAGAAAATGATGTCACTAACAAAACCAGTTAAACAAATAACAGAACCAGTCTACCTCCAGAAGAGTAAGAATGTCTGATGGTGTGAACCACAAATTGATCATATAACAAAGCAGATTATAGAAGCAGTTATATGATAGCCTTTAGTAAAAAGAAAGCAATATAACAATCAGAAAAAACAGCATAAATTACTCATGAGTCGACATGTCAATATAAAAGGTTAAAGCAAGTGAAAACTTAACAAATACCGATATTAAAACAGATTTAAAATATGCATTCTACGTGCTAGTCATCATTTAATAAATTTTAGATGGTTTCTTTACTTTTAATTGTCCAGTTAAGAGTTTCATTCGAAGTTCAAACTCTCATTAAACAGACCAGCTCCATCAGCTGGTTTAGAAGTTGCAAAAATGCGAAACATCTACTTAGAAAGAATGTCCTTCAAAACAGCCACTATGCACAGGCTTTGAATTAATGTGTCAAATATTACATAATCCGCCATGCACATATTGCATATATGTGGAATCTCAAAGGAAATGAATAGCAACACCTACTGACACTTATGGCTAGTGACATACATTAGACAGACGAATAATTTGCAAAACTATCATCATTTTACAGGGGAAAACTCAAAGGAAACCTATCAACATAATTTGCAGAGCTATCAACACATATCCACAATATAACATTAAAGACATAAACATAATATTAACAATCAAATTAAAGCAAATTGAATGTGAAATCATGGCGCTTCAAATCAGGAATGAATCCGTAATTTCTCTAACCTAACCCTTTAAAGTGACATAAAACTAAAGGGAGAAAGGAATTTGAAATCAAGTACTAACCTAAAAATTAGAATGTGAAGCTCAGAGAGAGGAATTGGAACACAATGAGAGTTCTGTGGAGAGGAATTGAAATCAGTTCACCGGTCACCTGAGTCCAAGAGTTCTCCGATTCTATTCTGCAAGAACAAAACAAATCACAAATTGTGAAAAGAAAATCACACCAAGTCAAATGCGTAACTTCCATTTCCAAAGTAGTCTAAATCTTGAAAAAGGAAAAACCACAGATCAAATCAAAACGACAGAAAACAAAGTTACTCAACCAAAAAAGAAAATCTGACCAATCTTGTCTTGATATAAACACACATTCATTATAAATATGTAAACAAAGTGAACAAAAATTGAAGCGATTAGGGCTTTTGCGAGTAAATACCAGTTTTGAGATTCAAAGCTTACGAGCGAGAGTGCGATAGAGAGACAGAGTAACACAGAGATAGAGAGAGAGAAGAAGATTTGTAGAAGAACGCAAAATATTTGGCGCGAGGAACGTTTATTGCAACGACGTCGCTTTGCTTTTTGTTTTTTATTATTATTAAATAGTAAAGCGACGTCATTGCAATAGTGCACATGGAATGATTAATAATGCAATGTAAACAATACACGGGTAAAAAAAAAAAATATTACTCGGGCAAAAATTAATCCTAAAAAATATGGGATTAATTTAATGGGTAAAAAAATCAGACATTGACCTTTTAAAATTACATGATTATATCATATATTTATTTTTTGATATTACTATTATTTATTAGCTATCTATTTATGATTTTCCAATGTATTTGTCAAAATTAGAAAATATAATAAATAATCTTTTTAACAAATGAAAATTATCACAAAATTCATAATTAAAATTGCTTGTGGCAAATTTAATATTATATAGTTCTTGGTTTCTTGTTTTTCCTTAATTTCATAACATTTTTTTTTAAATTTTGGCCGAGTTAGGATGCTATTTTAGTATTAATACTTTTATAAGCAGCTCAATGCAAGCTAAAATGCTAAATTTTTAGAAGCAGTGAAAGCTGAAGGAGTAGCAAGTGTATATACAAAGACGATATCGAATGATCATGTAGTGAAATTGGTGCAACAAGAGGTAATGATAAAGCGATGGCAGCCTTGTCGACTTTTTTGCTTTGGACTCTCATCCTAACCTTTTTTTCTCCAATCTAATATTCCCTTTTTGCTTTTTAATCAATGCAACTCTTTCAATAAAATATCCTTAAATTTTACATATACTATTATTATATATTGACGTAGACTAAAATTGGCTCATTGAATATGGATTATATTAGACAAGTCTAAAATAATTTGGCAAAAAAAAAAAAAAAAAAGACAAGTGTAGAATAGGCCAAATGCTTCAAACAATAGGCCTCAAGATATCCAAACATTTGAACTCAGGCAATCACCAACAATCATGCCCAAGAATTCATTAAATAAACCATCTCGTGTCTTGTCTTTACAAGTCCTCTAGACATCTCGCTCTAGCAACACCTCGCCTTGCTATCATGAGTCATCTCACCATGAACTCAACACACGTTTCCTTAACCTTCTCATACTTGTGAATTATAATTAGTTTTGCCTTCAAATTGAAATCATTTCTCATATTAGTAGACTGGAAAGGAAGATTGGGACTAGGATTTCAAGTGAAATATTGCAATGGGAAAGGTATTTTATAGAGCCATATTTTGTTAGTTATAGATTCTTCCAACAAAAATAAAAATATATAAAAAGAGAAAGAAAGAAGAAAAGAAGGAAAAACTAAAAAAAAAAGGAATGAGAGAAAAGTGTAGAGAAGAATCTACAAAAGCTTTATTAATGAGGGTTAAAAGATGATTTCCTTCCATTCTATTGGATTCCCAAAATTAAATCGTTACAATTGTTTTTGGGATTATAAGTAAAAATTCTCTTTGTGAATATTGAATATCTACCTGTCTAGGTTTTCTCACGCAAACAATAATATCGAAGAAATCAAACAAAGAATAATAATACATAGATTTATATGGTTCAGCCAATTTGTCAAATGTCCATAGGTATGGAGAGAGAATTCTTATTTCTATGAGAACTGTTTATAAAGTACAATGCATAATCCTAGTTATTGAATATTTATATATTCCAACCAACAAACTAGGTCACTCCAAATATAATAAACAGGTCAGTCTAAACTTGGAGGCCCACCATAGACCTCAATGAAAATCTCTTTTGGATCGAGGTTCCCAAAACTTCGAGTCAGGTCATAAAATTGGGTAATCACAAAAATTAATGACACACAATAATTCTTCACCTTGACTAGAATTCCCTTAACCATCAAAACCAAGAATAACTCCCTGCCATCCATGACCCTAAGGGCCTCATGCTATATGCACATTTACCAAGTCTAAGCCTAAAATTTTCTGTGGGTAATGATTTTATCAACAAGTTTGCTAGATTATTTGTTGTGGCTATCTTTTATATGGAAAAATCCTTATTTTTAATAATATCCCTGATGAAGTTCAATCAAACATCAATTTGCTTTTATCTCTCATGATAAACTTGATTCTTGGCTAAGCTTAATGCTATAAATCCTTAATTTTGCACCTCCTAAAACTCTAAATCATCTTCATATCATCTGGCACTCAATGCGAAGGCCAAAGTAAGTGGAATCACTAAAAACGAAATAAAATAAGGTGAGACAACTGGAACAAGATTGGCTGCCATAGAGCTTATTGCAGCACTACAGCAGGGCCTTGTGCAGCAGCTGCTGCAAATTTGTGTCATAATTCCACATCTGAAATTGAGGGATTCTACACTATAGCCTTCCCCCTATATATAGAGGATCCTTCCACACTTCAAGTCATTAATTTCGGGAGCTTGAAAGCCCTAGCATCAAGCAAACAACCCTAATCCTAAAGATTTTTTTTTTCTCTTCTTTCTGTTTTGTATTTTCTTCTTGTTTTGCAAAGCAAGTTGGGGGGTTTTCTCTTGATTCCTACCAATAAGTCAAAGGCTTTTTGCTTGCCTATTTAAGGTAATCCCATTGCCTGAGGATTGAGTCTGCCATATGGAGAAGGTGGAATTGTGATTCGGTTGGGCGCTCCATCCGCCTATATCCCCAAGCCTTGAAAGTGCAAGGTAAGTTTTCTTTCCCTTTTCTTTTCCTTTTATTTATTTACTTCATTATATTTTCCCTCCTTGGGATTTTCATTTTTTCCTTAAGGCTTCTTACCTCTGTTTAGTTAATTAATTAAAATGGTTCACCTAGATTGTTAGTTAATTCAACTTTGTAATCAATTAGGTTAATTAATTAATCCAACCCTTGTAATTCAATCAATCAAAACATGATAAAATGGCCAAGCTAAATTAACCCTTCGCAAGAAAAGAGAATTGTGTGGGTTTTGATTTCCATTCAAAGGGATACGTAGGCATGCTTGGTTCAAGCATCAAATCTAATTAAAACTAACCAACTCTCTCCCCCTTATCATTTCTTTACTTTCTTTTATTATGTTTTCTTTTACTTTTTTATTAGGTTTAGTTTGGGAAATGTATTACTTTCCTAGAACCCATAAAGGCTAGAAAAGGTGTCCCCTAAAGTTTGGGATTTTATTATAATATTAGCTTTCTTTTATTTCACATTTTAATTGTATATTTACTTTATTATTCAATGGATGAGTTGAATAATCATGCATATTATAAACTGTTCATGCACTTTAAATTATTCATAAAATATATTTTAAGTTACTTTTATATTAAATGGGCAAACTCATTTTGTTAAAATAAATTGAAAACCTAGCCCCCGAATCTTTTTTTATTTTGAGGCTAGTGATCTTTTTCCTTTGGGTAATAATTGGAGTCATATAGATTTTTTCCTTATATTTCCCAAATAAAAATAAATTAAGGTGGCGACTCTAAAGACAATTTTCAAATCTATCAAAAATAAGCACGAGGGCTTTCCTGTGAGTTCTTTCCCAAATGAGCATTTTGATTTCCTTTAGTGGATTAGATCGGTGCTCGGGCGAGGCCTCATAGCTGATGACTCTAATGGGAAAAACTTTCTTTTAATAAAAAGTAAAACAAGTGAACTACTAATTGGTTTAAAAAGAGTTTGGCATTTTAATATAATTGTGACTTTGCATGCATCACTTGCATAGGCTTTTTTAACCAGGAAAACAATGGATGGTAAGAAACATTGAGTGCGTAAGCCTTCTTGGGTCTATTTACCGATAGTGAAATCATCCACCCAGCAATGAATCCTTTGATCCTTTCTAAGGTGTAACAAGCATACATATATTGTTGGACACATACTGTTGGATCCATGCAAGACTCCTTGACTCATATGTGGTTAGATATATCATTACTTTAGTGTGACGAGCACCCAAACTGAACCACCTTAACCCTTTCATGTAATGAACTTAGAATCTAGATCTTAGGTTATATGCATCATAAATGAATCCTTATGTAATTGTATATTCATGAAATGGCTTTTCATTCATGCACTCATACACACAAGCCTACATTCATAATTTAAGAATCTTGAAACAAATAGAGAGCCCACCAAGCCTATGACTCACTGAAACATCCATCCATAAAACCAATGTTAGCTTAAAAGTCTATAATCCTATTGTACCCCACTCACTTTGATGTGACCTACTAGCTATAGAGAGTTAAAAACTGATTATATTGAATCAAAACCCAAGGATCGATCAAACAAGAACAAAAGAAAAGCTTAACCCAATTCACACCTGTTGAAGAGAACCAAAGTTATAAAAAGGATGAGCGCCATAAGTTACCTTGATAAGCTTAGATTTAAATTCTAAATAAGAACTTGGAAGAATCTCTCACTCAAAGAAAATTCAAAGAAGATTATTATTTATCAAAACTTACTTCCAGTTACAATGGAGCCTTTAATTTATAAGAAGGCTAAAAAACCCTAAAACTCTAATAGGTTAGATAAGATTTAAGAGATCTATCTCTATAAAGAAATAAGAATCCTTATTGAAAATAAAATCCTAATTAAGAAAACACTCCTAAAATTAATCCTAATAAAGTAAATCTAATGTGGACTAATTAATATATTAAATTTAGGGCCCACAAATATAGGGGAGATGTGTAAAACATAAAAACTTGGAAAACTCAAAAAAACAAAATTGGGCCTCATTGCGCTCGCGACGAGAGTAGCATGTCCACTCTCTGTTGCGCCCACATGGATGTTGCGTTCTTGCGATAGGCTTGCTTCCTAGCTCGTCGCGCCCGCGATGGGTGTGTGGCACCTACAACACCTCAATCTTTAGTTTATTCTTCCAATTCCAAGCTCTCTTATCATCTTGCTTGCATAGGCAAATTTCCATTCTTGGTATAGCTTTAAAAACCTCTTGGATAGCTTAGAACCCTTCTAGAACATATTGCTTCTCTATGAAAATGCCTTACAAAGCTTCCTTAAAGTTCTTTGCATCCATACTTTTATGATTTGATTAGAAACTCCTTTGTAGGCTAGGTAGGATCATATCATTCCTTCCCTCCTCGAAAGGATTTGTCTTTGAATCTTATCCTATCTTCATCCATGACAATCCTTCCTTATAATCCTAAGAAATAGAACCAAAATCAAACAAAGAAAATTCAAGATTGTTAGTGTTAGTAGACAAGACCCTCTTTTCTTTCTCATTACAAATGACTTGTTTTCTCTCCCTATTCACAATCTTTTCATTTTCACACTTTATCCACTCTTTTTGTTTTATTTCATCAACAAACTCTACTTTTATTTTTCTAGCAAGCATACACATTTTCTTATTTTTCTTCTCAATCTTTCTCTTTTTCTTTTCCAGCTCACTCCCTTTCTCTTTCTTTTCATTATTCTCAACTTTTATTAAAACTCAGCTTCACTTCCTAACTCCTTTACAATAACCTCTTAAAGAGTGTTATAGACTAGCATTTCTTCATGAGCAATAACTTCTTATTCCCTCAAGATTTCTTGATGTGCTTTTAATGTTGGAGTTTCTTTGTGATCAATAACACTTTCAATTTCCAAATGTGGCATAGAATCTTCTTTATCAACCTCTAAAGATAATACAAAATCAATATCTTGAGTAATCTCCATTGCCTCAATCATTTCTCTTTCATTTTCATTCTTGTTCTCCAGAATTGATTTAAATGATGAAGTGAAGGTGGGAAACTGATTTGAACATCCTTTCTTCAATTTCTTCTCAACTATGGTAGCTTCACTATCCTCCTCCAACAACCGACTCCTAGACAGTCTTGATTTGCTCAGAGTTTGTATTTAGCAACTTTATTTGATCCATCATAGCCCTCATCCACAGCTTCATCTCAGGGTCTTGATGTTCACTACCACTATTGCTCATTATGAGTTTACCTGCAAAGAAAAGGGTTAGTGCAAAAAAAAAAAAAAAGAAACAGATTGGTTCCTTACCAACTCAACTCACGTGTTTCACTCATTAAACGTTCACTCCACTCATGTTTCACTCTTCTTTTATGTCTTTTCTCTGAATTAAGCTCACCATTCAAGCCTTTTATCACTCTTTTAGATCTTTGTACTAGCTCTTATAAAGAACTCTATCAATGCTCTTACCAAGATAACAAGTGACAAAAGAAATTTGAGGTCTGAAATTTTAAAAAAAGAACAAAGGTGTGACGAAGAATTAAAAGTGCAGTTTTTGAAATTCTTTTTTTTGATATATATATTCGGATCAATAAGGGCACAAGAACAAGAAGAATTCATATTCAATTTTTTTTTTTGACAATTTCAGGAACAAGAAAATAAGGGATACGTATTCTTAATTTAAAGAACCAAAGCTCTGATATCAAATGATGTGACCCACTAGCTATAGACAGCTAGGAATCAATTATATTGAATCAAAACCCAAGGATCGATCAAATAAGAACAAAAGAAAAGCTTGACTTTGACCCAATTCACACCTGTTGAAGAGAACCAAAGCTATAAAAAGGATGAGTGCCACAAGTTACCTTGATAAAGCTCATATTTAAGTTCTAAATAAGAACTTGGAAGAATCTCTCACTTGAAGAAAATTCAAAGAAGATTATTATTTATCAAAACTTACTTCCAATTACAATGGAGCCTTTAATTTATAAGGAGGCTAAAAAACCCTAAAACTCTCATAGGTTAGATAAGATTTAAGAGATCTATCTCTATGAGGAAATAAGAATCCTTATTGAAAATAAATTCCTAATTAAGAAAATACTCCTAAAATTAATCTTAATAAAGTAAATCTAATGTGGACTAATTAATATATTAAGTTCAGGGTCCATAAATATAAAGGAGATGTGTAAAACATAAAAACTCAAAAAAACTAAAAAAAAAAAGAATTGGGGCTCGTCATGCCTGAGACAGCTATTGTGCCTACGATGAAAGCAGCATATCCACTCTCTATTGTGCTTGCACGGATGTTGTCCTCATACAATAGGTTTGCTTCCTGGTTGGTCGTGCCCACGATGGGTGTGTCACACCTGTGACACCTTAGTTTTCAGTTTATTCTTCCAATTCCAAGCTTTCCTATCATCTTGCTTCCATAGGCAAATTTCCATTCTTGGCATAGCTTTAAAAACCTCTTGGATAGCTTGGAACCCTTCTAGAACAGATTGCTTCTCTACGAAAAATGCCTTACAAAGCTTCCTTAAAGTTCTTTGCATCCATACTTTTATGATTTGATTGGAAACTCCTTTGTAGGCTAGGTAGGATCATATCACACTTATCTACCTTTTCTTTGTCATAAGGTACCTAAGATGGCTGATTGGAACAAGTGGTTTAAAAGAAAGTGATCTAAATGTAGCTAATCCAGAAGAAAAAACTCAATTGAACACATTTTTAACTCATCGTCTCTTAGGGCAAGAGAGGAATTTCTAAGCTATTTTGGAGGCCTGACAGACCCAGTTCTTGAAACAAAGATAGTCCATCTTAGAGGAAGTTCAAGCTATGATGAACTGAGTTGGCTTTAACTAGACCAACCCAAATGCAACATTAAACCTAGACCAACCTCTCCAATACACCCAATGACTTAACTGACAGAGGAAAAGTTATAGCTAATGCCCTCATCTTCCAAATATCATCCCACCATCTATCCTAATTCAAAATATCACCCCCACCACCTATCACCTTACAATTCATGCAAACCTCAAATGTCATTCATGTTGTCACTCCTTCTTATTTGAATCCTTTTCAAGTAAAGAAATTTTTTTCCCATATAGACACTAAAATCTTCATAGAAAAGTTTGAAGCTATGGAAAAATCCCTCAAAAATATTAAAAAACATGATGTGATTGATGCCAATACCTTAGCTCTCTTTCTTAACACTAGAATCATGCCAAAGTTTAAAATGCTGATGCTGGATAGATTCAATGGGACAACCTACCCTCAAACTAACCTAAAGATGTATATGGGGCAATGACTCCTTTAGGAGTAGATAATGAGCTTGTTGCTAAGATATTTCAATAGTCTCTAACTGGAGTTGCCTTGAGATAGTTTGTAGACCTAGACATGAGTCAAAAAAGGACCTGGGATGACATCTACAATGCATTTGTCAAACAATACTAGTATAATGTTGAAGTGGAAATCACTGAGAGGGATTTGAAAACTACCAAGCAGGGCCTGAAGGAATCTTTCTCCTTGTTCCTCATGAGGTTGAGAGAAAAAGCAGTGTAAATAGTGAACCGACCAACTGAGCAAGAGTAAGTTGATATAATTCTGAAAAACCTCTTGCCAACATACCAGAACCATCCTCTCACTCAGTATTGTGAGACCTCACTCGAACGCCCCTCCCTTGCTTTAGAGAGATTTACCTTAAGGAAAGACGAGTGATTTTTAAGGAAGTTATGGAACAAACTTTGGCGCTCACGATTAGAGCTGCTATCGCTTAGAAAATTGATTTATGATTTGTAAAATGAATTTTAGAATTGTCACCCTAATTTATTTTTAAATGAAAAAATTTAGAAAAAACCCAATTTGTGACTCTAATTCATTAATTTTGTAATTAATTTACCCAAGGATAAAAATCACTAGTCATCAAACCAAGTTGAGCTTGAGGACTAGGTTTTTAGTTAAATGATCTAAATTTGGCTCTTAAGTTTAATTTGATTTAGAAAATTAATTTCATAAATGAAAAAAATTATATGACAATTATAATATCATAATTAATTCATGAACATGGCATGAGTACATGGAGAAAAGTAAAATAAAACATCCAAAAATTAAGAAGAGTATTCCTTCTAGTCTGTATGGATTCTAGGGGAACAACATAGACAAAACTTAATTCCAAATTATACTAATTATATAAATTAATTAAAAAGGGGAATAGAGATTGATTGGATTTGGATTTGCGGTTTGAATTTAAACTCCAAACGTGCCTGTGTACCCTATTGAATGGAGATCAAAACCCATGTTGTTCATTACTTGATTAAGTAGAGGAATTTAGGGGTTGATTGATTTAATTTGGGTTTGTAGATGAGAGAAAAAATTTGATACCTTTGTTTTTGGCAAGCAGAGGTTTTTACCTTACCGAACTTCTGTTTTATCAGGATCAAGTGATTGGATTGATTGGAAAATTAATTAATTAATTAAAATGATTAATCAACTAATTAATGTGATGAAATGGACGATAGACTAATTAATTAAAATGATTAATTAATTAATTTTGGATGAATGGTGGATTAAAAAAAGATTAATTTCATTTTGAAAAAAAGGGAATAGTTAATTAATTAAAAAGATTAATTAATTAATTAATTGAGTGATTATTTTTAATCTAAAAAAAGAGTTTTAGTTAATTAAGAAAATTAATTAACTTGGTTAGGGTGAGATAATTAATTAATTAATTAAAGAGTGGTTGGAGGGGGAAGAAGAGAGAAATTAGAGGATAGCTATCAACTCTAACTCAAGCAGCTAGGAAAAATGGCGGAAATGAGGAAGGTATTAATAAGTGAAGGGCATGGGGTAAAAAGAATAAAAGGGGCTAAAAATTAGGCTAAAAGGAGGAGTATTTTGGGAAATTTAGGTTGAAAAAGGGGACCATCGGTGTGGATCCACGCAGAGCCTGTGCGGATCCATGTGTTAGAATTTTTTTTTTTTTAGAGATTGAAATTAGTTCATATTAGAAAATTAGGTATCCAAGTTGCAATTACTTGAAGACTAAAAAAATTCTTTCTGGATGGCTCCATGTAACACATTAAACTTAGTAGATACCAAGGTGTGGCTCAATGATGAGGGTGTAAAATTAAGGGTTTACAAGTACCTCCTAATCTTTAAAGCCCTTATTGCTACTACATCCAAAATAAAGGATTTGATCCAAAGTGGCCATATCAAAGATGAAACTACCAATACCAAATATAAGAAAAATACTCGCTGCTAGGTCATTATCATTGCCTCAACTAATAAAAAAGAAGGGAAAGTATCTTCCATCTCTTGTCATCAGCCATTAAAATTCACTATAAAAATCTAACGATTTACTGATGAAAATTAGCGACAGAATAAAATCTATTATTAAATATTGACCGAATACTGACAAAATATTAACGGAATACTTTCCAGTAACGTTCATCTCTTTACTAACCATTTACTAATGAAAAATCAATATTACTGACGGAATACAGATGAAATATACTGATGAACAGCGACCAAAATTTACTGACGGTTTAGTAACCAATTACAGACGAAAAATGATACGTGGGAATATTTTGGCGGCAATTAAGACATTTACTGATGAAATTATTTACTACAGTAGGCATTTCGTCAGTAATCTGTCAGTAAATCTAACTATATACTGACATAATACCTACCGTATTGAAAAATAGCACTAGAACATTTTCGCAAGAATCAAAATATTTACTAACGGAACGCCACGCGGCAGTAGACTTTACGTCAGTAAATTGTAATTAATACTGATGGAATACCGACGGAAGTGAAAATAGGCATGCATTTTGTCGCCTTTAGCCTTTTACTGACGAATTGCCAATGGATTTTTTAATCCACGTGGCATTGTCCGTCGGTAATCCATTAGTAATCATGAAATATAAGTTGTTCATCTTCTTTTTTCTCTTTTCCCTTTATTCTTCTTCTTCTCTTCTCCTCTGCCGCTGCCATTGCTCTCTGCTGCCCTCCCGTTCACCGGCTGGCATTTATCCCTCACCAGAGATTTCGTTGATTTCGGTTTTCCACCGGTATTTACATTATTACCTTATTATTGATTATGATTTTAATTGAATTATTGTTTAGATTATTTAGGAATATATATATATATATATATATATATATATATATATATATATATATATATATATATATATATATATATATATATATATATATATATATATATATATATATATATATATATATATATATATATATATATGCTAATGAATTTTTTTAATTTAAGATATTTTATATTTTTAAGCTTAATATATTTTTTATTAATTTATGATAGTATTAAATAAATATGGTAAAATTATTTTATTAAATTATGTTAGTAATTATTTTAATTATCTTGGTTTTATTAATAGAATTTTAATTTTGTTTTAGATAATTAACATGCGGGCTAACAATATAAGTCGGATTCTTGCTTCAAGAGATTCATACTGTAATTTAATTTATTTATACTAATATATAAATTTAATAATTTGGAATGTAATGTTCTTTTAATTATCTTATGTATAATTTATAGTTTGTCATGTTTATTTGTAAATATATATGAAAAAATAAATGCTGTGATGTGAATTTGTAATTTGTAGTTGATTTGTGTATTGTAATGTAATTTTTAATTATGTTGTTAAGTTAATGTGAATTTATAGATGTATATGTATATGATGTAATTTTTGTTTTATTTAAATAAATACTTTAATAATATCGATAAAATGATTAATAATTTTATGTTTAATCATGCCATAAAAAGTGAAATTTAATTTTTATGAATTTCATAAAATACCAAAAATTCTCATCACATTAAAAAATTAAAAAAAAATCCACAAACATTCTACTAAAAATTATATGTTATATATGCATTTTGTAAAATACAAAAAAAATAAGAAATTGCAAATAGTTAAGAGTAAAAATATTTTGACGAAAAATAAAAAGAAAGTAATCATACCATAAAAAGTGAAATTTATTTTTTATAAATTTCATAAAATACTAAAAATTCTCATCACATAAAAAAATTAAAAAAATTCACAAATATGCTAACAAAAATTGAAATATAAATGCATTTTATAAAATGCAAAAAAAAAAAAAAAAGAAATTGCAAATAGTTAGGAGTAAAAATATTTTGATGAAAAATAAAAGTAAAGTAATCATGTTATAAAAAGTGAAATTTATTTTTTATAAATTTCATAAAATATTAAAAATTCTCATCACATTAAAAATAAAAAAAAAAATTCACAAATATGCTACCAAAAATTGAAATATAAATGCATTTTATAAAATATAAAAAAATAAGAAATTGCAAATAGTTAAGAGTAAAAATATTTCGACGAAAAATAAAAAGAAAGTAATAAATTAAAAATTTTCCATTAAAAATTAAATTTTAAATACATTTCATAGGATTTAAAAAAAAAAGACAAATATTCTCTTAAAGGAAAAATAGTCTATAAAATATAATAATACATAACGGCTTAATTAATGCTAACAAATAATTAAAATTCGAATATTCAAAATTAAAACGATTAAGAAGAATTTTAATTAAATTTTTTCCTAAATGATATAAAAAATATCTAATATAATATTAATATTTTTATTATTAAGAAATAATATATATGTGTAAAATTATGATATGGTAAAAAAATGAAAAAAAGTATAATGTATTTATGAATTTGTATCATATTCAGCAATGTTTTGCATTTATCTTGTGAATTTATTTTATTAATTTTGATTATATGTTCTTATGTTGTAATGTTGCTATTGTTATTTGCATGGCGAATCTATACCATCTTGTTATTAAATGAATTTAAATTATTTTAATTTTATTTTTGGACTTTTACAATCAAATGTCCAAAAATATTGTTAATTAAAATAATTAACATATTTAGGATTAGCCCTAGATCCCGTTCGATATCCTGCTCATCAGATGGTGAGAGGATGTCGAATTGTCCAAATTAGGCACTTTAGAGATCTCGTTATCTATATAACTGTCTGTGTTTATTCTTATTTCATACAAATGTTTTAAATTTCGGTACTATCTTCCACCATGTTCTCTTAGTGCACATTAAAATAATGTCCTAATTATGTGGATTTTTTCAAATGTGGTGCACTAGGAGAACTATAGGGAGATGCTGTTGAAATTTCAGTAGATGTATAAGTGTAGAATGTAACAATAACAGTTATGCAGCAATGAGTTTCTAAATGGGTTAGGTTGTTATCTTATAGGGAGGGAGATATAAGGATGTAGAATTAGATGTTGCGAACTTAATTAAAATTATAACCAAACATATAAGTTTAAATGTAATTTTGTTTGTGTGATATAAAAAATAAATTAATACTGTTGAATGTACAGGGAATAATTATGAGGATCGATAGGAATTGGATGTACTCTAGACTTACTTATGGGTATTTGAATATGAAATTCTTGGAGGGTTTAGACCAATTCATGCAATTCACGATATCTCAGCCACAGTGCATAAGTGGGACTAGTGTTCGATGTCTTTGTAACCATAAAAAATGTCAGAATCAAAATTTCTTTGAGCCAGATACTGTTAAGTTGCACATTCTGAAGAAGGATTTTGCACTGGGGTATTATGAATGGTATTTGCATGGTGAAGTTAGTGGGTCTAGATCTTCAACCATGGTAGAAGTAGGCGTTGAAGATACAGATAGTTGTCCTCTAACTATATACCATATATGTTAATGGATGCCATTGGGCCTAATTTTGATTGGGATCAAATGGAGGAAGCTCCAAATCCGACTGCTCATAAATTTGTATGACATGTTAGAGGCATCTAACAAAGAATTATCGCCTGATTATGAGAAACAGTCTAAATTATCTGCTGTGGCATGACTTATGAATATCAAGTCAGAACACCATTTATCTGAAAGGTGTTATGATGAGATATTGCAATGGTACAACAAGTCGTTGCCTGTAAATAACACAATGGTTGATAGTTTCTATAGCACCAAGAAGTTAATGCAGGGTTTAGGCCTTCAAGTCGAGAAAATTGATTATTGCAAGAACAATTGCATGCTTTATTAGGGTGAAGACAGTAATCTAATTGCATGTAAGTTTTATGATTGGCCAAGATATAAGCCAAGACGTAAGGGTGCATGTCCATCAAAAAAAAAAAATTCCATATAAGATTATGTTTTACTTCTCTCTGACTCTGAGGTTGTAGAGATTATATGCCTCGTAGGCAACTGCAAAGCATATGAGATGGCATGTAGAACATGCAGAGGAAGATGGGGTGATGTGACACTGTTTAGATTATATAGCATGGAAGCATTTCAATCGGGTGAATCTAGATTTTTCTTTTGAAATTCGCAACGTCCATTTGGGCATATGCATTGATGGCTTCCAGCCTTTTAGATAACCAGGATAACAATACTCATCATGGCTAATTATTGTGATGCTATATAATCTGCCTTCAAGAATGTGTATGAAGAAGGAGTACATGTTCCTATTTGCAATAGTTCCCGGACCAAATAATCCAAAACAAAAGTTGGATGTATTTTTGCAGCCTCTGATTATAGAATTGCTACGGTTGTGGGATATAGGCATTGAAACATACGATGCTTCTATGAAGCAGAATTTTCAGATGCGAGCTGCTCTGATGTGGACTGTGAGTGACTTCCCTGCGTACAGTATGTTGTCTAGTTGGAGTACTCAGGGTAGACTTGCATGTCCATATTGCAAGGAACTGACAGATTCTTTCACTCTTCCTAAACGGGGTAAGAAATCGTGGTTTGATTGCCATCGCAAGTTCTTACTGCTTGATCATTCTTTTAGATGAAACAAAACAGCTTTCATAAAAAACAGAGCTATTCGAGCAATTGTTTTGCCTATACATTTGGGAATTGAATTGTTGCAGGAAATAACTAGTTTGAAGTTGATGAGGGTGACCGAAGTAGGAGCTGATGATGTGAATGATCAAATTGCAAAGTGAAGCGGATGTAGATGGAAGAAATAAAGTATATTTTGGGATTTACCATATTGGTGGACTAATCTGATTAGACATAATTTGGATGCCATGCATATTATGAAGAATGTGTTTGAAAATATATTTAACAGGGTAATGGACATCCCAAGGAAAACTAAAGATAATGCTAAATCTAGACATGACTTGAAACAATTCTGTCACCATAAGGAGTTAGAGATGGATGAAGTGTCTAGAAAATATCCGAAAGTAAAATATGTGTTCCATAAGCAGGCCAAACAAGTCTTATGTGAATGGCTGAAAGATCTGAAATTTCTTGATGGGTATATATCTAATATGGGTCGATGTGTTGATATGCAGAAACTAAGATTGTTTGGGATGAAGAGCCATGACTGTCATGTTTTTATGCAACGCTTGCTTCCTATTGCATTTCAAGAAATTTCGCCGAGGGATGTCTGGCAACCATTGACAGAGTTGAGTTTATTTTTCAAAGAACTCACTTCAACATTTCTTAGGGAAGAGGACATGGTGAGGCTTGAAAATACCATTCCACTCAGCTTATATAAACTGGAATGCATTTTTCCTCTAAGTTTCTTTGACTCCATGGAGCATCTACCAGTACATCTTGCTTACAAAGCTCATATAGTGGGTCCAGTTCAATACCGATGGATGTATCCATTTGAGAGGTAAATATTTGCCGGTTTTAATATTTACAATCACATCCATTCATTTATACTCAAATGTCATAATCTATGATATTTACTTGCTGTAGATGTAATGGACATTCGAAACATAATGTAAAAAATAAAGCAAGAGTTAAAGGCTCCATTTGTAATGCATACTTAGTTGAGGAAGCTTCATCATTTTGCTTTTGTTATTTTGAACCCCATGTCTATATAAGGCATAGGAGAGTAGCTCGAAATGATGATGGTGGAATGCCTAAAGAAGCAAATATGCCTGGTATTTTATTAATATTCACTCATCCAAGGAGACCGTTTGGTCGACCTAAAACAAGATTGATGACGGATGAAGAATATAAGGCGGCTCAATCCTATATTCTTCTTAATTGCTTTGAAATTGCAAAATACGTCGAGTAAATTACAACTTAATTAAAATAACTCATTCATCATTTTACATAGTTTCCTTTCCATTTTACTTATTATTTTCCTTATGAATGAAGCTTATACATTTATATGTTGAAGCAAACTATGCTGAGTATTTCAATAATTGATATAGACAAAAAATTAGAGACAGAATTTGTGCACTGGTTTCATTCATATGTAAGTATAATGTAGTACCATTACTTAAAAAAATTAATCTTAAATTTCTATCCTATACAATCAAATTGATATGTTTATTTTTGTTATAGGCCACTGATCCTATGAATAGAATAACAAATCAATTCATTATTGATCTGTCCAAGGCTCCGTTACAATATGTTATGACCTATCCTATTTACTTCGTGAATGATTACAAGTTCCATACCGAAAAGCGAAGTTTGGGTAGGTCATCAATAAATAGTAGGGTATGTATAAAGGGTTCAAATTATAGTGAGAATGCATTTGACTATTATGGTTGATTAACAGATATAATGTAATTGGAATAGCCTACACTTCCAATTAAGAGGACTGTTTTGTTTAAGTGTGAATGGTTTGATCTAATGCTAAGTGTGGGAACGAAAGTTCATGTGCAATATAATCTTGTTGAAGTCAACCACAGGAGGTGATTCAATAAATACGAGCCATTTATATTAGCAATGCAAGCTTGTCAAGTGTATTATATTTCCTATCCGAGTCTATGATGAGATAAAGTGAATTGGTGGGTAGTATGCAAGATTAAAGCTATATCAGTTGTAGAGATTAAGGAGGGTAGTGAAATAAATACAACATCTGAAGAACCATTTCAAGATGATGAAGTTGATGAGCCTATACTTGAAGTTAATGATGATGAGCCTCCTGCAACTTTAAATGATCCTAAAGAGCCATTAGTTGATATGGATGACGAAGATGATAATGATACAGATGATGAATCTGAATTTGATTTAGATGTCAAGACGTCTAAGGAAAACATAGATGAAGATGAGCTCAAAGAAATAGATTTTGAATAAATGTATTGTGTACTTATTTTCCAGGGATTGTGTATGGATTTTTCCTAATTATGTAAGAGAATATTATTTTTACATTTACAATATTACATTGTATTTCAATGAAGTCATTTTTAACTTGTGTTGTAATTTTTTTAATATTTCCATTATTATTCCACGATTACGCCATATTAATTTTCTGGTATTTTATTTATGTGGATGTACTTTTTATGTATTCCATTATTATTCCTTAATTTTTTGGTATTTTATTTGTGTAGATGTACTTTTTATGTAACATTAAATAATGAATGAATTTATTAAACTTTACTAAATATATAGATGTCAACTCCAAGTTGTGAACTGACTCCTAGAGATACTCTTGGTATTAGTACATCGACATTCTGGAAATGGCGTTGCTCACAGGGAGGGCCTGCTACCACTAGTGATCTTCCCACTACCTTTTCTTCTTTACCATCTTTCTTGCCTTCTATACCACCTACATTCACCCTTTCAATCGTCACTACATAGATCCCTTTATCTGTTCCTCCTCCTATGTTTACTACTTCATCCACCGGTCCTATACTTTCATCATCGCCCATTATTCCTTCTTCCATTTCCCCTCTATCCACTATGTCTTCTTCTGTTATCCCTCCATCCACTGTCCCTTCGTTAGTTACCTCTCCATCTACTATTCCTTCTATTACCCCTTCATCTACTAGTCCTTCTGTTATCCCTCCATCTACTATTCCTTCTGTTACCCCTCCATCCACTGTTCCTTCGCCTATTTCTCTATCTACCCATCCTTCATTTTCTACACTTATCGCCATTACCTCTGCAGTAGCTCCTACCACTACAGCAGCTCCTACCACTGCTTTAGCTTTTAGCACTGTCCCACCAGTCCTGCTTTCAAATTCGAGGTGTAGGCAGCATCTCACATTGCAGAGAGATGTGTAAGTACTATATTTTTTAAGGTAATTTTTAATTTATAATATCTTACTTTTCGTTTAACTAACATTTAAGTTTTTTAATTGTAGGATGTATCCACTAAATGTGACATGGATGATTTACAAGATATATAAGAACCAGCTGAGACCTAAAGGCACGTGTTGGAAATCAGTGCCTCGAGAGACGAAGGAGTTCTATTGGAAGGAGTTTCAGGTAATGAATAATTTATTATATAGAATTCAAAATTATATATATATATATATATATATATATATATATATATATATATATATATATAATTTAATTGTGCCTTGTGATGCTACTCTTTTTTTTTTTTTTGGTAGAAGATACTATATTATATTACCAATAGTAAAATAAATAAGTATATGAAATTCATGCTTGATTTGAATCCACCCAAGAAACATAATAATATACAACAAACTATAATAAACTATAATAAAATATAATATTTTGTTAGTAATATGTATTAAATAGATACATATTATTAGTAAATTAATTTTGTATTTTGTATATTAATTATTATTTATATACTAACTTGTATTTTTGTTTTTTTTTTCAAAAGTATTTTTATTGGAATCTCGCTATATTAGAGATGGTGAAAATACTCTTTTTTAAGAAGGCTGCAATTTGGTACAAGAACTTCTTCTACGATGTCAAGAAAAAGGGGAAGAGACAGACGTGGATCCCTCAAGAGACATGTGATGCTTGGAAGAAACATTGGGATTCTTTGGAGCATAAGCAGTTATCCCAGAAGGCATCCATGAATAGAAAGTAAAAAAAAGGCAGTCCAGTGAGTAGACCGTCTAAGCATATTGGAGGGTCTATTCCTGTCGTGGAGCATGCTAGGAAATTGGTAAGATGTCAATTTTTTTTATAATAAGTAATTAAATCATACATACTTTAAAAAATTTATTTATTTTTAAGTTATTAATTTCATAATTTTTTTCATTTACTAAATGTGGGATGATACTTTTAATTTTTAACAGACAAATAATCTTGGTTAAGACCCTACTTCTGAGGAGATCTTCATCCACATCCACATGAGAAAAGAAGACTGACAAACCTTTGTCGACCAGCGCTCCTAGCAGATTCAAGTAAGTTTTAATTAGCAATTTTCCTATTAAAGTACATTAAAAATTTTAAATGCTAACTACTATTACATTGAAAATAGGAGGATCTCAGAAACCTTCACGAACAGATGTCCCAGTTGGCTCCCAAATCCACTGAGCCAGCTTAAGTAGATGAGTTTAAGCTATATTTCCAAGTTGTTAAGGGCTGGGAGAAGGGTCAAGTCTATGGGATAGGTTTGATGGCTTGCTCATTTAGACATCTTGAAGCTAATTCTTCCTTAGGTCCACCACCGCCACCGTCACCTATAGCTGAGCATATGCAGCATGAGATCGATAGGCGAGTAGCTCAGATACAGGAGGAGATGCAGCAGACAATCCAGGAGTAGGTCTGCCAGCAGGTCGAGCTGTAGATGCAGCAATTCTTCTATAGGTATTTTGCTAGCGGTGCTGCTCCTCCACCTGTTCCACCACCAACTTCTACTACTTATGATTAGCACACTTTAGCTAGAGATGCTTCTATTGCTGCTGCTGATGTGTATATAGTAGATCTGGAGCATGGCCAGTATCATGCCAAGGGCCATGAGGAGATGATGCTCAAGAGCATGATTAGTTATTTTTTTAGTTTTTTTTAGTTTAGTTATTTGTAATATTTATATGATGTATAATATATTACATTTTTTGTAAATAATATTACGTTTTATGAAATAAAAAATTTTTATATTCACATTATATATTAATTAATAATTTTCTAATTAATATATATTGTATAAAATTAATTTATTACATAATAAAAAATTTATTAAAAATTATTTTTAAATTTACTAACTGATTACTGATGGAAAAGATTATTAAATTATTTTTTTAATATATTACTGACAGATTACCAACCGTTTTATATAAAATAATATTTTTTATGTTTATTTTACTGACGGATTACTGACTGTAAAATTAAAATATTATTTTTTACTAAAATTTACTGACGGATTACCGACCGTTTAGTCATAAAATATTATTTTTTACAATTATTTTACTGATGGATTACTGACCGTCTTATTAAAATATTATTTTTGCTTGAAAATTACTGATGGATTACTGATCATTTTGTTATAAAATATTATTTTTTTAGTTCCTTTACTAACGGATTACTGACCGTAATGTTAAAATATTATTTTTGATTGAAAATTACTGACAGATCACTTACTGAAAATAATATTTAATTATATTTTAATGACAGATTACTAACAAATTACTGATGGATTGTAGATTGACAGAATAGTAATATTTGCGATCTTTTTTCAAACGAAATTACCGATTGCTTTCTATAAAATACTAACTAAATTCCATCGGTAAATTTACTAACGGAATATTTTTTTCATCGCTAATTATTTACTGACTATCATTTTAATGACGGATTGTTTCCGTCCTTAATCCGCTAGTAAATTCATTTACTGACGGATTTTCAATCATTACTGATGGATTTTTTCATCGAAAAATTATTAGATTTTTGTAGTGATTAGAGCGAAGGTCCTTTACTGAGTTGGGGGTTCCTCTAGTGGTAGTGTATAATAAGGCCTTGGAAGTCAAATTGATTAAACCCTTGGAACCAAGGGCTACCCCTGATCAATTCCCTCTAAACTACAACCCTAACGAGTATTGCTAGTTTCATCAAAGGGCTGGTTATAAGACAAAGATGTGTCAAACTTTGAAGCATAAGATACAAGATCTTATAGATAGTGGGGACATCATACCACCCGAGCCTAAACCCAACATCATTACCAACCCTTTCCCAAATCACCAAGTGAATTTCATCATGTCTTCTAATGTAGAAACTGATCCTATCTCTTTGATTCGGTTAGCTTTTGAGTTTCACTATGTGTTGGACTTAAGTAAACTTGTGGAAAAGATTGATGCTATAACTAGAAGTGGTAGGATCTACTAAGCACTTGCTCTACAAGATATCCAACCTATTCCACCCTTTGCTGAAAAAATAAAAGAAAGCCTTGAACATGATGAAGGTCCTTTCCTCAAGCAGCTGAAAAAGAACTAAGCCAATATTTATCTGAAGCCTCATTCAATCTTATTATCCTCATTACCAAACTCTTTGTAAGGCGTTGAACCAATGTCAAGCTCATATAGATATCACCCTTAAAACCTTAGTGGCATCCCTCACCAATACTATAAAGGCCACTTCTATCTCCTTCAATGACCATGACCTACCCAAAAGGGAATTAAACCACAACTATGCCCTATACATAATAGTCTTAACTTAGGAGAAGACAGTTCTTATGGTATTATGGACAATGGATCCACTTTGAATGTTCACCTGCTAAAAGTCACTAGTTGTTTGAGGTTGGATGCTTCAAATTTCATGCCCTCTAATAAGATTGTAAGGGCATATGACAGTAGAGAAGGAGGGAAGTCTTATGTGTGGCTACCCTCAAAGTCACCATTGCACGTATCATTTATCTCATCCCATTTTAAGTAATTAACATCCTAGCGTGCTTTAACCTCCTATTTGGATGGCCTGGATACATTAAGATAAAGCTATCCCCTCCTTCCTCCATCAAAAGGTAAAGTTTCCTTATGGGACATCTATCATTACTATTAAAAGAGATATGTATAGGAAAAGTAGGTCCCTAGCTCTATGCCAATTCTAGAAATACAGCCTAAATTATCCTCCTTGCCATTATCAAGGTTTGCTTTCGAAACGATATAGTTCATAGAAAAAGAAAAAGGTAAAGAGCTTGTCCTTTTTTTACTTTAATGCTTATGAAAATTTTGCTGTGGCTAATATGTTAAAGAAAATGATTTGTTTTCTTGGATTAGGTATGGACAAGAATCAACAAAGATTAGCCCAGTTCAATGAATATCCTATGGCTAAGCCATAATTTAAGCTTGATTATAAGTCTTTAGAAGAAGATTTGATGTACATAGAGAAGAGGGCTAAAGAAAGAGTGGCAGCCCTGAAAAGAGATGAGCCATATGATTAGCCCATATGCCCCAATTTCAAGACCTTTAATGGATACTTTATAAAAGAGGGTGAAAGTTTTCCACATTGTGGCTTTCCTGGGCCTTAGGTCTATCCTATTACTAAGAGACTAATCCCTGGTTTTGAACTTTTCTTTGATGTTAGGCTCTCCCTGGAAGATTGTGAGCTAGTTTTAATGTTAGAGTATTAAGAGGATAATATGTAGGCTATTCTATTTGAGCAAATATTCATTATAGGAAGAGAGGAAGTAGCATACTTAACCAAGTTCATCTAAGCAACCTAGACCTAACTTGACAACTAGTGCTATGAGAAGAAAGAAGAGGGTGACCAATAAGAGTCTGAGCCAAAGTCCAAATCCAAACCACAGTCCAAGTCCAAGTCAGAGTCAGAATATGTTAGTTCTGTTTCTTCTACTAAGTTTATAGTTGGCCTTTTTGGTTTGTAGTCGACCTTTTTGGTCCTTCTTTTAATTTTGATGTAACAATGGACAATGGCTTTTTTTATCCATAATAAAAAGATTGAGTTTTCTTCTTACAATCTTGTGTTGCCCTTTTCTTTTCCCATCCCCTATCTTGAATCTAATTTGAATAAAACATCAAATGAAATAAATGAGATAAAAATGGCAAAAAATCAATAAGTTTTGGCACAAATGAAAAACCAAAAACTACATTCATTGCATCATCATCTCATGACAAGGATGGCTTAAGTAAAATGATCCAAGAGTTCCTAGACTACTTCACATGGGAATGAAAGATATGATTGATCTACATCCGGCTATAGCAGTTCATAAAATCCCTACCTATGAGCATGTGAAACCTGTCAAGAACAAATTTTGATGATTGAAGCCCGAACTATCTTTGAAGATTAAGGAGGAAATCACCAAGCAATTAGAAAATGGGTTCATCAAGCTAATTACTTATCCCTCTTGCTTGGCAAACATAGTACTATTTCCAAAGATGGATGAGAAGGTCAAAAGGTGTGTAGATTATTACGATATGAAAAAGCTTGTCCTAAGGATGATTTTCCATTGCCTTATATTGACCTATTGGTTGACTATATGGGGGGGGGTATGAAGTAGTCTCCTTGACTAATCTGTATGTAGGGTACAATCAAATTCAAGTCCATCCTCCTTATAATGAAAAAATTGCTTTTGTAACTAAACTACTAGGTTATACCTTTTGGGTTAACAATAGGATGTTGAGGTGTATGTTAACAATATGATAATCAAGTTTAAAATAGCAGAAGATGACCTAGATGCCTTAAGGCAATTCTTCCTTAGACTTTGCCAATATAATCTTAAGTTGAACCCTGCCAAATGCATATTTAGGGCATCATCAAGAGTGTTTCTAAGGTATATGGTTAGTAAAAAAGGAATAGAGGTCGATCTAGCAAAATCAAAAGCTATTCTAGAAATGCTAGCACTTAAAATAGAGAAACAACTTAGAGGTTTCCTCAGACAACTACAATACATCAGTTGATTCATCGCCCAACTAGCTAATGTTTATGGTATGGTCTTCAAGCTATAAAAAAAGGGAACCTCTAAATAGTGGAATGATGATTCCCAAAGAGCTTTTGAAAAGATCAACCTATATTGCAACTGAGCTTTTCTAGAGATTCCTGTTAAATCTCTCTGTATTGCAACCATTAAGACCTCAAAAGCCTCTGCTACTTTATCTCTCAGTCATAAAAGACACCATGGGGGTAACACTTGCCCAAAATGCTTTTGAATTACATAAGGAGAATGCCTTTACTACCTAAGCAAGCGCATGATTACTCATGAACTCAAATACAACCAAATC
Organism: Reutealis trisperma; assembly: GCA_947687605.1. NCBI lineage: Eukaryota > Viridiplantae > Streptophyta > Magnoliopsida > Malpighiales > Euphorbiaceae > Reutealis > Reutealis trisperma. The sequence goes on from CANTUT010001362.1 coordinate 143,128, forward strand.
AAAAAGTTATGTCTTGATCTAGTATGGATGTGCCACAAGCTTTTAGCATTATTTAAGTTCCTATACTACTCATATCTTTGTTGACAAGAGCCCCTTGAAATTCCTTATAAAGAGGCTAGTTCTTGACAGTAAGATGATAAGGTGAATGGCAGTTCTTGCACCATTTAATTTAAAGTAAGCTTAAAGGAAAGTTACAAAAGGGAGTATGATAGTAGAGCAATTAGTCATAACTCCAATATATAGCAGTTGGTCAGAGTCAGAATTTCTTGATAAAAATATCATGCAAATTAAGCCTAAGGTCTAGAAAATATTCTTTAATGGTGTTGCCAACAGTAAGGGTTATGGTGCTAGGGTTGCTATAGTCACTCCCAAGGGAGAAAACTTGCCTATGGCTGTTAAGCTAGCTTTTGAATTGACAAATAATGAAACTGAATATGAAGCTTGCATAGCTAGGTTGAAAGTTGCTTTGTATTTAAGAATTGATTACCTAAAGGTCTATAGAGGTTCAAATCTGATTATGTCCAAACAGCTGGTGACTCCACTAGAGACCACTTTCTTTTTAACAAAAGAAATAAAAGGACTAATAATTGGTTTAAAATCAAAATTTGGCACTTTTAATACACAAATGGCTTTCATGCATCATTTGCATAGGCTATTTACTTATAAACCTAGTTTTAGGAAGAAAATGTATAGTGAGTAGCATCGAGTGGGTAACTCTCTTTGGGTCTATTCATTGATAGCAAAATCATCCACCTCATGATGAATCCTTTGATCTTTTCAAAGGTGTAATGAGCATGCATATACTATTGGACCCACGCGAGACTCATTGACTTACATATGGTTAGGTATATCGCTACTCCAATGTAACCGATAGCAGACCACCCCTACCCTCTTATGTGATGAACCTAGATCCTGAACTTAGGTTCTATGTACCATAATCAAAACCTTGTGTAATTATATCTTCATAGATTTGTTTTTCTATGTATATCATACATCTATGTGTACAACAAAACATGCATTCATCTCAAATCTAGGTCAAACCTTGAACTAAAGAAGGGAACACCCTTTTCCTACATCCCAATCACCTTCGCCTCCATAATCCTAAAAGGCCATCCCCTACAACCTTCATCTAAATACCAATACTTGAACCTTAACTTTTAACCTAAATACTTTAACCATACACCTTAAAGCACCTCACCTTAACCTTTAACCTTACATGCTATTGACCTTAGCCTTTAACCTGAAAGCACCACAACCTAACCTTTAATTCTAAGTACCATGACCCTAGCCTTTAAACACCTCACCCTAATCTTATTCTAAACACCAAGCACTTAAACTGATAGTCTACCTCAACCTATGGTCAAAAACTCAAACCTAGGTCAAACTCATAGTAAAAGTAAACCCATCCATGACACCTCTGTTTGCATCTAAAATTTGACCTAGCTTTACCCCCCACAATCCTTATCCAAGCTAAACACTAACTTAGCTTCGTCCTGATCCTCAATCCCTTCATAAGCCAAACACTGACCTAGCTTCATCCTCACTTATAACCCTTTCCCAATCTAAACATTGACCTAGCTTCATGCTTACTCATAACCTTTTCCCAAGTTAAACACTGATTTAGCTTCCATCCTTCATAATTCTTACCCAAGATGAACACTAACCTAGCTTTCATCCTTCATAATTCTTATCCAAGTTAAACATTGACTTAGCTTTCATTCCCACAATACTTACCCAAGCTAAACATTGACTTAGCTTTATCCTTATCCATAGTCCTTACTTAAGCTAAATGCTGACTTAGCTTTATCTTTTATAGTACTATCTAAACCCATGGCCCATCTAAGACCATGGTCCAGTCCAATCAAACCTATTATCCAACTATCACCAAACCTATGGTTCACTCAACATCCAAATCCATGGTATATCCATAACACAATCGCAAAACCCATAGTTCCTCTTGTTGACCTAAGTTATTTCAAAACTTAGTCAATCTCTATTTTAATCTTGTCAATCAAATTAAAGCTGTCTAATATGTGTGTTAAGTATTTATTTTGCAGATTAAACATACTTGATAGGTTGGAATTTCAAAGATTCAAAAATTTTCTAAGTCATGAACTTGGCCTCTGATTCACGACCAAAATACAAGAATCGCAAACGTAACCCACTCCATCATGACCAAGACATTCAAAGGCCAAATCTTCAATTTTTTTCCTTAAGTGACAATGGCCATCGCTGCCTAAGTCGCGACCACGACTAAGGGTGCGATCCAGGATTTGCAACCACAACTTTCATATAACAACCCACAATTCCAATGGATAGTTAAACCACTAATAAGAAGATGCTATGTGTCAACTAGCCATTGAGGTCCTTGAAGATCGTGACAGCAAAATTCCCATCTCGAGCGTGAAAATGATGTCATGGCCACGAATAAGGCATAGTGACTGCGACATTGCTCTAATAGAGCATTTAATGCAAGATTTTACAGTTTTTAGGATCTCTTACCCATACTTTCTATAATGGGAATTTGGAGAGAGAAAACTATAAATACCCCCTCCAAAGGCCCTTATAACAATCTAACAATCTTCATTTAAGCCAAACTCTTGCAAATTTATTTCTTAAAGCCTTAACCTTTTTAATTGTATCTATTTGGTTAAAGAGTTGAGTGTTAATCTTTAAAACACATTGAATTGGGCTAAGAGTGAGCCTTAGAAAACTCTTGTTTAAGTTTGAGTGTAGGCCTTTGCAAAACACTTGATTGGGTTTTAGAGTTAGCATTCTCAAAACTCTTATTTAGGTTTTAAGAGTGAGTCTTAGGAAAACTCTTGTAAGGTTTGGTGTGAGTCTAAACATTAAGTTAGGAGTGAGCTTGGTAAAACTCCATAGATAGTGGAAACACCTAATAGTGTGATTGAGGAATGGATGTAGGATCGGTTGTATTCGAACCATTATAATTCTTATGTCTTTATCTTTCTTTCCCTATCCCTTTTCATTTAAATTTTAATTTCCTATCAATTCAACCCCCTTCCTTAATGCATAAGGATAAACAAGTGGTATTTGAGCTTGGGTCTCATTCTTCAAGCTTAATTATATGAGAAAAGATCAAAATAACCAATGAAGCAATGGATCACCTCAAACCACACTTTGATGGCACTGATTATGCGTATTGGAAGTTTAAAATGGAGGTATATCTTGATAGTGATATCATAGATTTATGGGATTGTATAATTAAAGAATCGAAGCCTTTATAAAAAATGGTAGATGGTGTTGAAGAACTAATTCCTAGAGATGAATTGTTGATGATTAAAGAAAAGCTAATGAAAAAAACAAAAGAGCTATGACAATTCTCCTTAGTTCTCTTTTAATAGAATAATTTGGTAGAGTTTAACATTACTCAAGTGCTTTTAGCATTTGGAAAGCTCTAGAGAAATGCCATGAAGGAACTAAACAAGTTAAAGCCAAGAAGATTCAATTACTCATAACAGAGTATGAGCTTTTCAAGATGAAGCCTAAGGAAAGCGTCACCGACATGATAAATAAGCTTCTAGCCATTATCACAAACATGAAGAAATTGGACAAAGTGTACAACTTGGTTAACGTTAATCATAAGATTCTCAAAGTGCTTTTAAAGAAAGATTATGGAGTTAAAGTGGCTAGCATTGAAGAAGACAATAAGGATCTTAGAAAGGTTCCTTCTGATGTTCTAATTAGTAAACTTCACACCAAAGAGATGTCTTTAGTGATAGAGAAACAAGAACATTAAGACAAGGAGACAAAGAAGTCACTAGCTCTCAAGTCTTCAAAAGATCAAATTGATAGTGAGAGTAATTCAAGTGACTCTTCAATTGATGATGAAGATAAAGAGCTAATAAGAATCAGTAAAAGAATCAAAGAGATCATCAAATGCAAGAAGAAAAAGAAAAATGAAGCAACTTGCTTTGGATGTGGGAAGCAAGGCCATCTAAGGCCTGGTTGTCCAAAGAATAAGAAAAAGAAGAAATGGGACAAAAAGAAGAAGAAAGGATTTAAGGCTACTTAGGATGATAGATCTTCAAATGAAGAGGAGAATGAGAATGTAACCAACCTTTGCTTCATAGCTTTGGAGGAACTTACAAATGAGGTATGTTCCACTTCTCAATCTAATGATGATGATATTGTTTGCTTCACATCTCACTCTTCTGATGATATTTTTCTTGATGTGGATGATGATGAGGATGAACTCATGAAAGCTAGGGCCTTAAAGTGCCAAAAATATCTTTCAAAAATGAAATTTTATAAAGAAAAATGTTCACAACTTAAAAGGAATTTCAAATAATTGGAAAAATTTGTTTTAAGTTTGAAAACATCCAATGTTAGTCTCAAAGACTCATTAGAAGAAATTTTCACAAAACCTCCTTAATTAAAGCTTTAAATAAAGAAAATGATTCTTTAAAATTAGAGGTTGAATGATTAAGAGCCTCAATTTCTAAATTTCATGAAAGGAAGAAAGCTTTAGACACATTAATTATTTCTCAAAGACCAACCTTAGTGAGGCATGGTCTTGGCTATGATGGTTCATCAAATTCCAAATCATTTCCTCCATCATTTGTCAAAGCCATAACTTTTCAAACTTCTAGCATTGAGATAGTTAAAAATAGAGTAAAATTACACACTAAACCCTCTAATCCTAAGAGGATTCATAAGGGTTCACAAAGCTTAAGAGCTAAGTCTCCCAAAGCAAATCATGCATTCATATATAAGAGGCATACTCCAAAACATCTACATTCACAACATAATTCATGTTCTTGCTCTTGTATGCATTTATGTAATAATGTTATGAAAAGACTAGAATTTCATAACAAAATGGCTAAGCCTAAGAAGACTTTCAAGTAAAAGCTTATGTGCCAGTATTGTGTGAAAAATGGTCAAATTAATATGTCCTTCCATTACTAACCCCTAAGGACCCAAATATGCTTGGGTACCAAAGCAAAGATGAATTTCTTTTTTTATAGGTGTGTCTCCATTAAGGATGATGAGTTAATGATATGAAGATAATAGATGCTCAAGACGCATAATTGGGAATGAAAGTTCAAGGAAAACTTTGATGAGGTACTATACTGGCAAACAATGCCAAGGGTAAGGAAATTAGCATTGGCAATGTTGGTAAGAATGTTTAATCCTCAATTGAAAATATTTCCTTATTTAAATGGCAATATGATTGAAACCATTAATGAATTGACTTGAATGCTTGATGGAAGTTCATTATCATAAAATTTCAAATTGCATAAAAGTTTTTTATTTGCATCAAAAATTCATGAATTTTATGTTTTTACAACATATATATATATATATATATATATATATATATATATATATATATATATATATATATATATATATATATATATATATATATATATAATACCATAAAAAATTAAAAAAATAGAAAAGAAAATAAATAATGTACCTGATTAAAGGGATGATCGGTGATAGAAAATAGTGGTTAAACGTACAGAATGATGGCCGAATGGCAAAGTGTCAGAGAATAGTGGCAAGGAGGGAGGAGAGGAGGAGAAAAGGAGAAGAAGAAGAGAGCAAAAGAAAAGGTCAAACGGGTGGGTGTACGTATTATTTTTTACCTATCGATATCACTGACCGTTTGCATACCAAAATTATAATTTACTGATTGATTTAGCCATCGAATGCCTTGTGTCAAAATAAAAATGGTGAGTAATCAGTTGGTAAATTATGAAACTTTTTTGTTGTTATTAATACAATTCACTGACAGATTACTGACTAATTCCCTTACTAACATATGGTAATCAGTCGCTGAATGAGTTGGCTAAATTTTTGCACCTGACTTTTGGATAGCAAATGCTTAGCAAATTGATAAATTTACTGAATGATCTAGCCATGGAATGCCACATGTCAAATTTGAAATGATGAGTAATCTGTTGGTGAATTACAGACCCTCTCAATTTTAGCACCTGACTATTAGGTTATATGTACTTGATAAATAGTTGGTAAACCTATTAATTTTTTTACATTATTAACTATTTACCGACCAAACTTATTTTTTAACTTAGCATTGTCGGTAGCTAATTCAGGTGGTAAATGATTATGCCCTCAAATTTAGCCTTGTCTTTCCATTTACATTTGGTCGGTGATTAGTGAAAAAATGGTTGATAAATTAATGTACCAACCTCTCCCTCTAGATTTCACTGGCTAATACTTTTAGTTGCTCATTTCAGTATGTAGTCAATCAGTAAATGATCGGTGTTGCCAATTTAATTTTAATAACTAGTTTCAGTCAATAATTACCTACCATTTTAAGTCGGTCAGTAATTTTGATCAAGCGATCGGTAATTCCTTATAGTGAAACTTGTTTGTTATGTTAAATTTTAGGGATTAAATAGTACTTATTTTAATGAAGAACTATTTATAAATAAATTCTTATATTTGGTATGTCATTTATTAAATACAAAATTCATTTTGAATTTATTATTTTTCTTATTTGTAATTTTACTAATTTTATTTTCATTGAAATGTTTTTGGATGTAAAATAAAATTTAAAAGTAGTGAAAAATAGAATACTATTTATTTCCATCAAAATAATCCATTTCCACATGAAATTATTTTTATCAAATATAAGTAAGGCTTAATTGGAAAAAATGCATAACCTTTAGCACTCTTTTTGCAATTTAATCATGTTGTCTCCATGAATTTCAATGATATGAAAAATTAATTTAATTAAGCTTAATTTAATTCATTTGATACAACTATGTGATATAAATATGTGTTTAAATTGAATTATCTTTATATATATATTTCTTGTTCATAGAGTATCATAGTAATTAGTTTAAGTCACTACTATTACTACCCAATGGTTTTTAAAGTGCTTGTCAGGTGCATATCAATCACTATCATTACCTTAAGTCATGATACCAAAAGACATTGAAGCAAGCAAAACCATAAGTTACTACTATGGATACTAGTAACTATTATGGCTTATTATAGTAACTATCATTATCTTAAGTCACTATTGTGACTTAACTAATTAAAAGAAACAAAAATGGATAGTAACTGTAATATCCTAGGTTCCTAAACTCTAGTTGTGTGCTTGTTGATTGGTAACTCTCTATATTTTATGATTGAATTATACTATGTATAATGTTAAGTCACTAGTTTGTTGAGTATTGATGTTGGTATTGCAATGATATACTTGAATTTCAGTTTACTTAAGTTGAATGCTAGATTGGGTGGTGACACACTTGTGTCAATGGGCATGACACACGGCTGTGTCTTATACCAAGAACATGGATGCCCATCTATTTGTAAGTCATGCCCGTGACCCTATTGGACATGCCTGTGTCTTTTACCTGCTACAGAAAGTTTAAATTCAAAATTCTACAACTTTTAACCTGAAAAACCTACTTAAAAATACCTAACTTAATTCTATTCGGCCATCCATATTTGTAGTAGACATATCCAACATTTAAGACTCAATTCTAAGGTAAAATCACTCCAAAACCTCTTTCCTTAGATCAATATCTTCTTTCTTTTAATGATAAACCATTTTAAACCATCTTTTCTTGTTGTTTATTAATTTGATAGGCTTCCAATACCATCTTTTGAATCTATCCCTAAGGTAAAACTCTAGACTTTGTCTTGGAATTATTTTGATTAGTTGTTTTTATATAGATATTGGTCTTGATAAGATTTAATTATTCATCTACATGAATGATGGTGTTGTTATGATTTTAATGGTTCCTTTTCAATTCCTTAAGAGACTCAATAGAAGAATATGTGGTTATCAATTCAATTACTATATTTTTAACATGAACAAACCATATATGGAAATTGATTTTGACTATAGTTGAACCTTTGAAACGATTTACTACTTGTACATTGTTAGTTGTCATAAGAGCTATGTAGATGACTTTGGTAAGTGTCAACCCTAGCATAGATAATTCAATTGATATTGTGATTGTCATGCATATTAATTGTAGAGTCCATTTGAGTTTTACATGTATGATTATTTGTTGTGTGAGAGTCATTACTACATATGGTTCTTAAAGGTTATGGTATGATGTCAGACGATATCGAGTCAGAAGAGGTGTAAGCTTATGAACACCAATGTCATCATTGTTAGGAGCTAAGGATATTTAAGATGAGTTCAATAATAGTATTTGTTAATTAAGTTTTTCTGATATTATCCTTTCATTATACCCAGATATTCATTTGTACCCAATTAACTAAAACACCCTGAATTAATATGAATTTCCATTTACACCTTATTTTCCTTATTCTTGTTTATTAATGACCTTATCATGATAATAATAATGCAATGAGAACATTTGAACCTGTGATTTTGTAAAAAGTAGTAGTCCCTTTCCAATGTAGGAGTCACATTGGTCATGTGCACATATAAGCTCATAGGTAGGGCGAGCATACCCAGCCCTAACTAGGAAGGGTATTCCTCATCGTGGGGTTTAATCAACTCTATGTGATATTATGTATGTGGGATGAGCGAGGCTTAGGCTACCACCTAGATTAATATATGACATACTATCTCCTCTTTATTTGACTACTACTAAAAATAAATTAAATTGACTATTGTATATTGGAAGAACTATTTATCAATGAAATTGAAATGTATGTTGAATACCCAGATTTGTACCTATTTTGCAAATTCTTTTGATTGTGAATCATAAACCCTTGTCGAACCCATTACTTGACTTTATACTTGTTGTTGTTACTAATTCACTGAGACTTATTCTCACCCTTTTTCTTTTTCTTTTATTCTTAAGAGTTTGAGCTAGCTAAGGTAACCTCAAGAACAATGTGTCTCCTCTTGAGGGTTTGTCACAACCCACTTATCAAGCCTTGACGGTTCTAGGGCATAGGGAGACGTAAAGTCACCTAAACCTATAGAACCCTATTTTACTTATCATTCCTTACCATTTACTGTATTGAACCTTATCCCAAGATCGAAACATAATTGCCTTCTCTTATTGCCAATTATTATTTTGTCATTTTACATATAACTAAATGCTCATTAATATCATTGAAATAATCATCTCATTTTTACATATGTTCATTATTTATTACACCAACATAAATATAATTTATAGTACGGTTCATAGTACATATAAATCTAATAACATATTAGTACTAAACCTTTAGTAACCATGGAGTGCTAAAATAATGTTCTTTATAATCATATACCCTAAATTCATACACTCGAAATTAGTAGAGCAACTTCCAAGTGGAAGGACAAGGCTTGGAATTTACTTTGCTGACTCGTTAACCTAACCTAAAAAATTTAAATGACTAAGAAATGAGACAAAGCTCAGTTAGTATATAATAATACAATATAGGGTGAGTATGTGGATCATTATCAAGATTGGCTCATTACGACATTGGAGCAATGTTAATCAAAATTGTCATCATGAATCAATTTTTCATTTAAGATATAAATAATATCTTTAGCAGAAATAGTAATTTCTTAGAAGCAAAATGCTTCCCATATATATAAATTAAAGAGTGGCAGCCTAGACCTTGCTCACTCACATGCATCATATTACATAAGACTGATATGGTCTTATGGTTAGGCATTCCCCCTAATAGAGGTTGATTACTCTCGCCCTGCCCATAGTTTTATACTAAGTGCACAAGGTCCAATTTATTACCCCATATCAGAAGGGTATTTCTGCTTATTAATAGGCATCAATAGAAATGTTCATATAAAATTCATAATAGGAAATTCAATGGAGGATATGCCAATATAAGAATAATTCTCTTCAAAGGTTATATTATGAAATCAACATGGAATGGTTCATAATGGCCAAATCTATAAAGAAATATCATATCCAAACACAATATTCAATAGGCAATTCATGTTCAATAAGAAATTGGGATATTCAAATAAGGATGGTTTAATCAACAATTGTTCATAGAATATAAAACATATCATATTATATTATTAAGTACTCGTGTTGCAATCCTTTGCTCCTATTTTCGTTTAACCTTGATGCTAGTGATACTCTGTGTACTCTTAGACAATGTCCTTATCCTTGGATCCTACACATTTGCATTTCAATTACATATTAATCACTTCTCTGTTATGTGATTAGTTTAAATTTAGCTTAACTTGTTAATGCTTCTATCTTGTTTATTGTAGTACTAACTTATTACTTTTGAGATCAAAACACACTATACATATACTATTACTAATTTTAACACTTTCTTTAGTTGTTTTCCAAATAGCCAAATATATTCACCTAAGTAAAGATAATTCCTTTCCTCGCAATGTCACTTTTTAATTTCATATTACCCAATTAGAATCAATTTAAATAATTTTCAATATTCAATGGAACTAATTCTACTTTCACTTTCTAATCCCATAAATGAACCTAACTCATTAAATTTTGAGAAAATTATTTCTATCATTAAATTTGAAATTATCTTCTTACAAATCATATTACACCATCTTTAAGCTTAATTACCCATTCAATTCCATGAATTCAAGTTAAATTCTCAAAATCCCTAAATTGGTCCATAAACCCTAAAATTTAGGGAAAACCATCAATTTCCCATGAAACTTCAAATTGGTCATAGATTCATCAAATTAATACTTAAACAATCAATTTCTATCAATTAATTAATGTTGAATCACTTTAATTCATAAAACCCAGTTCTTCCAACTTTGGGTAAATTTGGGAAAAACCTATAATTCATTTTCAAATTTTCAAATTGATCATATATATATATATGAAATTTCCATGATAATGATCCTATATGATCAACCAAACATTAAAGACAAGCATTAAAACATAAAGTTTCTCTTTCAGCTAAGTTCAATCTTTAAAGTTCTGAAGTTTTGAAATAAGTCCCCATAATTCAATTTAACACTTTTAAACCACTTTTCTCTATCCCAAATAACCTTGGATATCATCAAATAAATTTTTGAACACTTCCCTTAGTTACTTCATCAAAGTGGCCAAATTATATCAATGGAAAAATAGGAAAGTTTTGCAACTAGAACATCAAAATCATACATAAAACAAGGAAATGAGAAGATGAGCTTAATTTATTACCTTGGAAAAACCTTATTTTTGAGCTTTTATGTTGACATCAATATGGAGAGGATTTTCTTTTGTTGGTGTGAAGTTTTGGTATAGAAATTGGCAAATGATGTTCATAACTTAAATTTACATTTACATGTGATATGTTGAATAGTGAGGATTTGATCACATCTAATCCAATGGCTAAGATTAATCACAATGGATGGCTATGATCTAGTTAAATTAGATGGCTAGAATTTTATCTAAGTTGATGATGCTCATCATATGGTGTGAAAATAATAAAAATGAATGCGGACTTTGTTGTAGGAAAAGTGAAAATTCAAGTTGAAGAAGGATTTGACATAGTAAAAAATGATGGCTTCCAAGTCAAATTTAATGGCTAGATCTTCCAACATCAAACTTAACCTTAGTTAACCATTCTTAACTCTAATTAAATGTATGTTCACCTATTCATGGGCCTTATGGGTTGGCCATTCTAATGGGCTTAGGCTTTTGGGTCCAAAAACCCATTAACAAATCCATATATGCACATTTCATTCTCAATAACTTACCAAAATTTTTCTTTTTTTTTTTTTTTACTTTACTATACATATTTCTTTCTCCTAATATCACTACATACTTTAGACATTGCTAGATAAATTTTATATACTTTGTAATGCACATTTACTAACTTTTGAATAGCATTATTCAAATAAGTGAATCATGAAGGCTCACTAGGTCAAACTAAGTTTGACTTCTATTGTACTATTATAGCTTTGATTAAAATCAACTTCTCATATCACTATTATTATCTCCAATGACTGAGGAGATGTTTAGGTATTATATTCATGCCGATTCACTAGCACTTTAGATTTATATTTCAGATAAATAATTAATGTAGTCACATTAAGTCAAACTCAGTTTGACTTTTGTTTTATGATAAAAATGCTTATCAAAAATTGATTTCATTTTTCATTCATTGTCACATTATTCATTAAAATCACCTTTTTTTTTTTTATATATATTCTTATGGTTCTTGATGTGCTAAGTGGCCCTGAATGGTACAGTACATAAACATCATAATGTCTTCATTGCTAACTCTAATAGCTAAGAGGTTAGGGAAACCTTAGGTATTATAGGGTTGGAGTCATCATTTGGATTAGAGCTTCACCAATTGTCGAGTCTTATTTCATTGTTTTTCATTTTGCATCTTCATTGGGTTGTTAGGTTATTTTTAAATAGTTTTGAAATGTTAGAAGGTTATTTTTTTCATTATGTGATTTGATATTAACTTATAGACATTTTTGTAGTAACTAAGATATTAAATTTAGATTTATAAATGGATCTTTGATATCCTTTTTCCATATTAAAAAAACCTTATAATTGGTTAATTTTAGGGGGTTCTATGTGCTTAGGTAGCTTTATACAATTCCCAAGTCCTAGGATCATCACATCTTTTTAGGCTAGGATGTGACAAGCATCAAAGCCAAGTTTTTAATATGGTTAAGGGAGTCTTTTAATATGAACACCATGCATGAGTCATCTATAGAGCATAGGAAATTTGTGACCATCATAGCTAGTCATTCATTAGGAATAGATCCGCTAAAAGTTTGTGGTGCATGAAACCTCTTAGATAGGATAGAGTGTTACTATTCCATTATTGTGTTGCTATATGTAATTATTTGTGTGTTGTAGATACCACCGCTACCTAGGAAGAGAGCTGCTCTTGACACTCACTATAGTACTAGAGAGAGAGAGAGATGCCAGAACATCTCAAGGATACACTAGACTTTGGTTGGGTCTAGGATTTTAAGGAGAAGATGTGAGGCATGGCCATGGAGCTTATAAAGCTGAATGACTCACTAGAGACCCTTAGGAGGTAAAGTAAAGAGATGATGGAGATGGTTAAGGAGACTGGTGAAGAAATCTTTCATATTTAGAATCAAATAGCCAAATAGTAGATGTTTTAGCAAAGGTAACAAATCAACCTCTAGTGATCCCTATTTATAAGTGTTTAGAAAACCATAAGCATGATCATCCTACTAGTGTATGTCTCAAGAGGATAGTACCACATCACCTAGAGATTAGTTCTATTGCCCATAAGGAGTAGGGCAAAATATCTGATAGCATTAAGTCAGAGTCAGACCTGGAGGAGGATGAGGAGTGGCATGATCATGAAGTAGGTAGTTATAGACATTCAAACTAAGCACTAAAGGTAGTGAGTTTGTGAGGAATTTGGAGATAGGATTAGTTAGGATTGTTGATTCTTTTATGTTTAAGCTCTCCCAGATATTGCTATTTTCAGATACTATTAACAAGTCATATGCATGACTTATTTTAGATATGGTTGTGATGTTATTTTAGTATTGTGAACTCTGAAATTTTGATATTGAGATGCAATAAAATGACTATTGAATTGAGTATATTGCTTAACTAAGTTTGTTATCTTGCTAATATGAAATTTCAACATGTTATATATGTATATGTAATGTGCTTATAATTATTTATGCATAAGGATAGTATATAATGATTGATCTAGCATGTTAGAAATTGGTTATGTATTATTGAATTCACCGTTTATCATAAACAGAATGTTGTGGTGTAGACATGTTCCACTTATTGAGCATAATGATAGTAGCAGCAATATGGCACCAACCCAGGTGTCAAACACTGCATCCTCATATGAAGAGCTTTGGTAACACTATGAGGTACTACCACCCATTGGCAACCAAGGGCCAAGCCTACCCAATAATATGTAGGCCATACAATAGGAGATCTTGGCCTGGCGAAGGGAGCTTATTAAGTTAAGGGAAGTAAGGTGAGGGATGCCTCCACCATCGTCTATTATTATGGAATTACCTTGAGAAGTAGTGGAAGCACCTTTTCCACTGAGACAACCTTGATGAGTCAGGATATGCATGCTACTAGACAAAGGAGTTTCCATCAATGATTTCAGAAAGATGAAACAGCCTAAGTTGAAAGGCAAATAGGGTGAGGATCCATAAGAGTTCCTCAAAATGATGCGTGTTATAATGAGAAGTTGATAGAACTAGTGGGCAAATAATTAAAGAAGGACATATAGGGGTTTCAGAGGAATATCAAGGAGAGCCGATATAGTAATGATTCGCCTGCTTGGGCCGAGTTCAAGCAAGCACTTATGGATGAATATTTGACCGAAGGGGAGAACCAAAACCATGCACTTCAGTTTGAACAATTAAAGTGGAAGCTTGAAATGATCATTTCTAATTATGCTTGACAATTTAAACACTTGAGCAAGTACATTGCTCATATCATCCATACTAAGGTGAGTGGAGTCAAAACATTTTGATGTGGAGTAATTGCCCTATTAGGCCGAGTGAGCTAACTGAGAGAACAAGCCACTAGATATGAGTGCACAATTGCTTAGATAATGCATAGACTGCAAAATGACTGAAGGGATCAACACCCTACAATGAGTGCATCTGTAATATCAGCCCTTGGAAATACAAACAACTAGTAAACTGTAAGGGTCTAACTTTACCAAACTGTGCCACCTATGGGAGAAAGCATAGGGGAGTATATTAAAGAGTAAGTGGAGCATGTGTTGGTTATGGCAAAATGAGGCATTTCATTTGGGACTGCCCCGACTAAAATAAGCTAAGAGCTAAACCAACTACATCTGAATCCATTGTGCAAATGAGCAAAGCTGAGAACCGAACTCCTGCAAATAGGGACAATAATAGAAGCAAGTTTTACTGGAAAACATCAAAAATTGTTCAAGCTGTGGAAGGAAAGTTATGCCTTAAACAAGGAAGATGCTAAAGTTGCCAATAATGTGGTGACAGGTATGGTGTCTTTATAAGCTATTTTGGCTAAGAGTCTGTTTGTTTCTGAGGCAGCCCATTCTTTTGTGTTGCCTACTTGTGCTGTGAAATTGTATAGAACTAAGGAATTATTACATGAACCCTTAAGGATAACCACACCTTTATATGAGAATATAAAGGTAAATAAGGCTTTCAAAGGGTGCATAGTTATGTTTGAGGGTAGATTTATGCCTGTAGATTTAATAGAATTAAAGATATTGTAATTTGACGTTATCTTAGGAATGGATTGGCTATCTACCAATAATGCACATATAGACTACAAAAGGAAGAGAGTCCTATTCAAGGATGAGGAAGGGAATGAGTTTAATTATCAAAGGGATTACATGGAATCTACTATTAATTATATATCCACCTAAGGAATGAGACGACTGTTGAGGAAAGGCTGCCAACCATTTCTAGCTTATATGATAGACCTGGAAAAGGCTTCAAGTGGTGTTATCGACATAACCATTGTATGGGAATTTCCTAATGCGTTCCCTAATGAGTTGCTAGGATTAATACTTGATTGTGAGTTAGAGTTCACCATTAAGTTACTACTAGACACTCAACCAATATTGATGTTGCCATACATAATGGCACTTACTGAGCTGAGAGAGTTAAAGGTTCAACTCCAAGACCTATTGGATAAGGGACATATAAGCTTAGTAGTTCACCCCTGGGGACCACCTACACTATTCTTAAAGAAGAAAGATGGGTCCCTAAGGCTATGTATTGATTATCTCCAGCTGAACAGGGTAACTGTAAAGAATAAGTACCCTTTTCTTAGGATTGACAATCTATTTAACTAGTTGTAAGGAGCAAGTTACTTTGCCAAGATTGATCTTTGATAAGGATATCATCAATTGAAGATTAAGTAGAGTGATATCAGTAAGGCAGCATTTAGAACTCGGTATAGTCATTATAAGTTCACCGTTCTTCCTTTTAGATGAACCAATGCACCTGCTATCTTTATAGACTTGATGAACTGAATGTTCAAGTCTTTCTTGGACAAATTCATCATCATCTTTATTGAGATATCATGGTTTATTCAAAAATAAGGGAGGAGCATGAAGTGCATTTGAGGACTATGTTGCAGACCTTGAGGGAACATCAGTTATTTGCCAAGCTATCTAAGTGTGAATTTTGGATTGATTATGTGAATTTTCTTAGCCATATGATTAATAGAGAGGGGATTTGAGTGGACCCTAAGAAGATTGAAGCTGTTGAAATTTGGCTGAGACTTGCTATTGTGACCGAAGTCTGAAGTTTCTTGGGTATGGCTAGATCCTATTGGAGGTTCATAAAAGGCCTCCCTAAGATAGCGACACCTCTCATTAAACTTATAAGGAAGCAAGTGAAGTTCAATTAGGATGAAATGTGTGAGCATAGTTTCTAACAACTAAAGAAGTGTTGAATATCTGCTCCAGTGTTAGCATTACTTGAAAGGACTAAAGTTGTTTACTGTAATGCTTTGAAAGTATGTTTGGGCTATGTACTATGATGCTTCGAAAGTAGGTTTGGGTTGTGGGAAGGTTATCGCATATTCTTTAAGGCAATTGAAGAGACATGAGGTCAATTACCTCACCTATAACTTAAAGATGGCTACTGTGGTCTTTGTACTCAAGATTTGGAGGCACTATCTATACGAAGAGAAGTGCGAGGTTTTCACTAACCATAAGAGCCTGCAGTATATACTATGCATCAAGATCTGAACTTGAGATAAAGGAGATGGGTGGAGCTACACAAGGACTATAATCGCTAGATTCTCTATCAACCTAGAAAGGCCAATGTGGTAGCTGATATGCTAAGTAGAAAGTCTATGGGGAGTCTATCCTATATTACAATGGCAAGGCGACTGATAATGTGAGAATTTAAGGAATTGCTAGATCAGGAATTACATTTAAAGGTGAGTAAGAATCAAGGTATAATAGCTTATTTCTAAGTTAGATTAAAGATTTTAGAAGAGATCAATAAACCAGACGATCAAGACCTTTATTTGCTCAAGATAAGAAATGATGTCGAGAAGGGTGAAGCACTAGAATTTTAAGCTATTGATAGCTTAATAATGTGTGGAGACTAGGTATGCGTACCTAATTCATCTAGTCTAAGAGAAAAGATACTAAAGAAAGCCCATCAAACACAATACAACATATACCTTGGAGCCACCAAGGTGTATCATGATGTGAAGAAGGATTCTTAGTGGCTAAGACTAAATAAGGATGTAGCCAATTTTGTGGCTTCATGTCCATTGTGTCAATAAGTCAAGGCTGAGCATTAGAGACCATTAAGATTGTTACAAGAGATTCAGATTCCCGAGTGGAAGTGGAAAAAGATAACTATGGATTTTGTAGTTAGTAACTATAGACTATATAATTGGGTTACCCAAGACTGCTAGAGGATTGATTCTACTTGGGTAATCGTGGATTGACTTACCAAGTCTGCATACTTCATGGGCTGAAATCAACTTATACTATTGCTTAATATACACATAACTCTGTAGATGAGATAATGAAACTTTTCTAGTATCTATTATCTCTGATCGAGGCATGCAATTCACCTCTTGATTTTGGCAACAATTCCAAAAGGCTTTAAGAATACAACTGGACTTCAACACTGCTTTACCTGAGACGGATGGACAGTCAGAACATACTATTTAAACACTTAAGGGCATGCTGAGGATGTACATATTGGCATTCAGAGTAAGCTATATATTTTCCATTAGTTGAGTTCGCCTATAATAACGGTTATCATTCCTCCATAAGGATGGTGCCTTATGACGCTCTTTATGGAAGAAAGTATAGATTACCCTTTTACTAGACTGACGCTAGAGAACATTTGTTAGAGGCACCCGATTTACTGAAAGATGCTCAAAGAAAGTGAAACTCATCCAAGACCGATTAAAGACTGCCTTTAGTCGATAAAAGAGTTATGTTGATCCAAAAAGGAAAGGGGTCTAATTCTTTATAGATGATCATGTCTTCTTAAAAGTCTCTCTAATGAAGGAAGAGATGAGATTTAGAAAGAAACAGAAGTTATCACCAAAATATGTCAGACTCTTTGACATTCTATCTAAGGTTGGAGAAGTATCCTATAAGCTAGCACTTCCACCTGCTTTAGCGCATGTGCACCCAGTATTTCACATCTTGATGCTAAAGAATGTTTCTGATCCTTCGTATATATTGAAATTGCATGAGATCGAAGTGGATAAAGAACTCTCTTACGAAGAGCAACCCATCGCAATCATTGATATGTAAGTTAAGAAGTTGTGAAGTAAAGAGTTTCCTATGGTTAAGGTGAAACTGTAAAACCATAGGATAGAATAATGTACTTAGGAAAGTGAGGTAGACATAATGGAGTGGTACCCCTAACTTTTCACTTGAGAAGATAATCCTTTAAAATTCAAGGATGAATTTATTTTAAGAGGGGTAGGATATAATACCCTAGGTTCCTAATCCTAATTGTGTGCTTGTTGGTTGGTAACTCTTTATGTTTGATGATTGAATTACACTATGTATGATGTTTAGTAACAAGTTTGTTGAGTAGTTATTTTGGTATGGCAATGATATGCTTGAATTTGAGTTTACTTGAGCTGAAAACTAGATTAGGTGGTGACACACTCGTGTTAATGGGCATGACACATGGCCATGTCTTACAGCTAGAACCTAGATGCCTATCTGTTTGTAAGTCACACCCGTGAGACTTATAGATATGCCCATGTCTTTCTTCTATTTGCAAGTCATGCCCATGACCCTATTGGACACGCCTGTGTCTTTTACCCACTATAGAAAATTTAAATTAAAAATTTTATAGCTTTTAACCTTGAAAACTCTACTTATAAATACCTAACTTATTCTATTTGGCCACCCATTTTTCCAACAGACACATCCAACATTCTAAACTCAATTCTAAGTTAAAATCACTCTAAAACTTCTTTCCTTGGATTAATCTCTACTTTCTTTTAACAATAAACCAATTTAAACCATCTTTTCTTATTGTTTTGTTGATTTGATAGGTTTCTAATACCATCTTTTGAATCTATCCCTAAGGTAAAACTCTAGACCTTGTCTTAGGATAATTTTAATTGACTATTTTTATGTAGATGTTGGTCTTGATAAGATTTGATTAATTGTTTGCATTAATGATGGTGTTGTTATGATTTTAATGGTTTCTTTTCAATTCCTTAAGAGACTCAATAGAAGAATATGTGGTTATCAATTCAATTGCTGTATTTTTAACATGATAAACCATATATGGAAATTGATTTTGATTGTACTTGAACCTTTGAAAAAATTGACTGCTTATACATTGTTAATTGTTGTGAGAGCTATATGGGGGGCTTTGGTGAGTGTCACCCATAGCATAGATAATTCAATTGATGTTGTGGTTGTCATGCATATTTATTGTAGATTCCATTTGAGCTTTACATGTATGATTGTTTGTGGTGTGAGAGTCATTACTAAATAAGATTCTTAATGGTTATGGTATGGTGTTAGGCGAGATCGAGTTAGAAGATGTGCAAGCTTGTGAGCACCAATGTCATCATTATTAGGAGCTAAGGATATATGGGGTGAGTTCAATAATAGTGTTTGTTAGTTAAGTTCTTTCCATATTATTCTTTTATTATACTCGAATATTCACTTATACCCAATTGACAAAAACACCCCAAATTAATATGAATTTCCATCTATACCTTATTTTCCTTATTCATGTTTATTAATAACCTTATCATGATAATAATAATGCATTGAGAACATTTAAACCTATGATTTTGCAAAAGCAGTAGTCTCTTTCCAATGTAGGGGTCACATTAGTTATGTGCACATATAAGCCCATAGATAGGGCGAGCATACCCAACCCTAACTAGGAAGGGTGGTCCTAGTCATGGGGTCTGATCAACTCTATATGATATTATGTATATGGGAAGAGCAAGGCTTAGGCTACCACCTAAATCAATATGAGACATTTCATCTCCTCTTTATTTGACTGTTGCTAAAAATAAATTGAATTGACTATTGTATTTCAAAAGATCTTTTCATCAGTGAAATAGAAATGTATGTTGAATAACCAATTTTATACCTATTTTGCAAATTCTTTTGATTGGGAATCATAAATCCTTGCTAAACTCATTACTTGACTTTGTACTTATTGCTATTATTGACTCTCCAAGACTTATTCTCACCCCTTTCCTTTTTCTTTTCTTCCTAGGAGTTTGAGCTAAGGTAATCTCAAGAACCATGTGTCTCCTCTTGAGGGTTAGAGTCATCATCTGAATTAAAGCTTTATGGATTATTGAGTCTTGTTTCATTAATTGGATTCTTTTTCATTTTGCATTTTCATTTATGTTGCTGGGTTATTTTAAATCATTTTGAAATGTTTGAAGGTTATTTATTTCATTATTAGATTTGATATTAACTTATAGATATTTTTATGGTAACTAGGATATTAAATTTAGATTATAAATGGATCTTTGATATAATTTTTCCATATTAAAAACCTTATAATTGGTTAACTTTAGGAGGGTTCTACAAGCTTAGGTAGCCTTATACAATTCCTAAGTCCTAGGATTGTTGCATCTTTCTAGGCTAGGGTGTGACATTCTATAAGCCATGGGCGTTACCTTAAGTCACTACCGTATCCATAATTCACTACCATGACCCTGTCAAATTAGAAGAAATTTGGAAGATTTTCTAGCCATTAGTAGTATTGAGGGAGTAGTTATTTCTTGACTTAAGAGCCTAACAGTCATATGTATGACTCCTATATATATTAGGAGGAGGCTTAAATGAATATTAAAACTCTTGCCAAGTGAAAATCAATTAATATATTAAGCAAAAATCTTTCATTCTCTTTTTAGATTCATACACTTTTTAGAACATAAGTGTTATACTTCATATTTTTTTTAAGTGTTCTTTATTGTAAGCTAGAGAGATTTATTCAAATCTTTATTCTAGCTTATACTCAAGTCTTGTGAGACTTTAAGCACAAAATCTATATATCTCAAGAGTCTCTTAAGTGAAATCCCACAAATCTATTATAAAACGGTGAAATCCTATAGAACTATATGTATAAAGCTTTAGGTGCAATCTTGTACATCTAGTGGAACTACTATAAATCTTGGCTAAGCTTTTTCTAACTCAATCTCTTTATATTTGCATATTTCACTTAAAATTGAAAATTATTGCATATAGGTTGTTAAAATTGCATTAGAAATTTTAGTAATCCTATTCATCCCCTATAGGATTGCCATACTTCATACAACTTTTGGTATTAGAGCT
Source organism: Reutealis trisperma (assembly GCA_947687605.1). Lineage (NCBI taxonomy): Eukaryota > Viridiplantae > Streptophyta > Magnoliopsida > Malpighiales > Euphorbiaceae > Reutealis > Reutealis trisperma. The sequence goes on from CANTUT010001362.1 coordinate 164,287, forward strand.
TGCGCTCTTACATTTCATAAAATCTCATGATTTTACAAGTTAACGATTATTATGGTAGGAACATCAAAAACCACTTTCCAAGAAGGATAGGCCACCCTTATTTTGTGGCACAAATTACAATCAATGGAAAGTGAGGATGAGATTCTATATGAGACCACGAAGTTATGACTAGTGGGAAGTAGTAAAGAAAGGCCATATGTTCCTATTGATACAACTAACAAGCCAAAAGATCCTTCCTCATACACCAATGACAAGAAGAGACTTGCTTAAAATGATAAGGTAGTTGATCTTCTATTTTATGCAGTAGATGAAGCTGAATTTAATACGGTGTCTATATGTGAAATGACTAGGAAAATTTAGGAAACTTTGAAGATGACACATGAGAGAAGAAGCCAAGTTAAATGGATAAAGCTTAACATTCTTCTCCCACACTTTGAGAATTTTACTATGAAGGAGGAAACAATTGTTGTAATGTATAAAAGATTCACAACTATTGTGAATGAATTAAAGGGCTAGACAAAAGCTTCACTTAAAAGGAGCTCATCACAAAAGTATTGAGATCCTTACCAGAAAAATATGACTCCAAGTTGATGCCATTGAGGATCAAAGAACCTTGCCTCCTTAACACTAGAAGAACTTGTTGGCAATCTCATCACATATGAGAAGGCAAGAATCAAGAGAGAAAGAAAAAAAAAGGCATCTCAAAGAAGGAGAAGTCTACATCATTGAAAGTACATCATGAGGAGAAGAAATATTTGTCTAGTGAAAATGAAGATGTTGAAGAGTTAACACTATTTGCTAAAAGATTCAAAAAAATTCAACAATTATCTTTTAAAAGAAAAATTCAAGAAGAAGAACTTTAGCAAGGAAAAAAGGGAAGCAAATTGAAGAAAAAAAAATGAAATTATATGCTATGAGTCCACAAAACTGGGGCACATTAGACAAGCATGTCCATCACTTAAGCATAAGAAGAAAAAGGATAAGAAAGAGAAGAAATTTAGTAAGAAGAACAAAACACATGCAGCTTAAAGTAGGGATGACACTTCAAGTGTTGAAAAATCATTCAATGAAGAAGAAGAAAGCACTAACCTTTGCTTGATGGCCCAAAGGATGATCTTGAGGATGATGAAGGAACACTTGAATCTTACACTTTAATTAATTACAAAAAGTGAGTAATACCCAAGAATTTCATGGATCATTTTTGCCCTAATGATACTAGGATAAGGTCTTTAAATATTAGGATAATATGGAAATAAAAAGGAATCGGTTAGAAACCTTTTGACTCAATATGTAAAGTTTGCCTAGTTTATGATATAATTATGATTAATTATGCTTTAATGAAGTAAATAAAGTTCATATGATAACTTTTGGGGTATATAAATAAGTTAGAGAACACAAATTAGAAAGTCAAAGTGAAAGGAAAGAAAGAAAAATTAAAAAGAAAATTTCTAAGTTTGTTAATGGGTTATGGGCTTGTTAAGGGGCTTTTAGATATCAAAAGCCCAAGCCCAACAATAAAAGGGCTGACCGTGGGCCTATAATTGAAGGAACATCAAGTTTATAAGCTAGAATAATTAGCCCAAAATAAAATTTTGATGTTAGATCAAAGAACCTTGCCTCCTTAACACTAGAAGAATTTGTTGGCAATCTCATCACATATGAGATGAAATAATAAAAGGCAAGAATCAAGAGAGAAAGAAAAAAAAGCCATCTCAAAGAAAGAGAAGTCTACATCATTGAAAGTACATCATGAGGAGAAGAAATATTTATCTAGTGAAAATGAAGATGTTGAAGAGTTAACACTATTTGCTAAAAGATTCAAAAAAATTCAACAATTATCTTTTAAAAGAAAAATTCAAGAATAAGAACTTTAGCAAGAAAAAAGGGAAGCAAATTGAAGAAAAAAAATGAAATTATATGCTATGAGTCCATGAAACTGGGACACATTAGACAAGCTTGTCCATCACTTAAGCATAAGAAGAAAAAGGATAAGAAAGAGAAGAAATTTAGTAAGAAGAACAAAACACATGCAGCTTGGAGTAGGGATGACACTTCAAGTGATGAAAAATCATTCAATGAAGAAGAAGAAAGAGCTAACCTTTGCTTGATGGCCCAAAGGATGATCTTGAAGATGATGAGGGAACACTTGAATCTTACACTTTAATTTGTTATAAAAAGTGTGTAATACCCAAGAATTTCATGGATCATTTTAGCCCTAATGATACTATAGGATAAGGTCTTTAAATATTAGGATAATATGGAAATAAAAAGGAATCGGTTAGAAACCTTTTGACTCAATATGTAAAGTTTGCCTAGTTTATGATATAATTATAATTAATTGTGCTTTAATGAATTAAATAGGGTTATGTGAGGCCTCGCCCTAGCACCGGTCCGATCTGCTGAGGAATCAAAATGCTCTTTGGGAGAAACTCCACGATTGGAACTCGTTGTGAGTTCAAATGATGTACTTTGGATGCAATCCTCAACTTTTGATGCAGTTGCAACCAAAGCTCTAAAGGTGGGTAGGTATTGAGTTAACAAGTGGGCTCTATAGGCAGGAAGTAGATTCTTGACAATGATATCTGCTTGTTTTTGCTCGGTTGGCTTGTTTACCATTTGTACAGCTTTAGCCCTCCACCTAATAAGGAACATGGAGAAGGACTCATCTGGAAGTTGCTTTGTGGTTTCTAAATCCCTTCTTGTAATGTCCTCTTCACTATTGTAGTGGTATTGTTCGACAAATGCCCTGCAAATGTCCTTCCTAAGTCTGTTTTTAGGTAACATCTAAGTTAATAAACCATCTTAGGGCAGGATCAGTAAGAGTTTGCTGAAAAAGTTGAGCAAAGAGCTCATTGTTGATACCAAAGGGATGCATTGCCCCCACATACATCTTTAAATGGATCTTGGGGAAAGTAGTACCATTAAATTTGTCCAAATTCGGTATCTTGAACTTTGGTAGAACTCTTGCATTGGGAAATAAGCTCAAGGAGCTTGTATCAACTAGGTTCTCTTTCTTCTTCATATCTATCAGCATTTTTTCCACGTGCTTCACTTTTTCCATGAAGGCTTTGATTTTAGGGTTAACTTCCTTCCTTTGGAAAGGATCCGCCGGTCAAGAAGTGAGAGTAGGGGTGAAATTTGGTGGTTGAACTATCATGGGTTGATAGAGTGAGTTGTTTCTAAGGAATTCAGGTGATGGAATAGGTAGTGGTGGAATCAACTCTAGAAGTGAATTTATAAATAGGATAAAGAGTGGGTTTTGGGTCTGATTTGGGTAGTTTTGGGTCAGTTGAGCTTTGGATTAGGAAGGTTTGTTCCATCAAGGTGCAGACATCTTCCATGATAGCCCTCCTTTTGGCCTTGAGCATGTCTTGGAAAAGAGCTTTCTGCCTCTTTATCATAGTATCTTGGTGTTCAGAGAGCTTAGCAAGAAGCTCGTCAAAGATTTCATCAGCTCTAGTAGTAGTGACTTCATCTCCGGTAATATACATTTTGTCAACTTTTAAAGGGGAAAAGGAACTGAGTTAGTATCAAGCTTTGGAAAAAGGGGTTATGGGGAGGTGTGACAAACCAAAGGATCTTAGGTTTAATGACAATGGATGACAGTGTCTTGTGGTTAGGTTGATGGTGTATGGGTAAAGATGAGGGTAGAGGTGTATGATGTTAGCTAGGTATGCATTTAGCTAAGAGAGCTAGGTCAGATTTTAGCTTTGGGTGGCTAGATCAGATTTTAGCTTTGAGTGGTAGGTCAGAATTTAGCTTAGGGTGGCTAGGTCAAATTTTAGCTTTGAGTGGCTAGATCAGAATTTAGCTTTAGGTGATTGGGATTGTGATTTAGGAATGGTTTACCATGGGCTTAAAGATAGAGTGACCATGGGTTTTGCAATTGGGTATGGATGTACCATGGAGTTGGGCGGACCATGGGTTTGGTGATAGTTGGGTAATGGGTTTGATTAGATCATGGGCTTAGATAAGCCATGGGTTTGGATAGTGATGTAAGAGATGAAACCTAGTCAACATTTAGTTCGGGTAAGGATAAGAGTGTTGCTAAGTCAGTATTTAGCTTTGGTAAGGATGGTTGAGGATAATGCTATATCAGTGTTTAGCTTGGGTAAGAACTATGAAAGATGAAAGCCAGATCAATGTTTAGCTTGGGTAAGAGTTGTAAAAGATGAAAGCTAGGTTAGTATTTAGCTTTTGTAAGAATTATAAAAGATAAAGCTTTGTCAGTGTTTAGCTTGGATAAGAATTATGGAAAAGGATGAGGGTACCATAGATGGGTTTATTTTTACCATGAGTTTGATATGGGTTTGGATAGGACTGGACCATGGGTTTTTGGTGAACCATGAGTTTTAGACTTTGACCATGGGTTTAGGTGGACCATGGGCTTTGGGTGTCGACCATGGGTTTAGGTAGACCATGGGTTTTGGGTTTTGATCATGGGTGTTGACCATGGGCTTTGAATTTTGACTATGGATTTAGATGGACCGTGGACTTTGGGTCTGGACCATGGGTGTTGACCATGGGCTTTGGGTTTTGACCATTGTTTTAGGTGAACCATGGGTTTTGGATTTTTACCATGGGTTTAAGTGGACCATGGGTCATGAGCTTTGGGTGTTGACCATGGGTTTAGATGGACCACGGGTTTTGGATTTTAGGTGTTGACCATGGGCTTTAGGTTTTGACCATGGGTTTAGGTGAACCATGGGTTTTGAGCTTTAGGTGTTGACCATGGGTTTAAGTGGACCATGGGCTTTGGGTGTGAAGGTGTTTGGATAGGTTTTTGACTCTTCACAAGGTTCAAGCTATGCATTCATGTATGCATGAATGAAAAGGTTTCATGATAATGATATACCAAGTTCAGTATCATGGTGCATAAAATCCTAAAAGAAGGTTTTATGAGTCATTACATGAAAAGGTTAGGGTGGTTTGAAGGGAACCCATCATATTAGAGATGCGATATACCTAACCACATATGAGACAAGGAGCCTTGAGTGGGTCCAATGGTACGTGCATACTCGTTACACCCCTAAAAGGATTAGAGGATACGTCATGGGCTGGATGATTTCACTATCGGCAAGCAGACTTAAGGAAGGTTACCCACTTGATGTTACTTTCTATCCTTTGTTTTCCTAGAAGCTAGGCTTTTTTGGACAAGGAGTCCGATGTAGTAATGCATGAAAGAGTTATTTTGCTTTTAAAGCCAAACTTGGTATTATACCAAAAGTAATCCACTTTATCTTTTATTTGAAAAAGATTTTAAGTCCCCAGTGGAGTCACCAATTGTGAGGCCTCGCCCGAGCACCGGTCCGATCCGCCAAGGAATCAAAATTCTCTTCGAGAGAAACTCCACGATTGGAACTAACTGTGAGTTCAGAAAATTGATTTTTGTAATTTGACAGTTGAAAAGTGAGTCGCCACTTTAATTTATTTATTTTAATTGGGAAAATTAAAGAAAAACCCAAATTGATTGATTCCAAAAAATGATTTGATTTTATCCCAATGGAAAAATGCACCAGGAAAAATGCAAAAGGAGGGCTCGGGGATCAGGTTTTGATAATTACACAATTAAGAAAAATAGATTTTCTTTAGTTTGGCTAAAATTGCAAAATAACTCTTAAAAATGGCTTTTTGTGTATGCATGAACAGGAATATAATGATGGATAAAACATATATACATATATATATGATGTAATGGAATGACAATAATAAATAAATAGGCAAGATAAATCCTACTTAATTATTACAGTATTAAAATAATTGAAATAAAAAGGATATTTCCTCTAGCCCTTATGGGTACTAAGAAAAGCACACATTCCCCAAAATAAACTAAAATAAAATCATAAACAAAAGATTAATACAAATAAATCAAAGGAAAAAGGAAAACAATATTGATAAAAAGATTTTGGAGTTGATGCCCTTCAGAATGGCAGCTTGCGTATCCTATTGAATAGGAATCAAACCCCACGCAGTTCTCCCTTCTTGCGAAGGAGGGGTTTTAAAAAAGTATTGGTTTACTTATTAACTTATTTTTGATTCTTGAATTAATAAGTTTTTAAATCTTTTCAGTTTTAGACCTAAAGAGAATTCTATATCAGAATTTAGAATTTTAAAACATAAAAAAGGGATTATATCTTTGCTTTTTTTGGCTTTCGAATGAATGGAATGAGCTTTGCTTCATATCTCAACTCCACTTTAAATTCAAAAGAAACTTGGAACCCGGATCTAAAAGCAACAAGTGTGTTAGTATGAGAGAGGATTTATGCCTTGAAATGTGTCTCAACTGCTTTGAAATGTCTTGAATTGCGTTGGAATGTGTTGGAAATAATGTCAGAGTGTGTCCAAATGAGCTTGAAGGTGGCTCTCTTTATAGAGCTACCGGAGGGGGTTTCAGAGGTATGGACGGTAGCGTCGGCGCGTCGCTGGTGGCACGGGCGGCACCGGCGACGTGCCAGCCGTCCGGACGGCATGGCAGGCGTGCCGCCTATCTGCCGGCAGAAATTCAGTGCCGCCCATGGCGACATGTCAGGAGTGCTGCCCTACCGACAACACAAAATGCGATGTGCCTTTTCATGCAGTTCGACCTGCTTCCTGCTTTTTCGTCCATTTCGGGTCCGTTTTAGTTCCAATTTGAGCTCGATTTGATCCTGTAGGTTTGTGATTGAAAAGCAGTCGATTGAAGGTGAAAGATTCAAGAAATTTATTTTTTCAATGGGGCGCTGCCCTGCACCCTACAAGGAGCGCTGCCCCCTTGACCTCTGCCCACTAATCGGCTACCGAGACCGCCGTATGCGTAGCGCCCTATTCTTAGTAGGTGTCAAGCTACAACCGAATTAGGAGGTGCAAATTTGAGGGTTCACAGGTTCATATGATAACTTTTGGGGTATATAAATAAGTTAGAGAATACAAATTAGAAAGTCAAAGTGAAAGGAAAGGAAGAAAAATTAAAAAGAAAATTTCTAAGTTTGTTAATGGGTTATGGGCTTGTTAAGGGGCTTTTAGATATCAAAAGCCCAAGCCCAATAATAGGAGGGCTAACCATGGGCCTATAATTGAAGGAACATCAAGTTTATAAGCTAGAATAATTAGCCCAAAATAAAAATTTGATGTTAGAGATGGAGCCACAACATTTGACTTGTAGCCACCAAAGTTGACCTAAGTCAAATTCTTAACTAAGTTTAACTTTTAATCTTCCTATAAAAATGACTGGATACATCCTTTTAGCATTTCAAAGCCTCATGATAAACATTACTTAATTTGATGAAAACTTGGCCATCCAAATGAAGTAGATCATAACTATCTATTAAGATCAAATCTTAGCCATTAGATTAAGCTTGATCAAATTCTCACAATCTAACCTATCATTTATATATATATGTAAATTTACTTTGTGTACATCATTTACAAATCTCTATATCAAAAACTTCACATTAACTAAAGGAAATTTTCTCTACACCAACATCAACAAGAATCTTAGCAAACCAAAATTTCCTAAGGTGAGAAATCATGTTTATCCTTTCTTTTCTATGTTTAAAGTATGATTTTAGTATTTTAGTTGCATAAAATTCCTCCTACACTATATACATAAATTTTGGCCATATAAGGGTGTACATATATAAGATGTAGTCTCGGATATTTTTAGATGAAATAAGGAGATTTGACTAGAGAATTAAAGGATTAATGTGAAGAACATGAAAATCACCTAAGTTCTACAAGGAGAGAATTTGGCCATTATGATAAATAATTAAGAAAGTGTTCTACTTTCTAATTGAAAGTATCTAAGGTTATTTTAGATGGAGAAAAATGATGTAAAAGTGTCAAAATGAATTTTGGGAAAACTTGACTTAAAACTTGAAAATCTTAGTAGCATGAATTTAGTTTAAAAGGGAGCTTACTGTTCTAATACTAGATATTAATAATTGAATGATCATATATATTTTATGTTATGTTAGTTTCATAATTTCTATAACTAATTTGAAGATTTGATGAGGAATTATAGGTTTTCCCTAAATTTAACTTAAGTAGGACAAGTTAGGGATTTTACAAATAAAAGTGATTTAATTCAAAATAATTAATGGGAATTGATTGTCTAAGTGTTAATTTGATGAATTTATGATTAATTGAGGTTTGAAAGATAAATTGATAGTTTTCCCCAAATTCTAAGGTTTATGGATCAATTTGAAAATTATAAGATTTAAACTTGAATTCATGAAATTGAATAAGGAATTAAACTTGGAAATGGGAACATAGATAAATGTAGCATTATTAGTATACCTCTATTGTGGGTTGAAATAGCAAAACAAGTATAGAATATATAAATTATGACTAGCAATATCATTAGTTACTAATTGATATGTAATTAAAATAATATGGGTGTAGAACCTCAAGGCAAAGGCAAGGAAATTGCTAAAGACCATGAAAGACACTAAATTAATCAAGAGTGAATACTAATAGGAGTAAAAGAGTTCAAGGTGAGTATGAGGCCTTGCCTGAACACTAGTCTAATCCGCTAAAAGAGGATCAATATACTTATTTGGGTTTGAACTCATGATGGAATCCTCATGTTTAGATTGATTAATTTTGAAGAGTCACCACCTTAATTTTATTTTTATTTAGGAAAAAAATTAAGGAAAAAAACCCAAATTGATTCTAATTAATATTCCAAAGGAAAAAGATCATTAGCCTCGAAGCCAAAGAGGATTCGGATACTAGGTTTTTAGTTTATTTTAACAAAGTTAGTTTGGCAAATTTAATAAAAAAATGACTTAAAATAAATTTCATGAATAGAAATAAAGATGATGCTTGAGCAATAATATCCATGCTATACATGATAGTTATAAAGTAATAAACAAATTAAAATCTATTTAAGAATTATTACAAACCAAAATGGATTAAAAATAAATAAAAGAGATATTTTTTCTTTAGCCCTTATGGATATTAGGAAAAGCACACATTCTTCAACTAATTGCAAGAATTCATAGATTAAAAAAGAGATTAGTACAAAAAAAAAACACAATTATGCATAAATAAAAATAAAATAAAAATAAAAATAAAAATAATCTCATCAAAGAAAATAAAGGATAAAGGGTGAATTATTTTAAAAAAAAAAATTTAGAGTTGATGCCAAAAAGGTCTGCATGCCTGCATATCCCTTTGAATAGAAATCAAACCTTATACAGTTTTTCCTTCTTATGAATAAAGGGTTTTTGAAAATGGTTAATTTGATTTGTTAATTTAGTTCAGATTTAAAATTAACAATTTTAGATCTTATCAGTTTTAGACCTATGGTAACATATAAAAGAGAATTCTAGGTCTAATTTAAGAAATCTTGAAAGAAGGAATTATATCTTAGTTTTACGCTTTCTTTGTACCTTAGTTTTATGTTTTCATTGTATGAATGGGGCAAGCCTTACATCAGATATGAGCTTTACCATGGATTGGGATCTCACGAGATAAACCTTGCATGGAAAGAGTTAAAAAAAATAAAGAAAGAAAGAAACCAAGAAATAATAATTGAAAATCAAAATTAAACTTAGAAGTTAGATCTGAAATTAGAGAAAAGAGATTTTTTTGATCTTTGAAAATTGACAGAACTTTTAGCTTAAATCTAATAGAAAAATTGTCGATTTTTCATATTTGAAACTTGTTGTCCTTAAATGACTGGAAAGGCCTTATCTATAAGAAAATTTTGAGTGAAAGTTAAGAAAAAGGGGGTATCTTACTGGCAGGTGGGCGGCACCAATCGGTCGACACACTTTGGCTGCTGCCTCACACAGTGGCACATTGGCTGCACAAAAGTCATGTCACCTTGCCCCATGCGTATATGGATTTTGGCCTATTTTAGCCCATTTTTTTATCTAGTTTAAGCTCAGTTTGATTTTACGGGTTCGTAATCAAGTATCGATCATCTAGCGGTGCAAATTTTAAGGAAATCCATTTTTTCGATGAGACGCTACCCCCTTGCCTGCTAATCGGCTAGAGGGACTGCCATGCTGGCTCTATGTAGCACACTAATTTTAGCTGATGTTAAGCTGCGGCTTGATCATAAGGGTGTAAAAGTAAGGGTTCACAGTGGGTACTTAATAATATGATGTAATTGTGCCATATTTTTGCAAATCATTGCTTGAATTACCATCCATCAACATGGTCATTGAAGTAACTTTGAATATGTGTTTACCCATCGATTATTCAGCCTTTGGAAATTCATATCCTTTTCATATGATATTTGACGATGATAAGCCTCCTACTTTAGTTCTATACTGTGCCCAATGATGAGAATGATTAATATGCAAACTATTTTTCATTGAATTCCTAATATAGACCTTATATGTGTCTTTCATTGATTCCTATGATTAAGCATAATCTTCTCTAGTGTGAGAAAATATATTAGACTTTATGCACTTCATTAAGCCAATGGATAGGGTGAGAGTATCCAACCTCTATTAGGGGGAACGCTTAACCACAAGACCTAATCAATTTTGCATTATGTGATACTTGTGAGTGAGCAAGGTTTAGGCCACCACTCTTCAATATACATCTATGGGAAGCTTTCTACTTCCGAGATATTAATATTTCTGCTAAAATGCATTCTTAATTTAAAATGACAAATTTTGATTAACATCATCTCTTTGCCAAGTTGAATCTATTTATGCTATAACCTTTTGAAATGCCCTTTTGTTATGTTATATTATTCTGTACTCACTGAGCTAGTCTCATTCTATTGTTGTTTAAAATTTTTCAAGTGAGGGTGACTCATTAGCAAGGTGAATTCCAAGCTATACTTCTTCACTTGGAAATTTTTCTACTACATTGCCATGTTTTGAGTCTTGCTTATATTACTCTGACGATAATCGATCTAGAACTCGATGGTATAGAATTTAAATATATTAAATTGAAAAGTATTGTGAATGAATGATAGTAATTTTTAGTTATATAATTATTGTAGTAAGTAAGAAATGTATGGATAGTATTTATTAATATTTGGGAATGATATACTAACAATGGTTATGATTTAGTGTTCATGTGTATTAGTTAAAAGTAAATGGATAAAGTAATAACAATGAATGGTAAAGAGTAAATGGGTTCTTATCTTGGGATAAGATATAAGATGAAATATGTTAGATATAGATTTATGTCTCCCTAAACTCTAGGACCATCATTGCTTACAAATCTAGGTTGTGATAATGTGTTTGATGAATTGATGAAAAATTTTTTAGTTGTTACAAAGGAGAATAAGTCTTTGAAAAAAATTTATGCAAACTAAAAAGTGAGCAAGAGAATTCTTTAAAATGCAATGATATGGTGATTGAAAGAACATATAGCTGAAATTAAGGATTTGAAAACCTCATTTGATACTCTAACTTGTGAAAATAATAAGATCAAGAAAGAGTTTAATGACTCTAAGGAACTTTTGAGAAAATTTTTCATTTGATGATATCATTTCAACACAAAAAGGAGTATTTGACAAAGCTAATTTTGATTATAATGTTGAATGCAATAAAAAGAAATACAATAGCTTTTTTTTAAGAAAAATGATTTTCAACCAAAGAATTTTAGTTAAACGTGGTCATTGCAAATATCATGGACATGATTCCAGTAAATCTCCAATGAGACTTGGGAGACCATTTACTATTAGGAAAGTTTGGATTCCAAAGGAATGAAAACTATCTCCTAAGAGTGTGTAGGTTCCTAAAGGAACTAAAATGAATAGACCCAAAATAATATGGGTACCCAAAAAGAGATGAATTAATATTGTGTTGTAGGTCATTTCCAAGACCAAGAAGATTACATAGGTGCTTGATAGTGGTTGCTCCAAGCACATTACTATGGACAATGAGCAATTCATCAAACTTGAGGCCAAGAAGAGTGGAATGTAAGCTTCGGTGATAACTCAAAAGGCAAGATTATTGGTATTGGCTCAGTTAGCAATAATGATCTCTCTATTGTTGAAGTTTTTTTTATTGATAACTTGAAGTCTAATTTGCTTAGTGTTGGTCAATTATGCGATAGAAGATATAGGGTTTATTTGAATCTCTTGCTGTGAGGCTTTGCCAGAGTATCAAAAGTGCTTTTTGGAAAAGCTTCACTATTGGAGCTCACCGTGAGTTAAGAAAATGGCATTTGAAAACTATAAATTGTAAAAAGTGAGTCACCACTTTAATTTTATTTTATTTTAGAAAAATTAAAGAAAAAGCCAAATTTGACTCTAAGATTATATCAATTCACCCAAGAGAAAAACACTAATACATAAATGACCAAAGAGGGCTCGGGACTAGGTTTTGGTGAAAAACAACTTGAGAAAACTTGTTTTCTTAGTTTGTCTTAGAATTGCAAAATAGCTTTTAAGATAAAAAGAGATTTTTTTATGTGTGCATGATCAATTGTAATATGGTGTATGAGACAAATATAAGTCGTGCAATGCATGATATGACAAATAAATAATAATAGCAATAAAAGAAAAGAAAAACAAATCTGTTTAAATTATTATAAGCAACAAAAGATTAAAATTAGGGGATTTTTCCTCTAGCCCTTATGGATTTTATGGAAAACACACATTCCCCAGCTAACTAAAATAGATTACAATAGAGAAACAAGATATATAAATAGAGAAGAAGCATAACAAAATAAAAAGAATAATATAATAAAATAAAATAAAATAAAAAGAACCATTTTTGTTAAAGAAAAATGATTTTACCTATTATATGTGGAGAAGGTGACAAGAGGAAGAAAGTTTTTTGTAATATCCAATATTTCCTTAACCTATTAGAGTTAGTAATGGTGACACTATAATGTTCATCTACTATACAATTCAAGGCCTTTCTAGTATATCAAGAATTATAATAATATCATAAGAAGTAATTTTAATAAATAATGTGACAATGAGTAAAGAATATATTCAATTTTGATAAGCACTTTTATGATTAAATGAAAGTCAAACTAAGTTTGACTTAATGTGACCTACGTCAATTATTTAATTGATATATGAATCTAAAGTGCTAGTGAATCAGCACTAGCATCTCCTAAGTCATTAGGAGATAACAATAATGACATGAGAAGTTGATATCAATCAAAGTTACAATGGTACAATAGAAGTCAAACTTAGTTTGACCTAGTGAGTCTAAATGATGTACATACCTAAACAATGCTATTGAAAGGCTAGTAAATGTGTATAAAATTTATCTAGCAATGTCTAGAGTGTGTAGTGATATTAAAAGGTAGAAATATATATACTAAAGTGAAAGAAATGAAATGGAAATTGTATTAAGTTACCAAGTTTGAAATGTGCACATATGGATTTATTTATGAGCTTTTGGATGGGTAAACCATAAGGCCCAAGACTAGATGAATATATACTTAACTAGAGTTTAAAATGTTTAACCAAGGTTAAATGGGTGTACGATGAGCAAACCACAAAATTTGACTAAGAAGCCACCAAAATTGACTAAATCAAATCCTTAAACAACTTGAACTCTTCTTTTCCTACATAAAGTCTCGATACATTTTTATTATTTCCATACCATATGATGATCATCATTCATCTAGATAAGATCTTAACCATCCAACTTGATTCAATCATAGCTATCTATTTTGATTAAATATGAGCCATTAGATTAAGCTTGATTAAATCATACCATTCAACATTCCATATATAAGTAAAAATTATGTTCAGTTCTATCATTTTTGCTAATTCTACACCAAGAACACAATACCAACCAAACAAAAACCTCTCCATATTGTCATCACTATAACAACTCAAAAATCAAATCTTCCCAAGGTAAGAAATTATGCTCACCTTCTGCTTTCTTTATTCTATGTATGACTTTGGTGTTAAAGTTGAAAAAACCTTCCTTTTCTTCCACATATATAGTTCAGCCAAAAGAATAAAAATAAGAAAATATTTGTCTTATATGTTAGCTAATGAAATATAAAAGTTGGGCTTGAGAACTAAGGGTTTAATATGAGAAAATAAACAAGGAAAAAAAGAAACTCATAAAAGTGCACCAAAAGGTATGATTCAGCCTAACATATAGATTTTTGAAGGAAGTGTTCTAAACCTATTTGATGTTATCTAAGGTTATTTGGGATGGAGAATAGTAGTTTGGAAGTATCAAATTGAATTATAGAAACTTATTTCAACACTTGAAATTTTGAAAACGTAACTTAGGTTAAAAGAGGAAGTTAAAGATCTAATCATTATTTTTCATGTTTAATTTATGATATAGACTTTTTAACATGCTAATTTCATAATTCTATGATCAATTTAAAGATTGGATGAGCAATTAATAGTTTTCCCCAAATTTTAGGGTTTATGAATAAATTGAGAATTTTGAGAACTAAACTTGAATTCATGGAATTGAAGGGGGAATTAAGCATAAGAATAGTGCAACATGATTTGTATAATGTTAATTTCAAAATTCAATTAATAGAAGTGATTTTTCCCCAAATTTAATAAATTAGGTTCAATTATGGAATTGGAAGGTGAAAGTAGAATTTGTTCCATTGAATATTGGAAATTGTTTAAATGGATACTAATTGAGCAATATGAAATTGAAATGTGAAATTGGGAGGAAAGAAATTATCTTTTCTTAAGTGAATATATTTGGCCACTGAAAATAATTAAGGGATAATGTTAAAATTAGTGATAAGTATATGTATAGTGCATCTTGACTTTAAAATTTATAAGTTGGTACTACAATGAACATGATAAAAGTGTTAACAAGTTAAGCTAAATTTAAAATAATGTCATAACAAGGAGGTGCTTAATGTGTAATTGAAAGGCAAATCTGTATAATCTAAAGACAAGGACCAGAACATTATCCAAGAGTGTGACGAGCACCATTAGCATTAAAGTTAAATGTAAATAAGAGCAAAAGAGTCTACGGTGAGTACTTAATAATATAATATGATATGTGCCATATTCTATGAACCATTGTTGATTAAACCATCCTTATTTAAATATCCCAATTTCTTATTGAACATGAATTGCCCATCAGATATTGTGTTTGGATATGATAGTTGTTCATGGCATTTGGCCATTATGAGCCTTCCACATTGATTTCATAATATGACCTTTGATAAGAATTATTTTTGTATTAGCATACCTTTCATTGAATTCCCTATTGTGAATTTCCTATGAATCTTCTATTGAATGCCTATTAATAAGCAGAAATACTCTTCTGATATGGGGTAATACATCAGACCTTGTACACTTGATATAAACCCAGGGGTAAGGTGAAAGTATCCAACCTTTGTTAAGGGGAAACGCCTAATCAATCTTGCGTAATGTAATGCATGCGAGTGAGCAAGGCTTAGGCTGCTACTCTTTAATTTATATGTGTGGGAAGCATGCCGCTTCCAAGAAATTACTATTTCTGCTAAAGATATTATTTCTATCTTAAATGAAAAATTGATTCATAATGCTAATTTTGACTAACATTACTCCATTGTCATAATGAGCCCATCTTAATAAGGACCCATATACACACCCCATATTATATTATTATGTACTCACTAAACTTTGTCTCATTCCTTAGTTGTTTAAAATTTTCAAGTAAGGTTGATGAGTTAGTAAGGTAAATTCCAAGCTCTATTCTTCTGCTTAGAAGTTACTCTGCTAATTTCAAGTGTTGTGAATCTTGGATATATGGCTATAAAGATCATTGGTTTAAAGCTCAATAGTTATCGGAGGTTTAGTACGAAAATGACATTAGGTTTATATGTATTGTAAATTGTATTGTAATCACTATTATAATAGTGTATTAAGTTATGAACATTTAGATAAGGACATGAAATACAAATATGAAAATTTTACGAGTTGAGTACATAAATAGTATTAGTAAATAAGTATTTGGTAATATGTAAAATGATAACCTAACAATGGGTAATAAGGAAAGATAATCAGGTTCCGACTTTGGGATAAGGTTCAACATGGTAAATAATGAAGGATTATAAGTTAAACAGGGTTCTATAGGTTTAGGTGACTTTATGTCTCCTTATACCCTAGGACCATCATGGCTTAATAAGTGGGTCATGACACATGCAGATCAGTCAAGGAGACTACTTCATACCTCACTACGATGTCAACCAACAAGTTTATATAAGGCAATAGAAAATCATCCTTGGGATAAGCTTTGTTTAGATCCCAATAATCTACACACCTTTTGACCTTCTCATCCTTCTTTAGAAATAGTACTATGTTTGACAACTAAGAGGGATAAGTAATTGGCTTGATGAACCCATTTTCTAATTGCTTGGAGACTTCCTCCTTGATCTTCAAAGATAGTTTGAGCTTCAATCTTCACAGTTTGTGCTTAACAGGCTTCACATGCTTATAGCTAGGGATTTTATGACCAATAGCTGGATCTAAATCAATCATATCTTTGGGCTCCTATAGGAAGCAATCTAGGAACTCTTAGATCATTTTACTTAAGCCATCCCTATCATGAGATGATGATGCAATGAATGTAGTTTTTGGTTTTTCATTTGTTCCAAAACTTGTTGATTCTTTGCCATTTTTATCTCATTTATTTCATTTAATGTTTTATTCAAATTAGATTCAAGATAAGGAATGGGAAAAGAAAAGGGCAATATAGGATTATAAGAAGAAAGTCAATCTTTTTATTATGGATAAAAGAGCCATTATCCATTGTTACATTGAAATTAAAAGAAGGACAAAAAAGGTCGACTATAGACTCAATAGAAGAAACAGAACTAACATATTCTAACCGTGACTCTGACTCGGACTTAGACTTTGGTCTAGATTCAGACTCTAGCTTAGACTCTGACTAGCCATCCTCTTCTTTCTTCTTATAGTACTAGTTACCAAGTTAGGTTTAGGTTGCTTGGATGAACTTGGTTAAGTTTGCTACTTCCTCGCTTCTTAAAATGAATATTTGCTCAAATAGAATAGCCTCCATATTGTCCTCCGAATCCTACTCTAACATGAAAACTAGCTCACAATTTTTTAGGGAGAGCTTAACACTAAAGAAAAGTTCAAAACCAGGGATTAGCTACTTAGTAATAGGACAGACCCAAGGATCAATAAAACCACAGTATGGAAAACTTTCACTCTCCTTCATAAAGTATCTATTAAGGGCATTGAAATAGGGGCACGTAGAGCAATCATATGAATCATATCTTTTAAGGGTTGCCACTCTTTCTTTGGCCCTCTTCTCTATCTAAATTAAATCTTCTTCTAGAGGCTTATAACCAAGCCTAAATTATAGCTTAGCCATGGGATATTCATTGAACTAGGCCATTCTTTCTTGATTCTTGCTCAAATCTAATCTAGGAAAATAATTCATTTTCCTTAACATATTAGCCATAACAAAATTTCCATGAGAATTAAAGTAAAAAAAGACAAGCTCTTTACCTTCTTCTTTTTCTATAAACTGTATCATTTCGAAAGCAAACCCTGACAATGGCAAGGAGGATAATTAGAGCTATATTTTTAGAATTGGCATAGAGTTAGGGACGTCACTATTCTCATGCATATCCCCTTTAATAGTAGGTAGATGTCCCATAAGGAAACTTTAGCTTTTGATGGAGGGAGGAGGGGATAGCTTTGTCTTGATGTATCTAGGAGGTTAAAGCACACTAGGACATTAATTACTTGAAATGGGATGAGATAAATGATAGGTGCAATGGTGACATTGAGGGTAGCCATACCTAAAACTTCCCTCTTTGTGTTGTGATATGCCTTTATAATATGATTAGAGGGCATGAAATTTGAAGAGTCCAACCCTAAGCAACTAGCGACTTTTAGCAGGCAAACATTCAAAATGGACCCATTGTCCACTAATACCATAGGATTTATCTTCCTTTGAGTCAGGACTATTATGTATACGGTATGGTTATGGTTTAAATCCTCTTTAGGTAGGTCATAGTCATTGAAGGAGATGGAACTAGCCTTTGTAGTGTTATTGAGGGATGCCACTAAGGTTTCAAGGGTGATATCTATAGGAGCTTGACATTGGTTCAACGCCTTGCAAAGAGTTTGGTGATAAGGGCAAGAAGATTGAATGAGGCTTTAAATAAATATATTAGCTTGGTTCTTTTTCAGTTGCTTGAGGATAAGATCTTTGTCAGGTTCAAGGCTTTCTTTTATTTTATCAATAAGGGGTGGGATATATTGGATGGGTGGTTAGATATCTTGTAGAGTAGGTGCCTAGTAGATCCTGCCACTTTTAGTTATGGCATTGATCTTTTCCATAAGGTTACTCAAGTCTAGCATATAATGAAACTTAGAAACTGACTGAATTAAAAAGACAAGATCAATTTCTAGATCAGAAGACATAATGAAATTCACTTAGTAATTTAGTAAAGGGTTGGTGGTGATGTTGGGTTTAGGCTTGGGTGGTATGATGTCCCCACTGTCTATAAGATCTTATATCTTATGCTTTAAAGTTTGACAGATCTTTGTCTTATAGCCAGCCCTGTGATGAAACTCTTAATACTCGTTAAGGTTGTAGTTTGGGGTCAATTGATTAGGGGCAGCCCTTGGTTCTAAGGGTTTTATCAATTTGGCTTCCAAGGCCTTTTTATACACTACCACCAAAGGAACCCCTAGCTCAATAATGGACCTTTGCTCCAATCTTAATGGTTGATGATGAGAGATGGAATATACTTTCCCTTCCTTTTAATTGGTTGAGGCAGTGACAGTGGCCTGGTAGGGAGTATTTTTCTTATGTTTGGTATTGGTAGTTTCATCTTTGATATGGCTACTTTGGATCAAATCCTCTATTTTGGATGCAGTGGCAATAAGAGCTTTAAAGCTTAGGAAGTACTGAGTGAGGAGATGATTCTGGTATGCTAGCAAGAGGCTTTTGACAATTATATCAACTTACTCTTGCTTAGTTGGTTAGTTCACTATTTACACTGCTTTTTCTCTCAACCTCAAAATGAGGAGAAAAATTCCTTTAAACCCTACTTGGTAGTTTTCAAATCCCTCCTAGTGATGTCCACTTCACCATTACATTAGTATTATTTGACAAATGCATTGCACTTGTCATCCTAGATCTTTTCTTAACTCATGTCTAGCTCCATAAACTATCTCAAGGAAGCTCCAGTTAGAGATTATTGAAATAACTGAGCAATGAGCTTGTTATCTACTCCTAAATGAGTCATTGCCCCCACATACATTTTTAGGTGAGTTTAAGGCTAGGTTGTCCCATTTAATCTGTCTAGCATCAACATTTTAAACTTTGGAGGGATTTTGGCATTAAGAAAGAGAGCTAAGGAATTGGCATCAATCACATCATATTCTTTAGTATTTTTGAGGGCTTTTTTTCCATAGCTTCAAACTTTTCCATGAAGATTTTAGTGTCTTTATGGGAAAAAAATTTCTTCACTTGAAAAGGATTCAAAAGAGAATGATGACAGCATGAATGACATTTGGGGTTTGCATGAATTGTATAATGATAGATGGTAGGGTGATATTTAGAATTAGGATAGATGGTGGGATGACATTGGAATGTAAGGGGCATCAATTACAACTTTTCCTCTATCAGTCAAGTCACTAGTGTACTGAAGAGGAGGCTACATTTCCATTAGCTTGGGTTATGCTGCGAATGGTTTGGTTTAATGTTGAATTTGGGTTGGCCTAGTTAAGGCCAGCTTAGTTCATTATAGCTTGAACTTCCTTTGAGATGGACTATCTTTATTCCTTGAACTGGGTCTGTCGGACCTCCAAAATAGCTTGGAAATTCCTCTCTTGCCTTAAGAGATGACTAGTTTAAAATGTTTTCAATTGAGTTTATTATTCTAGATTAGTTGCATTCAGATCACTTTCTTTCAAACCACTTGTTCCCTCAACCATCTTAGGTACCTTATGACAAAGAAAAGGTAAATAACTGAGTGGGGTACAATAGGATGACAGACTTTGGACTAACATTGGTTTTATGGATGGGTGTTTTGGTGAGTCATGGGCTTGATGAGCTCTCTATTTGTTTTAAGATTCTTGAATTATGAATGTAGGCATGTATGCATGAATGCTGAATGAAAAGTCATTTCATGAATATACAATTGCATAAGGTTTATTTATGATGCATATAACTTAAGGTCTAGAATTTAGGTCCATTATATGAAAGGGTCAAGGAAGCTCAATTTGGGTACTCGTCACACTAAAGTAGCGATATACCTAACCACATGTGAGTCAAGGAGCCTTGCATGGGTCCAATAGTAGGTGCATATTTATTACACCTTTGAAAGGATCGAACGATTCATCATGGGGTGGATAATTTCATTATCGGTAAATAGACCCAATGAGGGTTACTCACTCGATGCTACTTACTATCCATTGTTTTCCTAATTCAAAAAGCCTATATAAGTAATGCATGTAAAGTCATAATTATACTAAAATGCCAAACTCTTTTTAAACAAATTAGTAGTTCACTTGTTTTTCCTTTTATTAAAAGAAAGTTTTTCCCAGTGGAGTCGTCAGTTGTGAGACCTCACCAGACTAACAGTCTAATTAGGTAAAGGAAATAAAAATACTCATTTGGGAAAAAACTCATAGGAAAGCCCTCAGGCTTATTTTTGATAGATTTAAAAATTGTTTCTCAAAGTCGCCACTTAATTTATTTTTATTTGGAAAAATATAAGGAAAAAATCCATATGACTCCAATTATTATTCAAATGAAAAAGATCACTAGCCTCAAAACCAAAAAAGATTTAGGGACTAGATTTTTGGTTTATTTTAACAAAATAAGTTTCGCCATTTAATATAAAAGTAACCTAAAATATATTTTATGAACAATTTATGGTGCATGAACAGTTTGTAATATGCATGATTCAACTTATCCATTCAATAATAAAGTAAATGCACTATTAAAAGATGAAATAAAAGAAAGTTAATATTATAATAAAATCCCAAACTTTAGGGGATACCTCCTCTAGTCCTTATAAGTTCTAGGAAACCTCCTCTAGTCCTTATAGGTTCTAAGAAAGTGACACATTCCCAAACTAAACATAGCAACAAAGTAAAAGAAAATAGAATAAAGGGAAGTAAAGAAGTGATAAGGGAGAGAGAGTTGGTTAGTTTTAATTGGATTTGATGATTGAACCAAGCATGCCTACGTATCTTTTTAAATAGGAATCAGAACCCATGCAATTCTCCCTTCTTGTGAAGGGGTTAGTTTAGCTTGGTCATTTTATTATGTTTTAATTGATTGAATTAGGGGGGTTGGATTAATTAATTGATTACAAAGTTGAATTAACTAACTATCTAGGTGAACAATTTTAATTAATTAACTAAAAAGAGGCAATAAGCCTTAAGGAAAAATGAAAATCCCAAGGAGAGAGAATAAAATGAAATAAATAAATAAATAAAAGGGAAAGAAAACTAAGGAGAGAAAATAAAATGAAATAAATAAATAAATAAAAGGAAAAGAAAAGGGAAAGAAAACTTACCTTGCACTTTTACGGCTTCGGGACATAGGCAGATGGAACAGGTGACCGAATCATAATTCCACCTTTTCCACATGACGAACCTAAGCCTTAGTCCATGGGCTTACCTTAAACAAGCAGGCGGAAAGTCTTTGAATTATCGGGTAGGAATCAAGGAGAAACCCCCCAACTCACTTTGCGAAGCAAGAAGCAAATGCAAAGTAAAAAAGAAGAGAAAATAATCTTTAAGACTAGGGTTGTTTGCTTGATGCTAAGGCTTTCAAGCTCCCAAAATTGATGATCTGGAGTTTAGAAGGGTCCTTTATATATAGGGGAAGGCTAGAGTGTAGAATCCCTAAATTTTAGATGTGGGACTACGTGAAAGACATAAATTTGTAGGAGTTATTGCACAAGGCTGTGCTACAATGTCACAATATGCTCTATGGCAACCAGCCTTATTCCAATTGCTTCAGCTTGTTTTAGTCCATTTTCAATGATTCCACTTGCTTTGGCCTTCACATTGAGTGCCAAATGATCTAAAGATGGTTTAGAGTTTTGAGAGATGCAAAATTAAGGGTTCACAGCATTGAGCTTGGCCAAGAATCATGTTTATCATAAGAGATAAAAAGCAAATTCATGTCAAATTGAACTTCATCAGGATATTATTAAACATAAGGATTTTTTCATACAAAAGATAGCCACAACAAATAATCTAGCAAACATGTTGATGAAGTCATTACCTATAGAAAAGTTCAAGCTTAGACTTGGTAAATGTTCGCATAGCATGAGGCCCTTAGGGGCATGGATACAAGGAGTTATTCTTGGTTCTAATGGTTAGGGGAATTGTAGTCAAGGTGAAGAATTATTGAGTGACTTGAATTTTTGTGATTACCCAATTTTATGATCTAACTTGAAGTTTTGGGTCTTCGATCCAAAAGAGATTTTCATTCAGGTTAGTTGTGGGCCTCTGAGCTTGGGCTTACCCATTTTATTATATTTGGAGTGACCCAGTTTGTTGTTTGGAATATATAAATATTTAGTAACTAGGGTTATGCGTTGTACTTTATAAACAATTCTCACATAAATAAGAATTCTCTCTCCTTACCTGTAGACATAGGATAAATTGGCTGAACCATGTAAATCTCTATATTATTTTTCTTTGTTCGATTTCTTTGATATTACTATTTGTGTGACAAAACCTACACAGGAAGATATTCAATATTCGCAAAGGGAATTTTTACTTATAATCCTAAAGACAATAGGTAAGGATTTAATTTTGGGAATATTCATATAGAATGGAAGGAAATCATCTTTTAACCCTCATTAATGAAGCTTTTGTAGATTCTTCTCAACACTTTACTCTCATTTTTTGTTTTTCTTTTCTTGTTTTTATTTTATAGTTTTTCCTTCTTTTCTTCTTTCTTTCTCTTTTTATATATTTTAATTATGTTGAAAGAATTTACAACTAACAAAATATGGCCCTATAAAATACCCTACCCATTGCAATATTTCACTTAAAATCCTAGTCTCAATCTTCCTTTCTAGTCTATTAATATGGGCAATGATCTCAATTTGAAGGCAAAACTAATTATAATTAACAAGTATGAGAAGGTTAAGGAAATGAGTGCTGAGTTCATGGTGAGATGACTCATGAGTTAATGTTCGGGGTTTATGATGGGCAATGTTGGACTAATGGATGGATTATAGAAATATTGTGAAGTAAGCTAAGTAGGATTGTCTGATAGGAAGGCGAGGTGTTGTTAGAGCGAGATGTCTAAAGGATCTGTAAAGACGAGACACGAGATAGTATATCTCATGAATTCTTAGGCATGATTGTTAGTGATTGCTTGAGTTCAAATGTTTGGATGTCTTGAGGCCTATTGTTTGAAGCATTTGGCCTATTTTAGACCTGTCCTTTTTTTTTTTTTTGCCAAATTATTTTATACTTGCCTAATATAATCCATATTCAAGGAGCCAATTTCAGTCGGCATCAATATATAATAATAGTATATATAAATTTTAAGGATATTTGATTGAAAGAGTTGCATTGATTACAAAGCAAAGAGGAATATTAGGTTGGAGAAAAAAGAGCTAGGGTGAGAGTCCAAAGCAAAAAGTCGACAAGGCTGCTATTATTTTATCATTACCTCTTGTTGCACCAGTTTCACGACATGATCATTCAATATTGTCTTTAGACACACACTTGGCACTCTTTCAGCTTCCTCTACTGCTAAAAATTTAGCACTTTTGCTTGCATTGGGCTGCTTATAGAAGCATTAATACTAAAATAGCATCCTAACTAGGCTAAAATTAAAAAAAAAAAAAAAAAAAAAAAAAAAAAACTGAAAATGTCATGAAATTAAGGAAAAACAAAATTCATAATTAAAATTGCTTGTGGCAAATTTAATATTATATAGTTTATGAATTTTGTGATAATTTTCATTTGTCAAAAAAAATATTTATTATATTTTCTAATTTTTACAAATACATTGGAAAATCATAAATAGATAGCTATTAAATAATAGCAAATCAAAAAATAAATATATGAATATAATCATATAATTTTAAAGGGTCAATGTCTGATTTTTTTACCCATTAAATTAATCCCATATTTTTTAGGATTAATTTTTTGCCTGAGTTTTTTTTTTTTTTTTAATTAATCCCATATTGTTCATATTGCATTGTTAATCATTCCATGTGTACTATCGCAATGATGTCGCTTTACTATTTAATAATAATAATAATATAAAAAAAGAAATAGCAAAGCGACGTCGTTGCAATATACACACATTCGCAAGCCGTTCCCTCGCGCCAAATATTTTGTGTTCTTCCATAAATCTTCTTCTCTTCTCTCTCTCTCTTTTTATCTCTCTGTGACTCTGTCTCTCTATCGCCCTCTGGCTTGTAAGCTTTGAATCTCAAAACGGGTATTTACTCGCAAAAGCCCTAATCGCTTCAATTTTTGTTCACTTTGTTTCCATTTTTATAACGAATGCGTGTTTATATCAAGACAAGATTTTCTTTTTTCTTTTTTGGTTGAGTAACTTTGTTTTCTATCGTTTTGATTTGATCTGTGGTTTTTCCTTTTCAAGATTTAGACTACTTTGGACATGGAAGTTACGCATTTGATTTCGTGTGATTTTCTTTTGACAATTTGTGATTTGTTTTGTTCTTGCAGAATAGAATCGGAGAACTCTTGGACTCAGGTGACCGGTGAACTGATTTCAATTCCTCTCTCTGAATTTCACATTATAAGTCTTGATTTCAAAATCCTTTCTCCCTTTAGTTTTATGTCACTTTAAAGGGTTTAGTTTTATGTCAAATTCCTCTCTCTCTCTCTCTCTCTCTCTCTCTCTCTCTCTCTCTCTCTCTGACTCTGTCTCTATGTTGCTCTTTCGCTCGTAAGCTTTGAATCTCAAAACTGCTATTTACTCGCAAAAACCCTAATCGCTTCAATTTTTATTCACTTTGTTTCCATTTTTATAACGAATGTGTGTATCAAGACAAGATTGGTTAGATTTTCTTTTTTCTTTTTTGGTAGTGTAACTTTGGTTTCTGTCTTTTTGATTTGATCTGTGGTTTTTCCTTTTCAAGATTTAGACTACTTTTGAAATGGGAGTTACGCATTTGATTTCGTGTGATTTTCTTTTGACAATTTGTGATTTGTTTTGTTCTTGCAGAATAGAATCGGAGAACTCTTGGACACAGGTGACCGGTGAACTGATTTCAATTCCTCTCCCCAGAACTCTCATTGTGTTTCAATTCCTCTCTCTGAGTTTCACATTCTAATTTTTAGGTTAGTACATCATTTCAAAATCATTTCTCCCTTTAGTTTTATGTCACTTTAAAGGGTTTAGGTTAGAGAAATTATGGATTCATTCCAGATTTGAAGCGCTATGATTTCACCCCCAATTTGCTTTAATTTGATTGTTAATATTATGTTTATGTCTTTAATGTTATATTGTGGATATGTGTTGATAGCTTTGCAAATTATGTTGATAGGTTTCCTTTGAGTTTTCCTCTGTAAAATGATGATAGTTTTGCAAATTATGCTTCTGTTTATTGTATGTCACTAGCCATAATTGTCACTAGGTGTTGCTATCCATTTCCTTTGAGATTCCACATACGTGTAATATGTGCATGACGTATTATGTAATATTTGAGACATTAATTCAAAGCCTGTGCATAGTGGCTGTTTTGAAGGGCATTCTTTCTAAGTAGATGTTTCGCATTTTTGCAACTTCTAAACCAGCTGACGGAGCTGGTCTGTTTAATGAGAGTTTGAACTTTGAATGAAACTCTTAACTGGATAATTAAAAGTAAAGGAACCATCTAAAATTTATTAAATGATGACTAGCACGTGGAATGCATATTTTAAATCTGTTTTAATATCGGTATTTGTTAAGTTTTCATTTGCTTTAATATTTTATATTGACATGTCGACTCATAAGTAATTCATGCTGTTTTTTCTGATTGTTATATTGCTTTCTTTTTACTAAAAGCTATCATATAACTGCTTCTATGATCTGCTTTGTTATATGATCAATTTGTGGTTCACACCATCAGACATTCTTGCTCTTCTGGAGGTAGACTGGTTCTGTTATTTGTTTACTCTTACTGATATCTGGTTTTGTTGGTAACATCATTTTCTCAATAGCATAGAGTGGCGTGTTGGAGGAGTTAGTTACTGGATAAACAATTAGATGAACAATTATGTGATTTGATTCTGTATTGCTTCTTGTGATTGCTATTCATGGCATACACCATTCTCTCTTATTTAGTCATTTGTGTGCCTGCTTAATTCTGCAACGATCAAGCTGAACTGTGCCTGTGAACTCCATTTTCTTTGAATCCTTTTTTCTTTCTGTTATAAGAAAAAAGAAACAATTTACTGATGCCTTTAATTTCACAAACTGGCAGCCATGAAAACATAGTTTGACAAGTAAATGGCATTTGAAAAGCCCCTGTATGGGGCTCTACTTGAAAACCTTATCCCTTGTACACCTTTTCAACTATATGTTGGTTTTGTAAAATTCCCACATCGGGAATTTGAAGAAAAATGGGAGGAGTCTTTAGTTATAAATAGACTCTTCCTCCCTTTAGTTTTTCTCATCCCAAAATTGTTCTTTCCTATATTTAGGCAATTTTATTCTTTCTTTCTCTTTTGTAATATTTTTTCAATTAGTGAAATATTATTTTTGGTAGTGTCCGAGGACGTAGGCAAAATTGGCCGAACTTTGTTAAATTTCTGGTGTTCTCTTTATGTTATTTTGTGTCTATTTAATAGCTATTGTCGGGTATAGTTATAGTGAATTATTGTGCTATTAAAATTACTTGTATTGGTTAAATTCTGTTTAGGAAAGTGGTTTTTAAGTTGGACCGTTGTGACCTCACCACTTACCTGAAAATTTTTCCTTTGGGTGATTTTTAGTTCAATCGTTTACACTCTAGTCACTTGGATAATAGTTCTCAAGGTGAATATTGTTGTTATTGGTGGAAATTAACCCGAATTCCACAACAATTGGTATCAGAGCTCTTGGTTTATTTTAGTATGCTCTGTGGTTGCGGCTTAGGCTGATCTTTCACATCAGAAAAAATTTCCTTGGGCTAATTGGCATTCCGCATTGACAGCTATTAAATAAAATTTGCAGCAGAAATGGCAGACAGTACAAAAGCATCCACATCTTCATCATCGTCAATTTTGGCAAGAACTACTGTAACAAATTCCAGATTTGCAGTGGAGATTTTTTATGGCACCGGTCATTTTGGCATGTGGCAAAGTGAGGTTCTATATGCTCTTTTTCAGCAAGGTCTAGATATTGCCATTGAAGAAGAGAAACCAGAGGAAGTTGAGGAGAAAGAATGGAAGACTATTAATAGATTGGCATGTGGTACAATTCGATCGTGTCTTTCTAGAGAGCAGAAGTATGTATTTTCGAAAGAAACTTCTGCAAATAAATTGTGGAAGGCACTGGAGGAGAAGTTCTTGAAAAAAAGTAGTCAGAACAAGCTCTATATGAAGAAGAGATTGTTCCGCTTCAATTATGTACCCGGTACCACTATGAATGATCACATTACCAGCTTTAATCAGCTGGTGACTGATTTGATGAATATGGATGTGACTTTTAATGATGAAGATCTGGCTCTGATGTTGGTGGGATCACTTCCTGATGAGTTTGAGTACCTTGAAACTACTCTACTTCATGGGAACGTTGCTGTGTCTCTCAGTGAAGTAACTGCTGCCTTGTATAGTTATGAATTGAGAAAGAAAGAAAAGCAAGAAAATACAAGTGTAGAAGCTGAAGCTCTTGTTGTTAGAGGTCGTTCGCAGAGCCAGAATAAAGGAAGGAGAGGGAGATCAAAGTCAAAATCCAAATTGAGTAAAGATGAATGTGCCTTTTGTCGAGGAAAGGGGCACTGGAATAAAGATTATCCCAAGCTAAAGAATAAAGGCAAACCTGAAAAGGGAAAGGCTATCTCAGAGTGAAATGTAGTTGAGTATGATGAAGCAGATTCAGACTTCTCATTTGCTGCTACACCATCAACCAGCAGTTCTAGCTCATGGTTGCTAGATTCGGCTTGTAGCCACCGTATGACCCCAAATAGAGAATGGTTCGTTGATTTTAAAGAACTAAAAGGTGGAGTTATCTACACAGCAAATAATTCCCCTCTTGACACACATGGGATTGGTTCAATTCGCTTGAGAAATCAGGATGGATCAATCAGAACCTTAACAGGTGTTCATTATGTGCCAGATTTAATGAGAAATCTCATCTTTGTGGAAACCTTAGAGTCAAAAGGTTTAGAAGTAAGAGCGAAGGATGGGATAATGAGGATTATCTCTGGAGTACTTGTGATAATGAAGGGAATTCGAAAAAGAAACAATGTATATTACTTTCTGGGTAGTACAATTGTTGGGACAGCAGCAGTAACAGCTTCTACTAATGATCAGGAGTCAGAAGCAACCAGGTTATGGCATATGCGTTTGGGGCATGCTGGAGAAAAATCTTTGAAATTACTAACAGATCAAGGATTATTGAAAGGAGCACAGGCTTGCAAATTGAATTTTTGTGAGCATTGCATCAAAGGGAAGAAGACAAGGGTGAAATTTGGAACAGCAATCCATGATACTGAGGGTATTTTGGATTATGTGCATTCAGATGTATGGGGGCCTTCTAAGACAACTTCTTTGGGAGAAAAACACTATTACGTTACCTTTGTTGATGATTTTTCCCGAAGAGTTTGGGTGTATACGATGAAGATGAAGGACGAGGTGTTGGGAATTTTCCTTAAATGGAAAAAGATTATAGAGACTCAAACAGGTAGAAAAGTCAAACGTCTACGAACAGACAATGGTGGAGAGTTCAAAAATGATCCTTTTTTGAAAGTCTGTGAAGATGAAGGTATTGTCAGGCACTTCACCGTTAGAAATACACCACAACAGAATGGGGTGGCTGAGCGTATGTACCGGACATTGCTGGAGAAGGTTCGGTGTATGTTGTCCAATGCTGGGTTGGGCAAAGAATTTTGGGCTGAGACTTTGGTATATGTTTGTCACCTTGTCAACCGTTTACCATCGACTACTATTGGTGGTAAGACACCATTGGAGAAATGGTTTGGAAAACCTGCTACAGATTATAATTCCTTACATGTATTTGGTTCCACTGCATATTATCATGTTAAGGAGTCAAAACTAGATCCAAGAGCAAAGAAGGCGATATTTATGGGGATCACATCTGGTAGCTATCGTCTTTGGTGTCCAGAGAAAGAAAGTAATCTTCAGCAGGGATGTTACCTTTGATGAATCTACCATGTTGAGAAAGGTAACTGATGAACAGATAAATGGTACTCCACAGCAAGTGGAGGGTACTTCCAAACAGGTGGAGTTTGATAGTAACAGAATTATCCCAGCCAATAAAGAAACTGATGTTGACTCTCCTATGGTAGAAGAAGAGTCAAATGAAGAAGAGGTTCAAACCCAAGAACCTCCACAGCAACATGAATCAATTGCACTAAGAAAAGGAAAGAGGACCATTAGACAACCTGCTCGTTATGATGATATGGTCTCTTCTGCATCACCAATTGCAATCGATGATGTTCCTACCACTTTTCATGAAGCAGTTCAAAGTTCAGAACAGAAAAAGTGGAAGATCGCCATGAATGAAGAAATGCAGTCCCTTCAAAAGAATCAGACATGGAAACTAGCTAGTCTTCCGAAGGGAAAGAAGGCAATTGGGTGCAAATGGGTATATGCAAAGAAAGATAGATTTCCTGACAAGAATAATGTTCGCTACAAAGCAAGATTGGTGGCTAAAGGCTACGCTCAGACGGAAGGGGTTGATTATAATGAAGTATTTTCTCCAGTTGTAAAGCATTCCTCCATCAGAATCTTGTTGGCTTTGGTAGCACAGTTGGATTTGGAACTAGTTTAGTGGATGTAAAAACTGCATTTTTACATGGAGACTTGGATGAGGAAATCTACATGACTCAGCCAGATGGATTCAAAGTTGCTGGAAAGGAAAAGATGGTATGCAAATTGGAAAAATCGCTGTATGGATTGAAGCAATCTCCAAGGCAGTGGTACAAGCGATTTGATAAGTTTATGATAGGGCAGAATTATACGAGAAGCAAATATGATCATTGTGTGTATTTACGCAAGTTACAAGACGGATCCTATATATATCTTCTTCTTTATGTTGATGATATGTTGATAGCTTCCAAAAGTCAGACTGAAATTGAGAAATTAAAGACTCAATTGAATAGGGAGTTTGAGATGAAGGATCTTGGTGAAGTAAAGAAGATTCT
The DNA here is from genome assembly GCA_947687605.1 of Reutealis trisperma. Lineage (NCBI taxonomy): Eukaryota > Viridiplantae > Streptophyta > Magnoliopsida > Malpighiales > Euphorbiaceae > Reutealis > Reutealis trisperma. The sequence continues at coordinate 194,476 of CANTUT010001362.1, forward strand.
CGGCATGGAAATTTCAAGAGATAGGAAATTGGGGAGGCTTTGTTTGTCTCAAAAGGAATATTTAAGGAAGGTACTAAAACGTTTTGGCATGAATGAGAAGTCAAAACCAGTCAGTACACCACTTGCTCCTCATTTCAAGCTTAGTGCATCCATGTCACCAAAGAATGATGCAGAACGGGAATACATGTCAAAAGTACCGTATGCAAGTGCTGTTGGTAGTTTGATGTATGCAATGGTGTGTACGAGGCCTGATATTTCACAAGCAGTTGGGGTTGTAAGCAGGTATATGCATGATCCTGGAAAGGAGCATTGGCAAGCTGTGAAATAGATTCTACGGTATATTCTGAACACTGTAGATGTTGGTTTGGTATTTCAGCAGGACAAGCAAGAAGGTCAATACGTAGTTGGGTATTGTGATTCTGACTATGCAGGTGATTTGGACAAGTGTCGATCAACTACTGGTTATGTGTTTACTTTTGCAAAAGCACCAGTTAGTTGGAAGTCCACTTTACAGTCAACAGTGGCTTTGTCTACTACAGAGGCAGAGTATATGACAGTTACAGAAGCTGTGAAAGAGGCAATTTGGCTTCAAGGGTTGCTTGGTGAACTGGGAATTGAACAGAAGCATATCAAAGTGCATTGTGATAGTCAGAGTGCTATTCACTTAGCAAAGAATCAGGTTTATCATGCAAGAATGAAACACATTGATGTTCGATATCACTTTGTACGAGAGATCCTAGAAGAAGGTGGAGTCATAATCCAGAAGATCCGGACCACTGAGAATCCTGCTGATATGTTGACAAAAGTAGTTACAGCTATCAAGTTCCAACACTGTTTGGACTTGATTAATGTTATCAGAATTTGAGGATTGGCGCTTCAAAGCGCATTAGATGACACTACTGAAATTTGAATTTGTGAGAGAATTGTTTGGAATTTTCCAAGGTGGAGATTTGTTGGTTTTGTAAAATTCCCACATCGGGAATTTGAAGAAAAATGGGAGGAGTCTTTAGTTATAAATAGACTCCTCCTCCCTTTAGTTTTTCTCATTCCAAAATTGTTCTTTTCTATATTTAGGCAATTTTATTCTTTCTTTCTCTTTTGTAATATTTTTTCAATTAGTGAAATATTATTTTTAGTAGTGTCCAAGGACGTAGGCAAAATTGGCCGAACCTCGTTAAATTTCTGGTGTTCTCTTTATGTTATTTTGTGTCTATTTAATAACTATTGTCGGGTATAGTTATAGTGAATTATTGTGCTATTAAAATTACTTGTATTAGTTAAATTCTGTCTAGGAAAGTGGTTTTTAAGTTGGACCGTTGTGACCTCACCACTTACCTGAAAATTTTTCCTTTGGGTGATTTTTAGTTCAATCGTTCACACTCTAGTCACCTGGATAATAGTTCTCAAGGTGAATATTGTTGTTATTAGTGGAAATTAACCTAAATTCCACAACACTATATACTTGTCCAACTATGTCTCCTCTCGTGTTTTATGAATATATTTCTCTTTTTCTTCTTACATTGTGCAGTGTTAAATTTTACAATCAAAATGAGGGCACATATGCAAATGCCTTCCACTACTTGAAAACCTTATCCATTATACACCTTTTCACCTAGCTACATACTTGTACAACTAAGTCTCCTCTCATGTTTTATGAATATATTTCTCTTTTTCTTCTTATGTTGTGCAGTGTTAAATTTTACAATCAAAATGAGGGCACATATGCAACTGCCTTCCACTACCATTATCTTTTACCTTCTAGCAGTTAATTGCCTTACCTTTTTGGCTTTGAATGAAGTGATCAAAGATATATGCATTTTTTGGTCACAAAAATAATTTTCTTGGAGTTTATGCATTTCTGGTTAATATGAAAGCATTGATTTATGCATTTATTTCAAGGTCAAATTCTATTTGCATGCATGTTTCTATAATTTGGTGGTTTCTATATATGTTACTGTTAATGTTAAAATGCTTACTTTCGCCACTTGGACAGTGAAAATGTTGAATTTGCAGTTTTGTTGCATTATGCAACACGTATTCTGTTTTCACCATGGATTTTTGGAAGCCAAAAAAACTGTTTGAACCATGGTTATTCATATGAGTTTAAAGCCACATGAATCTGTTTTTATATATGATGGACTTCCCACGGCACTAGATTTTGGCATCAAAATAAAGCAAATAATGGTATGCAATAGATTCTTGTTGGTTGGTCCAAAAATAATTTGTAAATTGCATTTAATTTTTTTAGCTGTGTGTTGATCTATGTAGATTGTAGAGGGAAAAGGGTACTTAGAGATTAGAGGGAGAAAGTAACTGAACAGAAAGCAAGAACACATGGATAAGGTTCATCTCTCTCACTGTCTTAGGCTTCATATGCTAATTTACCCCAACCTTTTAAGGTTTAATGAACTATTATTGGCAGTACGAAGGAGTAATTGCATCAGGAAGTTTTGGTACAATTGTTAGAGTAGTTCGCAGGAGTGACCAAATTGAATGGGCAATGGAGAGGATTGAATTAGGTGATGACAGAAATCCTGATATGGTCACTGATGCTATGCTCAGGGAGGGCTATATTATGCGCAGGATTAATCATCCGAATATACTCAGGTTTGAATTCTATCTCAGCAAATTAATTGTTGATTTTTGAATAATTATATTTCAACAGCTAACCAAATTGCCTAACCAAATCTGAATTCTCACTACCAACTGCCATTTTTTTTTTTTTTTTTTTTTGTAAAGTTATGAATTATAATTTTCATTGCTAACCAATACTAATTGATACATCTTCATTTGGAGCACCCAATTTTCTTTTCAAAGAAAGGAGAAGTAAAAAAAAAAATCATTGTTGTATGAGTAAAATCCTTCAAAAAGGAAAGAAAAAATCATGTCAGCAAAACAAAAGTTCTGGCAAGCACGGAGCACCTGAAAATTTCTTCCAAAGCCTGAACATCTGATGATGCATGGACAAGCTTCTTCCCCGACACCAGCTCTCCAAATATACATCCAACAGACCATATGTCCACCGCATCAGTGTAATGGACAGACCCCAAACAAATCTCTGGTGCCATATATGTAAAAGTACCAACCTGGATAGTAAATAATTAACAAAGTGAAACATGCAATTTCAATTAATGTATTTATGTTAGTTAGATATGCATAATGAAAAAATATAAGTTGTCGCTCTTATTCTCTAATACAAAAAAAAGTAGAAATCAAGTTTTCCTTTTTCGTTAGATAGATGAAAGATATTGAATGATAATAATGACATCGATTGTGAAAATATAATAAATAGTATAATTATTGTCATCATAACTAGTGATTTTATTATTATTATTATTATTTGAGATCAAAGCTTAATGGTAACCACTATTTTTCATTTGTACATATGAATAATTACTCTTTTATATATATATATATATATATATATATATATATATATAAGAGAAATAAAAGAAGAAATTTTTTTTACTCATATAACTACTTATTATTTTTTGATATTTAATTTGGGTGAGAAATCAATTGCTTCAGTTGAGTTTCAATTAAAAGAAAAGATGCATAAAAGTTGGGGTTCTTACATCATAGACCCATATCTACGGGTCCAAAAACTCATCATTTCATTAATCTTTTACTTTTTTTTTTTTTTAAATTAAAACTTAAAATTCAACAAAAAAGTTGTTGTTTCTCTTCACTATTCACCTTTTTCACGCTCCATACCATTTTTCTTAAATCAGAAACCCTTATATCTTTGATTTTTTAAAATCTTCTAACCGCTCAACTCAAAAAACCGTTCACTATTACACAACATCAACTATTTTCTATTAACTATATCATCTTGTACGAAAAAAACTCAATAATTATTCACATTATCATAGCTTTATTTTACTGTGAGTATGTTTTTTACAACTGTTACTTTTTTTTTTTCTGACTTCAATGTTAAATCTTAGAACTAGTTGTTGATTAATAAAAAAAACAAAATAGATATTATTATTGATTCATAATAATGAATTTGGTAATAAGATATAATAAATCTGCATATAATATATAATCAATTTAAATGTTATATCTAATGAACTTGATAATTACATGTGATAAATCTAAATTTTAAATCTAATAAATCTCAAAATTATATGTGAAATATTAAATAATAAAAATTTTAAATATGAAAAATGAATAAAATTAAATTATAAAATAATTAAATCAAAAGATAATGAAACTGCATTTGATATATGATAAATTTAAATGTTATATCTAATAAACTTAATAGTTATATATGATGAACTTAAACGTTATATCTAATGAACATAATAATTATATATGATGAACCTAAAATTTAAATCTAATGAACATAATAATTATATGTAAAATATTAAATAATAAAAATTTTAAATATGAAGAATGAATAAAATTAAATTATAAAATAATTAAATAATGAATCTGGCAATGAAAAAATGTTGAATCTGCATGTGATATATAATGAATATAAATATTATATCTAATAAACCTAATAGTTATATGTGATGAATCTAAATTTTAAATTTAATAAACCTAATAATTTAAAGTTCAATATTAAATGATGAAAATACCAATCAATCGAACTTTGAATTATTAAAAAAAAAAAAAAGAACCCTCAAAATCTTCACACAAAACAGTATAAAAAAAACTCAAAAAATAAAGATTATAATAGAAATATGAAAAAGAAGACAGAAACAGTTTCAAGCAAAAAAAAAATAAAAAAAAATATAGCAATTTTGAAGAAGAAAAAGAAATAAGAAGAAAGAAGAAGATAAAGATCAACCTTCACTATTTCCCAAAAAAAAAAAAAAGAATTGCGTATCCACAAGAAGAAGAAAAAGAAGGATATGGTTAAATTTCTTTGTGATCTTTCTTCCTTTTTATTTTTATTTTTATTTTTTTTTATTTTATTGAAACAGTGAATTTTAGATCCAAATCTATAATGCAATGTAGACCTCAGTCCATGAAATAAATTGCCTAAAAATTGAAGAGCAAAATATGAATACTAAAGCATGCAAAAAGGAAATCAAATCTACTGCATAAAAAATTAACACGAAGGACACTAGAGAAACAGTAGACCTAGAACTTGAAGGCTAAAATCATTCTAGTATTAATTTTTTTCTTTCTTTTGTGTTGACTTGAGCAGGCACATTTGATTATAATTACAGACTTTAAAAATGTATTTTCCAAATAAACGAAGCAATCATCAGCTTGTAATTTTTGTCCGTCATTGTATAAGAAGCAATTTAATCATGTAATGTGATATAATTTAGGATATAGTACAACACACTTCATCTCCCCATAAGAAATGCAATCCTTAAAATAAATAAATAAATCAACGAACAATTATTTCTACATTTGAGTCAACCTTTTGTTGTAGAAGCATATTGCGAATCAACTCACAATTTCGATCGCCCAATCTTTGTGTGAAGTCCAACCAACAACCAGCTCCACGATATTGTTTTTGCTGTGAGTCAACAATCATCAACTTGAGTGCAATGCAATTATTAAGAAAATATGTAAGAAGCTCCACCTCTTTTGGTAGATCAGAATATCCACTTATCTCAACTTCCTCAAGATTTAGGTGCTGATGTTTAGTGTTCAATTTTCTGCCAGCTGTACTATCCCAATCACTACCGTAAATTAACTGCAATTAAAATAACACAACACAAAAGATGTTGAAATGATACAAACAAGAATCAGCATATGATCTCAAATTCAGTAGCAATCCAATTAAGGGTTCTCAAACAACCTAAAGATATCCTTCGTCTAATAACTACATATATTTACCAGTCCTTTGATTAATAGATACTGATCTTTTTCTACACCTTTTTTTTTTTTTTTTCAATACAAGAAAATAAATAAGACAAAGAAAACCATCATGTTATGCATGTAAATTCCCCTATTAATAAATTAAAATTAATCTAAAATTTTTGTTACATGTCAAGTTTAGTAAAATCAGTATATTATTATAGTTTACAAAAATGTATGAATCTTGTAAAATGTGTTCATGAATTAAAGTTACCAAAACCAAAGTTACGTTATGCATGTGACAAATAGCTACTTAAAGAAAAAGGAAAAGTTACTTATATATATGTATATACCAAAAGCAAATGAAAATAAGAACCAACAAGAATGCTTTAAACTCTCCAGATTTCAATAATGAAACTTCATACTTAGCTAAGTAATGTGAGCATAGCAGAAAAGAAAAAACTTACAAGAAGATGGAATTTCTGCAGAGCAGGAGAAGCATTTAGAATATGAACAATAGATAGAAGGTCAAATTTAATTGATATGTAAATACACAAATCCAGTTGTTTGATATGCTGGAATGTAGTAGTTATCCTTTCAATTACTGGCAGGCCCTACAGCACCAAAATTTTTTCTTTAGACAAGAAAATAAATAACAAATTACATAAATTCGACACGCAAAATTATGTTATATTCTAAATTATCAATTAATATAAGTTTTTGAATTTTCTCTACATACCTGAAAAGGATAGAGAACTACAGAAAGTCCTTCAAGCCTGGGAAGATCTTTAGCAAGCTCATTAAACACGAAATTCGTGCCGTTCCCACCCCTATTATTATTGAACCTAAAGTATACTTTTCTCAACGCAAGAACATCAATGAATTTGAACTTTCTCACAATACCAATGTACTCAAACACATATAACTTTTCAAGAGTATTAAGCTCAATATTCATCAAGTCATCACAATCATAAATAATCAATGATTCCAAATGAAGGAATGGACCGAATATGCGAAAAGTCTTAGGCAGAGAACACTCATGAAATGTTAAGCACTTAAGGTTCAAGCAACTAGAAAGGATATTGTCTAAATGAAATTGATTTATAGATGTATCACAAAGTTGAAGAGTTGTCAAGGAATTTAATCGTTTGGCATGGTCAGGAGAAGGTGCTAGTACACAGTATCTTAACTCCAAATACTCTAAGCGAGATGTCTCACCATGGGGGAGAAGATGACATGGAAAATTATAATAGTCAAGATTGTCAGAAAGAAATGAGAAGTTAAGCGAAATCCTTTTAGTCTCAATTCCCAAAGCAAAACTAATCCATTCATCAATATGCGAAGCAGATTCACTACCAAGGGCAAAAGCAACTTGGAAGGTGTCTATTTTAGGCATAGTATACGACTGAAGAAACTGATTAACCCCTATTAGAAATTTGGACTTATTTTTCAAAAAAATCTTCTTGCCTGGCCAGACCTTATTCGAATTAATTCCAAGAACAGAGAGAAGATCAAAGTTAAGGCTTGATGCAGACGAGCATAGACGCCTCCATCTGTGAGACAATAACCTTGTCTTAACAGCATCTCTGACGCTCAAAAAAGAGAGAATCAAAGAGAGAATGTCATCAGGCAACGCACTGATATGGTCATCACCAACACTTCCAGCGGTATTCCCCTGATCAAGAATTGGAAAAGTATTTGTTAGTGTGAAATGAGCTTTCTTCCTTTCACAATTTTATGAGCATCCATATAAATACTTCCCCAACAGCCTACACACTATCAATCAAATGACAAAACCAACAACACGGAACAAAAGCAATTCAAAGGAACAAATCTGGCACCCTAAAATATTGGTTCACAGAAACAAAAAGCAAGAGATTTGTTAGCTAGAAACAAACTTCTCTCCAATTCAAGTACCAGAGCCAAAGGAAAGCAAAAAGATTCAAATATATGAACTCACAAGCATCGATCTAAGATAGAAAACCAAAACCCAGAAAAGCAACTCCAGTTTACAAACTTTAAATTTGAAAAACGCTACAACTAATTTTCGAAAAATCAATTCTAGAATATTTTTATTGCTTCCAACTTTCAAGATCAACAGGGCATGAGTTTAATTGAGAAAAAGAAAATATATGCAAAAGGAGACAACTTTAACAACAAATTTTAGAGATCTGAAAAGAAACTGTACCTGTGAAGAAGACATTTTTCTTCCGTGTGCTGGGCTGTGTTGATGACATAAAATAGTATCAAATTTGTACAGACGGGGAAAAAATTTTGCCAATCGCAAAGACGAGCTTCTAATCAGGATTTTGATTTCGCTTGCAAAGCAATTCGAACTTAAAAAACTTGAAATGGAAGGTTCGCTACTTTTTCTTTTTCTTTTTCTTTTTTTTTTTTTTAATGGAAAACAAAATAAAATAAAATAAAATGGGATATGGTTTATTAAATTTAGTTTAAGATAAATAAACTTTAATATTATTCTAATTTAGTTTTATTATTATTATTATTATTATTATTATTATTATTATAGTACATAATATTATATGTAAATTTTTAATTTTTAATTTTATCATATAATATTAGATGTAAATTTTTATATATAAAAATTTTTTTAAGGATAAAAGTTATTAATAGAGTAAAATACTATATAATTCCCGAAATTTGATAACAAAATAGTTTCTCTATTTTGAGAAACTAACTAAATCATTTCTCATATTTTGTTTTAGTATTTCTATTATTTTTAGGCAAGTGCTAGGGAGGTCACTAAATTATTATTGTTGTTTCAAATTAGTCACTAACCAGAAAATTATCTCATATTTGTCACAAATTTTTTAAAATTATTTCATTATACGGTCATTTGACACCATAAAAATCGAAATTTGGACCGGATTGCTAACGTGACGTGACATGTCAATATTGTGAATTAGTCAAAGTGACATCTAATCGCCACATAAATGCTAAGTGAAATTATTTTTAATGTAGGATGCCACGTCACTCTTGTAATTTTGAATTTGGTTGGGCCTCACTTTCTTTGAATTACTAGTGACTAACCATTGCATGAATGACACGTGTCAAAGAGAGAAAAGTAAAAAAATTTACTGTATCTCATTCTCTCTCTCGCTCTCCCTCGATTTGATGCTTCTTCTCTCTCTCTTCTCAATTTGTTCCCTATCCCTATCCCTTTCCCTCTTGATCTTGTCCCTTTTCGTTGTTGATCTTCTCTATCCCTTTCTCTCTCGATCTTTTCTATCCTCTTTGTCTACTTGATATGAGAATCAGCCGTTTGTAAGCACGAAGAAAGGAGTTGAAATGGATTGGCAGCATAAGAAGAAAGATGAGGATGCACCCAATTATTGTATGTATCATATGTGATTGTGCTGTTATGATAATAACATGAGAGTTACCTTTTATTATTTGTTGAATGGGTTGGTTGGTATTAAATGGGTGTAGTCAGTGGACTAAGATATGAGGACCTTTGTGTAGTTAGATGTCAGATGAATTTTTTTTAATTAGGGTTTCTGTGTAAATAACAGGTTCCTTTTTACTGAGGGGTTGTTTTATTGACTACATAATGTTAATTGATTTTTAGGATTAGGTATTATAAAAATTACATTAGATTAAATCTATGAATTAAGGTTATAGAAAGTAATTAGTGTCTTATAAAATTAAGGGCTGGTTTACTAGAATTGATTAGGGTTCACAAAACCAAATTAATTTTTAAGATTAGGGATTGCACAAAATCATTGCCTTTTCTATATAAGATAATACTAATAATTTTGACAGTCTGTTCTTGTTTGTCTTGTTATTTTGAGTTATTATGGTTGTTTGTCTATCTTAGCTATGTGTGTATTGATTTGTCTTTGCTTATATGTGCTTGTTTGTTTTGCAGCCACTGATTCTGAATACTTTAGCATTCATTTGCATCATAGTGGGGACGATGGGCTAGTATCATATATGCATGGTTTCATAAACCATTTTTATTACTGTTCACCTAATTTCATAGACCATTTTGATTACTATTCACCTAATAAGTTATCATTTATTGAAATTAAAAAATGGTTAGGGAATGGGGTTTACATGGAGATATGTTATATTTTTGACAAAGACCTAATACTAATTTCTATGAGGGTTTGTGTCCCTTAGCTAGTGATAGGTATGTATTAGAGATGGGGTACAATATAGATTCTATTAAAATTATAGATGTGTAAGTGAAGAACTTAGACAGGGAAATTAGGTCTAGTATAGGTAGTTCAAAGTAGTGATATAAATGGGAAAGTAAGAGATAAGGGTAAGGAAAAAATAGATACAGCAGTGTTGGGACAAATGAGGGAAGCTATAAGGATGAGGTTGATAGGTGAAGGTAGCTTAGATGATGATGATGAAGATTATAAGGATCCTTCCACCAAATTTGTAGATATTGATTATGACATATAGGATGAGGATGATGAATTGTTTGACATTCATGCAGATAAGGAAATAAAGAGAGACATGGGCAAGAGAAACCATAAGCAGAAGACTGCATCAGACCCTATAATAGGCACCGTTGATGTTGACTATGATGACTCTGACCTTGCTCCATTAGATAAGCTTTATAGTTCCTCTGAGACAGATAGTGATGGTCAATCAAAACAAATTAGGGTTAGGTATCATGAATTTAGGGCTGATAGAGATATGGATAATCTTAGACTAATGGTTGGGATGAAGTTTAACTCATTAGATGAGTTTAAAGAAGCATGTAAGTAATGGGCTAGGAGAAATAGGTGGCAAATCATGTTTTAATGATAAAAATAGATGTAAGGGTAAATGTAGTAAGGCTGTCCTTTCTACATTTTTTGTAGCCCAATGGTAACAGACAAAAATACAATGCAAATAAAATCTAGAATTTTTCAGCACACATGTAGTAAGTATCAAAACATAAAACAAATAATTGTTAAGTAGTTAACAAAGACTTACATTGAGAGGTTTAAGGTTGACCCTACCTAGAGTTTAAAAGATTTCATGAGAATTATCTAGGATTATTATCATTTGCAGGTGACTGAGTTACAGGCACGGAGAGCTAAGAAATTAGCTCTTAATCTCGTCAATAGGGATGAGAAAGAACAATTTGCAAGTCTACAAACGATATAGATTAGAGATTCTGAGAACCAATCCTGGCAATATAGTCCAGCTTTTAGCAGATATTGATGATCCTAGTGTGTTTGGGGGCATTTACATATGTTTAGGGGCTTTGAAATAGGGGTTGAAGGTAAGGTGTAGACCATTGATGGGCATAGATGGATGTTTCCTTAAGGCTATGTATGGAGGGTAACTTTTATGTGTTGTGTCAATTGATGCAAATGACTGCATATACCCGTTAGCATGGGCTATTATGAGAAGAGAGAATAAGGACAACTGGCTATGGTTCCTAAGTCTTATTGGAAAAGAATTTGACATTCAAAAACCCTTGGCATTGGACTTTCATGTCTAATAGAGAGAGGTATGATCCAAAACACTTATATATTAAGTTATTTTTCACTTTGCAATTAATTCTACCTTTATATTGCTTTACACTTACATCTATATATTGCTGAATATTTTAGGCTTTATTTCAAGCCTTGGATGAGTTATTCCTTATTGCAGAAAAGAGATCGCGTGTGAGACATATCTACACTAACTTCAAGAAGGATTTCACGGGGAGAGAACTTAAGGACATGCTTTAGGATTTGGCAAGGGCTTCTTATGTATAGAGATTTACAAAATGCATGAAAGCATTGGGTGAGAAATGCCATGCAGCACATTAATGGTTGTGCAATAAGGATGTAAGTCACTATAGCAGATCCCATTTCCAAACACATGCAAAGTGTGACCTGCTTCTAAATAACATTTGTGAGTATTTTAACTTATTCATTCTTGAGGCCAAGGACAAGGGGATTGTGAGTTGTTTGGAAATGATTAGGAAAAAATTAATGAAGAGATTGTAGATGAAAAGGGATGCTATAAAGAAGGTGAAAGGCATTTTGTGCCCAAAGATTCAGAAGAAATTCAATAAAATTATTGAATTTTCATACAACTATAACTCAACATAGGGTAGGGGAAATAAGTTTAAGGTTATAGGTTCTGGTGGGCAATATGTAATTGATAAGTTAAAGAGGACATGTAGTTGCAGGAGGTGGGAACTCACTTCCATTTCTTGTCCAATGTAGTGTCTGCACTGATGTTAGATAAAGAGAGATTAGAAGACTAGGTAGATGAGTGTTACACTATAAACATTTACTTCAAATATATAGTTTCTGCATTAATCCAATTAATGGGAGTGATTTATGGCCTGAGAGTACTACACCTACACTTTTAGCACATGAAAAACCAAAACCAAAAAAAGGAAGGAAGGCAAAAATGAGAAGTTTTTAGGAAATACTGGCATAGTCTCCAGGAAAGGTGTAGTGATGACTTATAAAATTTGAGGTGTGAAAGGCCACAATAGTAGACATCATGCTAAGACTACACCAGCTTAAAAGGATCTAACATTATTTAAGCAACAACAAAGCAAGTTGTAAGTTTACACAAACCTCTCATATGTGTTATTCAATATGCAAGATGATTGGAATGGATTCTGCTATTAATATGGGAAACTATGTTAGCAAGTTAAGAGGAGGAAGAAGGCAGACAAAAATTCAGTCACTATGGAATCAATGTGCACAGTTAATCCTACCCTAACAGTGCACCCCAACCCATGTACACTGCAATGGATGTGAGATGTGAGTATCTGTGAGGCCTCGCCCGAGCACCGGTCTGATCTGCCGAGGGATCGAAATGCTCTTCAGGAGAAACTCCACGATTGGAACTCGCTGTGAGTTCAGAAAATTGATTTTTGTATTTTGAAGGTTGAAAAGTGAGTCGCCACTTTAATTTATTTATTTTAATTGGGAAAATTAAAGAAAACCCAACATGATTGACTCCAAAATAATTTGGTTTATCCCAATGGAAAAGTGCACCAATCCACGAGTGACCAAGGAGGGCTCGGGGATCAGGTTTTGGTAATTACACAGTTAAGAAAATGTTATTTTCTTTAGTTTGGCTTGAAATGCAAAATAACTCTTAAAATTGAATTTTTGTGTATGCATGAACAAAAAATATAATGATGAATGAACATATATGTATATATATGATGTGATGGAATGACAATAATAAATAAATAGGCAAGATAAATCCTACTTAATTATTACAATATCAAAACAAATGGAATAAAGGGGATCTTTCCTCTAGCCCTTATGAGTACTAGGGAAAGCACATATTCCCCAACAAAATCACAAAATAAAGGATTAATGTGAATAAATAAAAGGAAAACAATATTGATAAAAAGATTTTTTTTTGGAGTTGATGCCCTTTTGAATGGCAGCCTGCGTATCCTATTGAATAGGAATCAAACCCCACGCAGTTCTCCCTTCTTGCGAAGGAGGGGTTTTAAAAAATGTGTTGGTTTGCTTATTAACTTAATTATGATCCTTAAATTAATAAGTTATTTAGATCTTTTCAGTTTTAGACCTAAAGAAAATTCTAGATCTGAATTTAGAATTTTAAAATGGGAAAGGGATTATACCTTTGCTTTTCTCGGCTTTCGAACGAATGGAACTAGTTTGGCTCCGGATCTCAACTCCACCTTGAATTCAAAGGAAGTTTGGAATCTGGATCTAGAAGCAGCAGCTGTGTGAGTATAAGAACAAAAAAAATATGCCTGAATTGCTTTAAAATGCTCTGAAAATGCTTTAGAATATGTTAGGAATTGTTGGGATTCGTGTTAAAACTGTGCCCAATGAGGCTGGAGGAGGCTCCTATTTATAGAGCTGACAGAGGAGGTGTCGGCGGTATGGACGGCGGCATCGGCGGCAGGCGCGGCACGGCTGACACGCCGGCCGTTCTGGGCGGCACTCCAGACGTGCCGCCATTCCGGCGGCATGATTTCCATGCCGCACCGGCGGCATGGTAATTTACCGGCGGCACGGCATGAGTGCCACCTCCTGGGCGGCACGATTTTGTGGCATGGTAGTTTCACGGTGGCACGTTATGCGTGCCGCCTCCTGGGCGGCACGAAAATCATGCCTCCCTGCGCCACTCACGCGGCTCGATCTATTTTTGTCCGTTTTGGGCTCGTTTCAGCTCTGATTCAAGCTCTGCTTGATTCTGTGGATTCATAATTGAAAGATGGTCCACTGGAGGTGCATTTTTAGAGTTCACAGCTGCCCCCCTTATCTGATTTGGTCGGACAGAGGCCGAATATGATAAGTGTGAACCGGAGGCTTAGGATGCCATTCCGAACATTCTGAACGTCCCTTTCAGTATTGGGATTTATGGAAGAGCTTTATGTCTGATCTTTGACTGTTCTAATTTAGTTTGGACTGTTTTCCAATTTTCAGGCTATTTTTGAATTTTTAGTTTTTCTGCAATTTCTGGAGATTCTAGACTCCGATCGAGACTCCGTCTATTTCAGGAGATGGATAAAAATCCTACGGATTCACTACCTCAGACGGCACTGAATTCTGACTTGAAATGAGCTTGTTATGGCAAAACTTCGTGAATTGGACCTGCGAATCAAAAAGTGAAAAAGATGTTATAATAGGGGGCCCACCTTTTCCTCTATATAAAGCTTTAACGTCTTCACTCTTTTCTCATAACTTCATTTGTCTCTCTCTCTCTTCTTTTCTCTCTCTCTCTCTAGCTTCTTTTTCTCTCAAATTTTACTCTCTCTCTTTTACTCTCTCCTGATGGATATCTTCAACCAGCCAGCAGCGGGTGCTGAAAATTCAGAGATATTGCTAAAAGAGCCGGAGCAGCACATCAGCTTTACTGGAACTATTCAGGTATGCTTTCCTTTTCCTGCACAGTTAAAAATAAAAATTCTGATAACGTAAATTTTTTTTTTTACAAAAAATTACAGAGGACAAATTTAAGGCCCCGGGGTGGCCGTAGTGTCATGAAGCTGGTTCGCATTTACTTAACTAGTCAGGATGCTGTTCGTCTGCGTCTTGAACCCTCTGGACCGCTCGGGTGGCTGGAGTTGGATGTCAAATAGCCAGCTAATGCAACTATGCTCAAAGCATTAGTGGAGCGTTGGTGGGATACTACAAACACATTCCACTTTGGCTGTGGTGAGATGATAGTCACTCCCTTCGAGTGGAGCATGCTTACTGGTATGCATTTCAGATCTCGTCCCCTCGAGTTTTATTCTTCATGGATCGAGCGCTCTTCTGTAGATATGGCCGCTCTTATTGGGGCTGATCCCCCTCGTGGGAGCCTAAGTGTCCTACGTTCTTGGCTTCACCGGACTTTGATGACTATGGGTTAGGCTCCTAGTCAGTATAATGTCGATCAGGGTGCTAGACTTTACGCTCTGATTATCTTGAGTTGCACTTTTCTGCACAACTACAAGGACTGTATAAATCTGAATATCCTACGATCCTTGGAGAATCTGGACGAGATTGGTGAGTTTGACTGGGGAGGTGCTGGCCTTTGTGCCATGTATCATGAGCTGTGCAGCATCTCCTGTGGCATGCTTTGCGGTCATGGTGGTACCTTCATTGTTCTTGAGGTTAGTATTACTCTGTGGTATTTTTGTTGGTTGACATCTGCCTAAGTGACTGACAAAATTCTATTTGCTGCAGTACTGGATTTATGAGCATTTTTCGACATTGGCTCCATCACTGAAAGAGCCCAATGCTATTGATCCTCCTTATGGACACATTTGGAGGATGTCCAACAGACCTGACTTCATGATGAAAACATTTGATCAGTGCAGACAGTTCTTTGCTACTGTGACCGCAGACCAAGTATTTCTCCGTTGATCTTAATATGTCTCTTACTGTTTCATCTCCTATTACTACATATTGCAATCTGTTTGCAGGTGAGATGGTCTCCATTTATCAGATTTCTGGAGTGGATCCCTGATCGGATTAGGCCTAGCATAGCCTTGGCCTCTTGTCGACTCTTACTCTGCTGTGAGTCTCTGAGGATGTTCTACTTGGGGGAAAGGGTAAGGGCACAGGTTACAGGAGACAGAGTTGTGCCACTGCCACCTCCGATAGATATGAGATTTGGGCTGGCTATCTTGGGAGAGGATGAGTGGCTTAATGGAGCTTCATGTCTGGATTTTCTGTTGCTAGACGCAGATTATGAAGACTTCTGTGAGACATCCTTGATGTGTGGGACACCTCCCTTGGACAGAATGCGAGAGCCGTCTCATAGGAGGTCGAGTTCAGCATCTTCCCGAGGTCCACCCTCCAGAGTTGGGAGTTTTTCACGGGCCGGCGGTACTGTTCCGGTTGGCAGCATGGGTCCTAGGGTCGGACCTTCAGGCGTTATGGCCGGCCATTCAGGCTTTGCAGCTGATCCTGCTGGGGTTGGCCCTTCAGGGGCTAGCGGCTCTGCCCCAGCTCCAGCTCCAGATATTTCAGTGGGAGGACCGACAGATTCAGCTTCCTTGCCTACTGGTCTTATCTGCTTGCCAGTTTATCTGGATTATTTTTCTAGTGACGACCAATTACGTCGTTATCATCTTCCTAATGCACGTCCAGCCTTCTTTCCTACTATCCCTGAGACTGTGACAGAGGTAGTGACTTTTGCTCATCTAGAACTCTTATCCTTTTGACAGTTTTGCCTTGTACTGATTTCTGACATATCTTTCTTCCTCAGGTTCCTATGAGTTTTGTTCGTCATCACTACGACCTCTTGGGCCGATATGCATTTGCTTTGACCTCCTTTCTGCATGAGAGAGAATTGACGGAGGATAGTCACGAACAGGATGTGCCCAGGCGAGGACGCCGCAGACCTAGGCGTGGTTGCTAGAGACCTGTTTTATCGGTTTTTTTTTGTTTTTTTTTTTATTTTTTTTTTGTATACATGGATGATGGATGTATGCATGACATTTTGGATGTATGCTTATGTGACATTTTGGAAATGTATGACATGTTATGTATGTTTTGAATGATGTGGGTGCATGATATGAATGCAGATGTTTTGGCTGAAATAAGAATTCCATTGCGCTGTACCTTACGCTTTTCTCTCATTTTCTACTTGATTTTGAGAAAAATAAACGATTTTAAACTCGAAATCATGTAAAAACTCATTTTGAGGGAAGGAGGCAGAAGGAGGCAAGGAGAAGGAGGCAAAATAGCTTGGGCGGCACAGTAGATGTGCCGCCGATACGGGCTGCACGGCCACCATGCCGCCACCTCAGGTGGCACGTCTGTCGTGCCACTGCCGTAGCGGCACGGCTGGCATGCCGCCATACTTGGCCGCACGCTTACTGTGCCGCCGGCAGCCATTAACTGCAGGTCAGATCTGCCTATTTAAATAGCTTTTGGCCAATGTCAGTCCGTACTTCTCGATTTCTATGCCTCAAAAAGTCACTTTCAATCATTTTTTTGCTCTCCATTAAAAATTTTATTTTTTTTTTATTTCTCACAATGGAGCCTTATTTCAGTCATGCGATGTTCTTATGGTGCAAGAACCTCACAAAAGTAGAGAGAATTAATTTAGGAAAGGATGGGGTAAGCGTTATGCCCACCCTAAGAGGAATAAAGGTGGATTGGGAATTTTTGCGCGTCTGTTTGCGCTTTTGGAATCCAACTGCCCATGTCTTCAGGTTTGGGGCATCTATGGAAGAGATGTGTCCTACATTTGAGGAATTTTCTGTACTGCTTGGATCTGATCCAGAGGCTGTGCTGGCTACTCCTGTAGAGAAGGTAGGGTATTTCAACTCTTTCAAAGGACTTCTTGATTTGAGCACTGAGGCTGCTAGTCCCATGATGGTGGATGACTGGGTAGATCTGAATGCTGTGATAGCAGAGTTTCATGATCCCAAAGATTTTGAAGATGATAGGTGGTTCCATTTGAGGATGCGGGCTTTATCCTTCTGTCTGACTGCCGGACACATTTTTGTAAGCCCTACTGGTTGGGGTGATGCCAGAGTTACTGAGTTGATTCTGCAAATGGAAGAGGGGAGATCTATTGCAGCTATAGTGCTGGCTGAGACCATCATGAGTTTAGACAGGTCTTGTACTTCTGATGGGCCGTGGTCAATTAGCCCTATTATCCTTCAGGTTAGTTGAATTATGACTTCTGTATTTCAAATCAACTACTTTTCGTGTTTATACTTATCTCTTCTGCACTTTTCAGATTTGGCTGAGAGATCATCTCCGGATAGTTGGACCTCCCATGAAGAAGGACTATTCTGCTTCATGGTATAGAACTCGGACCATTGTGATAAGGCGGGATTCTGAGAAAGAATGGATAAACTGTTTGATGGAGCTGGACTCTGACGACCTGCTGTGGAGGTGTGAATGGTATAAAATCAGAAGATTCATGACCATGAGTTTTGGCTACAAAATGGTCTATTTGCTGGGATTGAGGATGGTGACCTTTTACCAGGCTACTAGGGTTATGCGCCAAATGGGACACAGTCAGGGCGCGCCCCCAGATGGTGCTTTGTTTGAGTCTGTTCTAATTACCGAGACTGTTGCCCGGGCTGTAAGAAATGGATGGGTAAGAGGTTTTCATGCTGTTCGCCCTACTGACCAAAGTGGTAAATCCACACAGTATATTGATTGGTGGATAGCCAACTCTTGGAAATCAGAGAAGGCTAAAAGAGCTGCTATTCTTGAGGAGATAGAAGAAGAAACATGATTATTGTTTTAGCTTGGGACAAAATTTTTGACCATGTCTATATTTCTTTTAAATGTTCCAAAGCTTAAATGAGATAAAATAAGACACCATTATTTCATCATTTTTTTTTTGTTCTTTGTTGTTCTAATTTTTGCCTAAGCCGCCCTTTCGGGTTTTCAACCTAGCGAGCTTTTTGTTTCATTTTTCTCAATGACACAATTAAAAGCCGAATGATCGTGAAAAATGAAAAAATGTTATTAATGAATTAGACCGAACCCGCACGGGCTGCCTACGTATCTCCTTACAATGACTTATTTTATTTCTTTTTTTTTTCCTCTTTATGGAGAATCAGGTCCACGTAGTTCTGACTTTGAGGAAATGAATGCTGATCATGATTTGCAAATGCTATGCATGAGTTACAAGGATGCTTTATGCAAAGTATCTCTTGAGTTGATCCAGGTTGCACGGACTAGCAAATTCTATGCCATCCAAGTCTGTCAGGATTGCCGCTCCTCCGGATAAAATCTTTTTGATTAGAAAGGGACCACTCCAGTTAGGTCTGAATTTTCCTCTTGGATCATGAACAGGTGCCCTTATTTCTTTCAAAATAAGGTAACCTTCTTGCAATCCTCTGTCTCTGACTCTCTTATAAAAATGCCGAGCCAGTTTCTGTTGATAACCTTGCATCTGGTATAAGGCATCCATTCTCTTTTCATCGATGGCTAGAAGTTGGCTATGGTAACCTTTTGCCCATTCCACTTTGTCCAACTAGCTCTCCCTCAAAATGCGAGCTGACCTGATTTCTACCTCGATTGGTAGGACGACCTCCATCCCATATACCAAAGAGTAAGGTGTGGCACCGGTTGGAGTACGCACTGTTGTTCGGTATGCCCATAAGGCATATGGCAAATGCAGATGCCAATCCTTATGGTTGTCTGCCATCTTTTGCAGTATACTCTTCAGAGTTTTATTCGCGGCTTCAACTGCGCCATTTGTCTGAGGTCTGTATGGAGAAGACTTATGGTGTTGAATTTTCCCCTTTTTTAATAACAGAGCAACCTCCTTTTGAAAGTGAGACCTATTATCAGTAATGATCTCAAAAGGGACTCCGTACCTACAAAAGATGTTGTTACGGATAAATTGGGCTACTCGTTTGGAATCCAAAACCTGGTGAGGTGCAGTCTCAACCTATTTAGAGAAATAGTCAATGGCCACTAGAATGAACTCGTGTTTGTCGGAAGATTTTGGGCTTATTTTGCCGATGACGTCAAGGCCCCAAGTTGCAAATGGCCAAGGCGTGGTGATAGGAGATAGAGGTACAGGAGGCTTCTTATGAAGTTTTGCATAGATCTGGCACTTATGGCACCTCTGAACATACCTCGCACAATCCTGATTCATGGTAAGCCAGAAATAACCCTGATTTATGATCTTGCGAGCTAGAGCAATTCCATTCATGTGTGGGCCTTCATTGCCACCATGCATCTGTTCCATGATCTGTTGGGCTTCTGATTCAGTGACACATTTCAGATGGATGTTATCCCATGTCCGCTTGTAGAGTATTTCCCCGTTTGGAATGAAACTCTTGGACAACTGTCTTAAAGTCCTCTTTTCTATCTTAGAGGCTCCTTCAGGATAGAGTCCATTCTTGATGTAGTTAAAAATATCCCAAAACCATGGCTTGCTATCAGCTGCTTATACATTCAGACAATGAGTTACACAGCTTGACTCGTGTTTAACTTCAATGGTAACTGGTCTGATTATGAAGCCGTCGCTTATATCAAGCATTGAAGCGAGTGTTGCCAAGGCATCAGCAAATCTATTCTTTGTCCTTGGTAGATAATGGAAAGACAGTTCATGAAAACTAGCTGCTAGTTCATTTAAACGCTTATGGTAAGGAACTAAGCGCTCTTCTCTGATCTTCCATTTTCCTAAGGCTTGGGAGACTATCAGATTCGAATCCCCATAAATCTCAAGGCATTTGATCCTGAGCCTTATTGCTGCTTCAAGACCGCAGATGCATGCCTCATACTCTGCTTCATTATTTGTCACTTTAAAGTTCAACTTGATTGCAATGGGTAAGTTTTCCCCATTTGGTGTGATGAATACAATACCGGCACCATATCCTTTGTTGTTGGACGCCCCATCAAAGTAAAGCTTCCAAACTTCGTTGTCAATTGTCAGGATGTCTTCATCGGGGAATTCAGGTTCAACCCAATGATCATCCACTGGAGCTGCAGCTAACTGATCAGCCACAATGCTACCTTTTACTGCTTTTCGCTGCACATATTTCAGATCATATGCAGCTAACACAGCCATCCACCTTGCCATCTTACTGTCAAGAACCGGCTTCTCCATAAGGAATTTCAAAGGGCTTTTGTCAGTAAGAACATGAGTTATAAAGGAGCAAAGGTAGTGTTGCAGCTTATGGCAGACCCATACCAAAGCAAGGCACAACTTTTCTGTAAAACTATACTTGAGCTCATGAGACAGCATCCTCTTGCTCAGGTAATAGATTGCATTCTCCTTGCTGGAGTCTGGAGTATTTTGGGCAAGCATTGCCCCCATTGCTTCATCGGTTACTGATAAATAAAGCAACAAGGGCTTTCCAAACCTTAGCGGCTGTAGCACTGGTGGGTTTAGTAAATACTGTTTGATATGGTCAAAGGCTCTTTGGCAGTCATCATTCCACTACTTGGAGGCTCCTTTTCTGAGTAGTTTGAAGATAGGACCACATACATCAGCCAATTAATTGATGAATCGACTGATGTATTGCAGTCGTCCAAGAAAACCTTTGATCTCCTTTTCTGTTTTTAGAGGTGGCATTTCCAGAATTGCCTTCGACTTAGCAGGGTCCACTTATATACCCCTCTTGCTGACCATGTGACCCAGGAAGACTCCAGATGAGGCTCCAAAGACACATTTGGCAGGATTGAGTTTGAGATTGTATTGGCGAAGTCTAAGGAAGAATTGCCTTAATGCTTCTGAATGGCTTTCAACAGTGGTGCCTTTGATTACCATGTCATCCACATAAACCTCAATTTCTTTATGCATCATGTCATGGAAAATCGTGGTTGCCATCCTCTGATAGGTTGCTCCAGCATTTTTAAGCCCAAATGGCATGACCCGGTAGCAATAGGTGCCCCATTCGGTAATGAAAGCTGTCTTCTCTTTGTCAGGAGGATGAACCATGATTTGATTATATCCCGTAGCCATATCGGTTAAGGAAACCAATTCAGAACCTGCCATACGGTCTACCAACAAATCAATGTGAGGTAAGGGAAAATCATCCTTAGGACAGGCTTTATTCAGATCCCTGTAATCCACACACATTCTGACTTTGCCATCTTTCTTGGGAACTGGCACAATGTTGGCCAGCCAGGATGGATAGTTGATGGGCTTGATGAAATTGTGATCCAGTAGCTTGGCAATTTCTTCTTTGATTGGAATAGACCATTCTATCTTAAGTCTTCTCAACTTCTATTTGATGGGCTTAGCATCTGGATAAACTGGGATTTTGTGGACTGCGATGCTTGGATCCAACCCTGTCATGTCTTTCGGTTGCTATGCAAAACAGTCTTGAAAGTCTCTGATCATCCTTTCAATGTGATCCCTGTCTATGCATGCAGATGCAATGTATGTAATTTTTTGCATGTCATGAGTGCCAGCATTGACGGGCTCTTTAATTGTGTCATCTTTCATTTCATTTATTTCATTTTTTATTTGATGTCTCATTTAAGTGAGATTTAAAAGTTGGAACATCAAAGAAAAATGGAGACACAGAGTCATAAAAGAAAAGATTTTGACTTTTATTGATTTCAAATGGGGATATGTCCCAGTTTACATCAAAAGAAAAAGTGAGACCCTTAAGGTCAAATACATCATCAACAGAAGAAATGGACTCAGATTCAGAAGATGAATCTATCTCAGACGGGGACTCTGACTTAGGTATGGATTCTGGTTCAGACTCTGGTTCAGATGGATAGAAGGGGCTCTCCTCAAAGGACCAATTTTGCAGCTCGATCTCGGTGGGCTGGATTAAGGTGGAAAGGTCAGTTTTCTCCTCCTCAACAGTGAGCACGGATACTTCATCAAAGAGACTAGCCTCCATGTTCTCTTCCCAATCTCGAATGAGCATGTAGATCGGTTCATAATCTTCTATCTTAAGCCTGACATTAGAGAAAATTTCAAATCCGGGAATTAGTTTTCCAGTAATAGGGCAAACCCAAGGCTCAGGAAAGTTACAGTAAGGAATTGTGTCACCTTCCTTTATAAAATAGCTGTTTAGGGTTTTGAAGTAAGGCTGCATGGGCCAGTCATAAACCTCACCTCTTTTAAGGGCAGCTATTCTGTCTTTGGCCCAATTCTCCATCTCTTCCATATCCTCATCAGTGGGCTTGTACCCTAGCCCAAATGATGGTGTTGGCACAGGATAATCTAGGAAGGACTTCAAGCCCTGTTGGCTTCTTCCCAAACCTAAACCAGGAAAGTAATTCATTTTGCGGAGCATGTTAGCAACAACAATATTCCCAAAGGGGTCAAAATCAAAGGGAACGAATTCTTTACCCAATTCACCCTTAATGTATTGTATGAAGGAGAAGCCTGAAAGTGGATAGGAGGATAGCTCAGGCTGAATTTCAAGAATAGGAATAAAGCTTGGAATGTCTGGTCTTCCATGCATGTCCCCTTTTACAGTCACGATCCCATTTTTGAAAGGGAACTTGACCTTCTAGTGTAGGGAAGAAGGGATAGCCTTTGCTTGGTGGATCCAGGGCCTCCCCAGTAATAAGTTAAAGCAAAAAGGTACATCGATCACTTGGAACGGTATGGTGAAGGATGTTGGCCCAATGGTTACATCAATTATGGCTACTCCAAGGACCTCCCTCTTGGTGTTATCATACGCCTTTACAATTTGATATGAAGGGGTAAAATCAGTAACCTCCAATCCTAAGCAGCTTGCCACTTTCAGAGGACACACATTAAGAGCTGAACCATTATCAATGAGAACCATAGGCACAGTCTTTCCCCGTGTAACCACTGTGATGTATAGGGCATTGTTGTGGTTAGGATCTCCTTCTGGAATATCAATTTCTCCAAAAGTAATAGATACCCCTTTTGCAGCAGAGGTAATAAAAGCCACAAGGTTTTCCGGTGTGATGTCAATTGGAGTTTGGCATTGATTCAGTGCCTTACAAAGAGCTTGGCGGTGAGGGTATGAAGATTGGATCAAACTCCAAATTGAAATGTTGGCTTGTGTCTTCTTGAGTTGTTTAAGAATGGGATCTTCGTCTGGTTCAAGAATCCCTTTGAATTTATCGGTTGGTACAAAAATGGGTTGGGTAGGTTGTGTGTTTGGTTGGTTTTAGATAACTCTGCCACTTCTGGTGATGGCATCGATCTCCTCAACTAAGTTAGAGAGGTCTAGGACACAGCAATAGCTGGGATTTGGCTCTATCAAGGAGATAGGGTCAATTCCCTCATGATCATTTATGGCATTTACTGTGTGGTTAGGCAAAGGGTTGGTGTTGATGTTTGATCGGGCTTTTGGGGGAATCAGGTCATTGGAGTCAATGAGGTCCTGAATTCTGTGTCTAAGGTCCTTGCACGTATCTGTTTTGTGCCCAGGTCCTTGATGGTAATCACACCTCTCATGTGGGTTGTAGTTTTTGGGAAGTGGATTGGGGACTGGTTTTGGCTCCAGAAGTTTTACCATATTTCCCTCAAGTAGCTTTTTCAGGATGATACTCATGGGTACACCCCCAAGATCAGAAAACTGCCTCCTTTCAATGCAGATAGGCTTCTTGATTGTCATAGTATTAACTTCCCCCCTTTCTGATTTGTTGAGGAAGTAACATTACCCTGATGAGCGGGCTTCTTGTATCTTGACCCTAATGGAGTGTCTTCTCTGATATGACCACTCTGTATTAAATCTTTGATTTTTGAAGCAGTGGTAATTAGGGCTTTGAAGGAAGGCATGTACTGAGTCTGTAGCCTTTCTTGGTAAACTGGCAAAAGGTTCTTGACAATGATGTCAATTTGCTCATTTTCAGGTGGTCGGTTTACCATTTGAGAAGCCCTCTTCCTCCACCTCGTAAGGAATGAGGAAAAGGATTCCTTAGCATTCTGCTTGGTGGTCTCGAGGTCTCTTTTGGTTACATCGACCTCGATGTTGTAATGATACTGTGAAACAAAAATATTGCAGATGTCTTCCCAGGTCCGCTTCTTGGTGACATCCAAATCCACAAACCACTTCACAGCTGGTCTGGTAAGTGATTGTTGGAATAATTGGGCTAGAAGTTGATTATCTACACCCAATGGCTGCATAGCTCCCACATAGACTTTGAGGTGGGTCTTGGGGCAGGTAATCCCATCAAATTTATCAAATTCAGGCATCCTGAATCTAGGAGGAACCCTTGCATCAGGGAACAAGCTTAAGGATTTTGTATCAATCAAATCCTCCTTCTTCTTCATCCCTAATAGCATCTTTTCCATGCGCTCCATCTTGTCCATGCAGGCTTTTATCTCAGGGTCAACCTCCTTCCTTTGGAAAGGATCCGCGGGTTGGGAGGTGGAGGTAGAAGTGATGTTTGGTGAGTTATTCTTGAGGAATTCAGGTGATGGGATTGGTAGTGGTGGGATGGCATCAGTGTTTGCCGTTTCTTTGTCTTTGGATTTGACTATGGAAGTAGATCCATAGACAGGGTAATAGGTGGGTTTCGAGTCAATTTTGAATGATTTTGGCTCAGTAGGGTTTTGGGCCAGAGAGGTTTGTTCCAGCATGGTTCGGACATCCTCCATGATTACCCTCCTTTGGGCCCTCAGCATGTCTTGGAAAAGGGCCTCCTGCCTTTTCATGATGATTTCTTGATGCTCAGAAAGTTTGGAAAATAGTTCATCAAAGATCTCATCAGCCCTGGTAGTAGTGGTCTCTTCTCCAGCAACAGACATTTTTTCAACCTTTAGGATAAAGAAAAAAAAGCTGGGTCAGTTTTTAGCCTTGGTATGGAATGATCATCATGGAATATATTTGGGACCATGGGTTGACATGGGTTTTTGGGACTAGCAGTGTTTTGAGTGGAATTATGACTCTCCAACTTTGTAAGGTTTCATGCATGCATGTATGCATGAATGGAAAAAAAAAAAAAAAGATTTCATGATAATGACATACCAAGTTTCAGTATTATGATACATACAACCCTAAAGGAATGGTTTTATAAGTCATTACATGAAAGGATTAGGGTGGTTTTGAAGGGAACCCATCACACTAGAGATGCGATATATCTAACCACATGTGAGACAAGGAGCCTCGCGTGGGTCGAATGGTACGTGCATACTTGTTATACCTCTAAAAGGATTAGAGGATATGTCGTGGGCTGGATGATTTCACTATCGGCAAGCAGACCTAAGGAAGGTTGCCCACTCGATGTTACTTTCTATCCTTTGTTTTCCTTAGGAAACTAGGGTCTTGTGGACAAGGAGTCCGATGCAGTGATGCATGAAAGAGTTATTTTGCTTTTAAAGCCAAACTTTGGTATTATACCAAAAGTAATCCGCTTTATTTTTTATTTGAAAAAGATTTTATATTCCCCAGTGGAGTCGCCAACTGTGAGGCCTCGCCCGAGCACCGGTCCGATCCGCCGAGGGATCGAAATGCTCTTCGGGAGAAACTCCACGATTGGAACTCGCTGTGAGTTCGAAAAATTGATTTTTGTATTTTGAAGGTTGAAAAGTGAGTCGCCACTTTAATTTATTTATTTTAATTAGGAAAATTAAAGAAAACCCAACATGATTGACTCCAAAATAATTTGATTTATCCCAATGGAAAAGTGCACCAATCCACGAGTGACCAAGGAGGGCTCGGGGATCAGGTTTTGGTAATTACACAGTTAAGAAAATGTTATTTTCTTTAGTTTGGCTTGAAATGCAAAATAACTCTTAAAATTGAATTTTTGTGTATGCATGAACAAAAAATATAATGATGAATGAACATATATGTATATTTATGATGTGATGGAATGACAATAATAAATAAATAGGCAAGATAAATCCTACTTAATTATTACAATATCAAAACAAATGGAATAAAGGGGATCTTTCCTCTAGCCCTTATGAGTACTAGGGAAAGCACACATTCCCCAACAAAATAACAAAATAAAGGATTAATGTGAATAAATAAAAGGAAAACAATATTGATAAAAAGATTTTTTTTTGGAGTTGATGCCCTTCTAAATGGCAGCCTGCGTATCCTATTGAATAGGAATCAAACCCCACACAGTTCTCCCTTCTTGCGAAGGAGGGGTTTTAAAAAATGTGTTGGTTTGCTTATTAACTTAATTCTGATCCTTAAATTAATAAGTTATTTAGATCTTTTCAGTTTTAGACCTAAAGAAAATTCTAGATCTGAATTTAGAATTTTAAAATGGGAAAGGGATTATACCTTTGCTTTTCTCGGCTTTTGAATGAATGGAACTAGTTTGGCTCCGGATCTCAACTCCACCTTGAATTCAAAGGAAGCTTGGAATATGGATCTAGAAGCAGCAGCTGTGTGAGTATAAGAACAAAAAAATATGCTTGAATTGCTTCAAAATGCTCTGAAAATGCTTTAGAATCTGTTAGGAATTGTTGGGATTCATGTTAAAATTGTGCCCAATGAGGCTGGAGGAGGCTCTTATTTATAGAGCTGACAGAGGAGGTGCCGGCGGTACGGACGGCGGCATCGGCGCGGCACTGGCGGCAGGCGTGGCACGGCTGACACGCCGGCCGTTCTGGGCGGCACTCCAGATGTGCCTCCATTCTGGCGGCACGGCATGAGTGCCGCCTCCTGGGCGGCATGATTTCCATGCCGCACCGGCGGCATGGTAGTTTCACGGCGGCACGTTATGCGTGCCGCCTCCTGGGCGGCACGAAAATCGTGCCTCCCTGCGCCACTTGCGCAGCTCGATCTGTTTCTGTCCATTTCGGGCCCGTTTCAGCTCCGATTCGAGCTCTGCTTGATTCTGTGGATTCGTAATTGAAAGACGGTCCACTGGAGGTGCATTTTTGAGAGTTCACAGTATCTTAAGTAAGATAGTACATATTCTTATATATGAATGAGTGTTTTAACTAGGCTGTTATTGTTTATATCAGGGAAGCAGTAAGTCCCAAATGAAAGTATATTCAACTATAGCAATGCAAATCTTAGCTCAACATGTAAAGAAGCAACAAATATCCAGCAAAGTGGGCAAAATGACGTGAGCTATACCCAAACTAACATTTCACAACCACCTTTTTCATAAGTTTTTTTTTTTTTGCATGTTTTCTGATTTCATTTTGTACTATTATATAGTCACAAGTTTTAGATTGTCTTACTAATGGAATTATCTGTAACAGGTGATGATTCCATCAAGTAAGGAGGCAACAAATATGGGGAAAAAAACATTGATATGAACAATACCCAATTACACATGTCACAACCATTCCTTTCACAAATGGTGAATCCAGCATGGATCCAAGAACAACCTAGTGATATAGAACAACTAATGTAAGTAATAATTGATGGAGATTTTTCAAGTTCACCTGAAAAGTATGATGCTGAGGTTGGATCTGATGATGATGAACTTGTTATAATTGAGGTAAATAATTTCCATTTATTTTTAAATCCAATGTATTGATATTGATGATGACTTACAATAAATTTGAAAACCATTTACTTTAGAATGGTCAACTTACAACGAAGGTGAATAAGAGGGCTTCTATGATCAAACCAACTACTTCAAGGAAACCTAGAGTTGGATTAACTAGAAGACCTATCACAAGGAATATAGAGAGTTCTAGCAAGCCACAAGGACTAAGAATAATGTTTAAAAAGCATTATGCTCCAAGACCCATCAAAAACCAATGATCTTCAAACTGCTTGACATCTTACTTCAGTATTTTGACCTATTACAATTTTTTGTATAGGATTGATGTAAAAAATAAAGCATACAAAGGGAAGGATCCAATTCAACTTCCCAATGGTCCCATTACAAGAGCAAGAATGAAGAAATTCAAGGAAACACTAAATGGGATGATTCAAGGCTTGTGGAATGATCTTGCCACAATTCAAGAATGCAAGAATGAATCATTCATCAAAATGGGGATTCAAGACTCAAATCAAAGTTTGGTGACAATGATTCAAGTGGATGAAGGCCAAAACATGGGCATGTACCTAGGCCTTTAGTTTGTTTTTGATTTTTTTGGGCCCTATCAATATGATATAAGCCCAAGTTCAAATAAATTAAGTGTGCTTATATAATTAGTGAGTTTTGGGCCTATTTATGTTAGGTATAAAGCCCAAAATGAGTTTAGATTTATTTCTTGTTTAGGAATCAATTTCTAACTAGGAAACTTCAATCCTTATTTAGGAAGATTCCCTAGTCTATGTTTTATTCCAATTTAGGATAAACTTATAATTATTAGTTGTCTAGGAATCAATTTCTAACTAGGAAACTTTAATTCTTATTTAAGAAGGATTCCCTAGTCTATGTTTTATTCCAATTTAGGGTTGAACCTATAATTATTAGTTGTCTAGGAATCAATTTCTAACTAGAAAATTTTAATTCTTGTTTAGGAAAGATTCCTTAGTCTATGTTTTATTCCCATTTAGGGTTGAGCCTTTATATAAACTCAACTATTCATGTAAAATAGAGTTAGATTTGGATAAATAAAAAAATTTAGTTTTTCTTAAGAGTGTTATCTCTTGTTTTTGATTCTTGCTTAAATCAAGTTCATATAATCAAAGCTAATTACTTTGTGCGTATTTATTCCAAGGTTCTCTTTCACAAGTTGGTATTGTGTTGCGCAGATCATCATCCAAAGGTGATCATATTCCAAGGTGCTTTATCACGGGTTGGAATTGGGTCACGGACTTGGGGAAAATCTGATTTAGCTTTCCAAGGAGTTGCTTCCATGCGTAAAGATATTGGGTCTCAAGTTTAATATTCTTGGGGTTCGTATCAGTTTGGTATCAGAGCTTAGGCTCTAAATTAGGTTATATCTTTCCGTTTCATTTGTATTTTCCATTTTTTCATTTCTTTTTTTTTTCTGCCTATTTTCCTTTTTGTTAAATTCCTTTGTTTTCACTTTGTTAATTTTGTTTGCTATTGTTTCAGGTAAAAAATTCAATTAAAATTGTCTACCTTTATTAGTGTCTTGTTATCATCTTCTTTAGTTTGTCTCTTTGTTTCCTACCTTTTCATATTATTTTTGTCCCATTTCTATTCTTTGTGTTTTATCAAAAATCAAGTTTTGGAAGGTCATAACTATTGCAATCATTCAAATTCAAGAAGTTAAGAAGGAAGGAATTAGCTCTTAAATTGTCAACTTTAATTCGATTTGTATTTTTGTACTTGATCTTCAATTTATCTTGTTAATCTTCAGTATTTGTCCTTAAAATTACTTGCTGTAATTGAATTTTAAAAAAAGAAGAAGAAGAAGAAGAAGAAGAGTAAAGAAAATCAAAATTTAAAAAAAAAAAGCAAAAAAAAATTTAAAAAAAGAAGGAAAATTCATCCAAAAAGAAAGAAGAAGCAAAAAGTGTTGAAATCTGACTTTTTGGGGTATTTATGGAAGTTATTTAGTTCCTAGAGTGAAGAAGACAAGGAAAGAAGCTGATTTTTCAAGAATATACAAGGAGAATCAAAGATTTCAGCATTCTACAAGGAGTTTGATTAAAGTCTAAGCATCCTTCCAAAACAAGCTAAGATTGTTTTCCTACTCCTTTCCAAATTTTGGTTTGACTTTTCTAATCTTATTTTCATTCTGATTTCTTATTTCCTTATTTATTTTGGTTTTTTCTTTTCGTATTTAATTATTTTCAATCTTTATTCATGTCTCATTAGGTTTCCTAATCCCATCAGGATTCCTATATTGTTTTCCTAATTCTATTAGGATTTCTAGTTCTTGTTTCATTGAGTCTTTAAACTTTGGATTTTATTCACATTGTAATTTAGTAAAAATTAGATTAATTTGATTTTTGCAACTAATCTTAGCAAGAGATTGAGTGGAAAAAGGCTAAGTGTGAGCACATCTAGAGAAAAGCCATTGATTGTGTGTAAAACTAAACACGAGTGAACTGGAGTGTCAAAACTACTTGAGTGAAACACGTGAGCGAGTGAAGTGAGGAAACTATTCTCTACTTTACTAACTTTGTTTTACAGCTTCATGATGAGTCGAACCCAAGGGAATCCACATGGGGAACTAGATAAATTCCAAGCCTTGCATGACTTACTCCATGCTATGGAGAGAAGGATAAATGATAGATTGGATCAAATGGAGCAAAGAAGCAATGAAAGGATTGAAAGATTAGAAGTTTCAGTTACAAGGGGATAGCCACCCAATGCTCTTAAGCAAGCTAGGCGAATCCAAAGAAGAGTTTGGAATGAAGACGAAGATGAAATCGAGTACCTTGGTGATAATGAGGAGGAAGAAGAAGTAAGGCCAAGAGCTAGACAAGATAACAGCAACAGTGGAATAAAACTGAAAATTCCAACATTTCATGGAAGAATAGATCCTGAAGCATACTTGGATTAGGAAAAGAAGATTGAGTTGGTGTTCGATTGTCATAACTACATCGAATCTAAGAAGTTGAAGCTTGCTGTGGCTGTATTTGATGGATATGCCATTACTTGGTGGGATGATACCAAGCAAAAGAGGAAAAGAAATAGAGAAAGACCTATAGAAGAATGAAGGGACTTAAAAGCAATCATGAGAAGAAGATTTGTACCAAGCCACTACTATAGGGAGTTGTACAATCGTCTTCAAAACCTATCTCAAGGGTCCAAAAATGTTAAGGAATACTACAAAGAGATGGAGGTAGCCATGATTCGAGCAAATGTGGAAGAAGATAATGAGGCTACAATGGCAAGGTTCCTCAATGGGTTGAATAAGGAGATTGCAAATGTGGTTGAGTTGCAACCATATATGGAGCTTGAAGATTTGCTTCATCTTGCTTTGAAGGTTGAGAAGTAGTTGAAGAAGAGGAGTACCAATCGGCTATTTACCTCTTACAATGCAACATTCAAATCAAATTGGAGAAAAGATGACAAGGCTTTTTCATCCAAGCCTAGAGCTGATTCTAAGGAAACTCCAAAGACATCCATCCCAAGCAAGGACAAAGGTAAAGCTACACCTTCTAATTCTGGAAATATTATATGCTTTAAATGTCAAGGTGTAGGTCACTACAAGAAGGATTGTCCAAATAAAAGAACAATGATCATGGTTGATGGGGAGTACTATTCAGCTAGTGAAGAAGAAGTTGAAGAAGAAAGAATACCATCTCTTAAAGATGCAAGTGACAAAGAGGATGACAACCAACCAGAAATAGCCGAATGTGGGGGGTCTCTTATCACAAGGAGATCATTGAACATGCAAATCCAACATGATGATAATGTGAACAAAGGGAAAATCTGTTTCAAACTAGATGTTTTGTAAAAGATAGAGTTTGTGATGTAATTATAGATGGGGGTAGTGTAACCAACGTAGCAAGCACCACTTTAGTTGAGAAACTAGGGTTACCTACTACTAAGCATCCTCACCCTTATAAACTAAAATGGCTTAATGATTATGGGGAAATTAAGGTGATAAGGCAAGTTCTAGTAGCTTTCAAGATAGGCAGGTATAATGATGAGATTTTATTTGATGTTGTGCCTATACAAGCAGGTCATCTATTGTTAGAATGCCCTTGGCAATTTGATAGAAGGGTGATGCATAATGGCTACACCAATCACTACACTTTTAAGAAAGATGGAAGAAAGATAACTTTTGCATCACTTTCACCTAGAGAAATCTATGAGAATGAGCTAAAAAGAATTCAAAAGGAGAGAGAAGACAAGAGTGAGAAAAAGAGTGTAAATGATGTACCAAAAGAAAGAGAGAGTGCAAAAGAAAAAAGTGGCAAAAATCTTGAGAAAAGAAAGAAAGTGAGCTTGAGTGAGAAAAATGAGGGAAAAGAAATTGTTGAAAGTAAAAAGAAACATGTGAACTTTTATGCAAAGGGAAGTGATGTTAGGAAAGCTTGGTTTTCAAAGAAAAGTATACTTGTACTTATGTACAAGGAGCTTTATTTTAACACTAATGACCTTAATGTTTCTTTGCCTAGTGTTTTTGTTTCTCTTTTATAGGAATTTGAGGATGTCTTTCTTGAAGAGATACCCAATGGATTGCCACCCATTAGGGGTATTGAGCATCAAATTGATTTTATTCTTGGTGCGTCGATTCCAAATAGACCAGCCTATAGAAGTAACCTTGAGGAAACAAAGGAGCTTCAAAGGCAAGTTATGGAGGTGTTAGCTAAAGGACATATTAGAGAAAGTATGAGTCCATGTGCTGTGCCCGTTTTGCTAGTACCTAAGAAAGATGGTTCTTGGCATATGTGTGTTGATTGTCGTGCAATTAATAACATTATGGTAAAGTATCACCATCCTATTCCTAGGTTAGATGATATGCTTGATGAGTTGCATAGTTCTGCTGTCTTTAGCAAAAGTGATTTGAAAAATGGATATCACTAAATTATAATGAAGGAAGGTGATGAATGGTAAACTGCCTTTAAAACAAAATATAGTTTGTATGAATGGTTAGTTATGCCTTTTGGCTTGACTAATGCACCTAGTACTTTCATGAGACTTATGAACCATGTTTTGAGAAATTTTACTGGTAAGTTTGTTGTTGTATATTTTGATGATATTCTTGTCTATTCTAAAAGCATAGATAAACACTTAGATCATTTAAGGTGTGTACTTGATGTGTTGAGAAATGAAAAATTGTTTGCTAACCTTAAAAAGTGTTCTTTTTGTTTAGATAGGATTGTGTTTTTAGGATTTATGGTTAGTGCTCAAGGTGTTGAAGTTGATGAAGAAAAGGAAGTGCTATAAAAAATTGGCCTATTCCTATATCGGTAAGTGAGGTAAGAAGTTTTCATGGTTTGGCTAGTTTTTATAGACGTTTTGTAAAAGATTTTAGCGCCGTAGCTGCACCACTAACAGAGGAAATTAAAAAGAATTGTGTTTTTAAGTGGGGAAAAGAATAAGAAGATGCATTTAATTCATTGAAAGATAAGCTATGTAAGGCACCCATTCTTGCTTTGCCTAACTTCAATGATATTTTTAAGATTGAGTGTGATGCATCAGGTATAGGTATTGGGGTTGTCCTTATGCAAGGAAAGAGGCCAATTGCCTATTTTAGTGAAAAGCTACATAGTGCCTCATTGAAATACCCCACTTATGACAAGGAGCTCTATGCTTTGGTCAGAGCTTTGGAGACTTAGCAACACTACCTTTGGCCTAAGGAGTTTGTAATTCACACCGACCATCAATCCTTGAAATTCCTAAAAGGGCAAGGTAAGTTGAACAAGAGGCATGCCAAATGGGTTGAGTTCATTGAGACCTTTCCATATGTGATCAAATACAAGCAAGGTAAGGAGAACATTGTGGCTGATGCACTGTCAAGAAGGTATGCTTTACTTAATGCTTTGGATGCAAGAATGCTTGGGTTTGAAAATATTAAATCTTTGTATGTTGATGATTATGATTTTTCTAGCATTTTCAAAGCAAGTGAGAAAGTTGCATTTGGTAAATTCTATAGAATGGATGGGTTTTTGTTTAAAGAAAATAGACTTTGCATACCTGTTTGTTCAATGAGAGAACTGCTTGTTAAGGAGGCATATGGGGGAGGGTTAATGGGACATTTTGGCATCACTAAAACTTTAGATACTTTACATGAACACTTCTATTGGCTTAAAATGAAAAGGGATGTACATAGAATTTGTGATAGATGTGTTGTGTGCAAGCAAGCTAAATCTAAAGTTTTGAATCAAGGTTTGTATACTCCTTTACCTGTTTCTAGTAGCCCTTGGACTGATATTTCCATGGATTTTATTTTAGGGTTGCCTAGATCAAAAAAGGAGAAAGATTCTATCTTTGTGGTGGTTGATAGGTTTTCCAAAATGTCATAGTTCATTCCTTGTAATAAAATTGATGATGCCACCAACATTGCTAATTTATTCTTTACGGAAGTGGTACGTTTGCATGGCATTCCTAAAACTATTGTTAGTGATAGGGATGTTAAGTTTCTAAGTCATTTTTGGACGTTTTGTGGAGTAAAATTGGAACCAAATTGTTGTTTTCTACTACTTGTCATCCACAAACTGATGGTCAAACTGAAGTTGTTAATAGGACTTTAGGAACTTTGTTGCGTGCTATTGTCCAAAAGAACTTAAAGAATTAGGAAGAATGCATTCCATTTATTGAGTTTGCTTATAATAGAGTTGTGCATTGTACTACCGATTTCTCACATTTTGAAATTGTTTATGGTTTTAATCCTCTAACCCCATTGGATTTAATGCCTTTACCTTATAATGAAAGGAGTAGTTTGGATGGGAAGAGAAAGGCAGATTTGGTGAAGAAACTACATGAGGAGGTGCACAAGAATATTAAGAAGAAAAATCAACAAATAGCAAGCCAAGTGAATAAGGGAAGGAGGTGTGTTGTATTCGAACTAGGTGATTGGATTTGGGTGCATGTGAGAAAAGAAAGATTTCCAACTCAAAGGAAGACAAAGCTTCATCCAAGGGGAGATGGACGTTTTCAAGTAGTTGAGAAGATCAATGACAATGCATACAAGCTGGACCTACTTGGTGAGTATAATGTGAGTGCTACCTTTAATGTTAGTGATCTTTCTCCTTTTGATGTAGGTGTTGGAGACTTGTGGATGAATCATCTTGATGAGGGAGGGAATGATGCAAATAATAAAGCATATAAAGGCAAGGATCCAATTTAACTTCCCAATGGTTCCATTACAAGAGCAAGAATGAAGAAATTCAAGGAAACACTAAATGGGATGATTTAAGGCTTATGGAATGATCTTGCCACAATTCAAGAATGCAAGAATGAATCATTCATCAAAATGGGGATTCAAGACTCAAATCAAAGTATGGTGACAATGATTCAAGTGGATGAAGGCTAAAACATGGGCATGTACTTAGGCCTTTAGTTTCTTTTTGACTTTTTTGGGCCCTATCAATATGATATAAGCCCAAGTTCAAATAAATTAAGTGTGCTTATGTAATTAGTGAGTTTTGGGCCTATTTATGTTAGGTGTAAAGCCCAAAACGAGTTTAGATTTATTTCTTGTTTAGGAATTAATTTCTAACTAGGAAACTTCAATCCTTAGTTAGGAAGATTCCCTAGTCTATATTTTATTCCAATTTAGGATGAACTTATAATTATTAGTTGTCCAGGAATCAATTTCTAACTAGGAAACTTTAATTCTTATTTAAGAAAGATTCACTAGTCTATGTTTTATTCCAATTTAGGGTTGAACCTATAATTATTAGTTGTCTAGGAATCAATTTCTAACTAGAAAATTTTAATTCTTGTTTAGGAAAGATTACTTAGTCTATGTTTTATTCCCATTTAGGGTTAAGCCTCTATATAAACTCAACCATTCATGTAAAATGGAGTTAGATTTGGATAAATAAAAAAATTCAGTTTTTCTTAAGAGTGTTATCTCTTGTTTTTGATTCTTGCTTGAATCAAGTTCATACAATCAAAGCTAATTACTTTGTACGTATTTATTCCAAGGTTCTCTTTCACAAGTTGGTATTGTGTTGTGGAGATCATCATCCAAAGGTGATCATATTCCAAGGTGCTCTATCATGGGTTAGAATTGGGTCACGGACTTGGGGAAAATCTGATTTAGCTTTCCAAGGAGTTGCTTCCAAGTGTAAAGATATTGGGTCTCAAGTTTAATATACTTGGGGTTCGTATCAAGGATGATAGAAATTTGCATATGTGCTATTAAAAGTGAACTAAATAATAGCCACTTAATAGTAGCTAATAGGGTTGTCTAAAGTGTTTAAGGTTATTTGATATGGAATATTATATATGGATGGTACATAGTAATGATAGATAAGGATGATATATAAACTTAGAAGATATGGATTTTTACACTACATAGTAGTGTGGTGTTAGGTACATGACATGTTGGAATTGTTTGGAATGTCAATTGGACAACACTAATGCTTTAGCTATCCTTTTTTTTTTTTGTAAGACAGATGAAATGGAATCCAATACTAGTATGTCCATTTACAAAATTGTCCATATTACTTTTTTTTTTTTTGTATATTTTGTTTTTGTTGTTCTATTTTTTTTGGGCCTTATTTAGTAGCTAATACATATGTAGTGACAAGAAATTGAGTTTTTAGTGTATGACTGATAGATAATCAAAGTTACAACATGCTAATAATTCACATTGATTAGTGATGAATTTAAAATTAATTCATCAATATTCAGATTGAAAAACAAAAAATAATTCTTATTACCAGCTTTTTTTCCCAAATATGTTATTTTTCATTTCAAAAGAATACGCACAAATGCAAAAAATTAGTCACCATTATAATATTTGGGTAAAAACAATCAAAGACCCATCAAGGGTTTTTTAACACATTATTTCTGAGAGATTTGGAATTTTGTATTTCATGTTATTTCATTCAATATAACATAACTGTATCTCATATGGTTATTAAAAATTCATGTAAGCTAAATCAAATGAATTATTCATAAACACATTAATGCATAATATAGGCCATATATATAATCATCCAACAAGGATACAAAACTATCACAATTACTATACTACCATCTAGCAAATAATATAAAGACTTGTGAGCACAAAGTCCTAACCACATAACCTATCCCTTCCAAGCACTAAGCACCCCTTACTAAATTTTGATAATAACACTGACAAATAACCCCAAAAGGAAAATTCCTAAAGCCACACAACAAAAGTTACAAGATTTCTTCTTCCTTATTTCATTCCCTCTAATTAATTCAACAATTTCATCTTCAACTAACACTTCATCAATTGTTGGCCCACTATTTATAATAACTGATCCCTCATCCAACTTATCTCTCCTAATATATCCCTGCCTTGTTGGATCAAGCCAACAAAAAAATTTATAGTATCATTGATAACCTATATCAAACAAAATTTCACAATATATCATATAGCCTTAGTACATACAATAATTTTTTCTTTTTGCACTTTAGTTTCATTATATTCAAAATTCACATCCTATTTATCTAAGCAGCAAGCAAGAAAAAAAAATGTAAATTACATGAAAAACAAATGACACCCAATAACCACTTACATCTTAATAATATCTGCACTTAAAATAACTCTGTCCAGGGTTTTTATCGCTCCATAAGGTCCTCAGTACACAAGGCAACCCATATTCACAACGTGCCATAATTACTTACACCATTTCCAAAGGAGGTAAGAAACTTTTAGGATTTATAAATTGGGGTTTTAAATTAGGGTTTCAAATTGAGATAATCAAACTCACTCTCTAAACAAAAACATCTTATAAAAATTTTAAACCTTCATTGTCAGATGAAACAAAACCTAGCTTCAATCATTTTAGGGAATAAGAAGATCAAGATGCAAAGGGACACAAAGAGAAGATAGAGAGAGAAAGGGACAAATTCAAGATCATGAGATAAAGGGTGAGATATAAGAGAAGAATTAGAGACAATGCAGGGATATAGAAAGGGAAAAGGATAGTGAATAAATCGAGAAAAGGGAGAGAGAGAGAGAGAGAGAAAGGGAGACAGTAAATTTATTTTTCCTAGTCAGTAGTAATTCTAAAAAAGTGGGGCCCAAGCATATTCAAAATTACTATAGTGACGTGGTATCCCAAGTGGAAAAATAATGCCACATGGCTCTTATATGGTGATGACATGTCACTTTGACTACTCCACAATGTTGACATGTCATGTCATGTTAGCAATCCGGTCAGAATTTAGGTCTAGTGGTACCAGGTAATCGTATAATGAAATAATTTTAAAAGACCAATTTGGAACAATGATAATAGTTATTGACCTCGCTAGCAATTCACCCATTACTTTTGTCTTAAAAACCTATATAAAAACTAAAATGCCCTAATTTGCAATCAAATTTTATATTTCAACCATTTTTGATATTTTTCGTAAATTCAATAAAAATAAATAAGAAATTTACTTTTCAAATTCCCAAATTTAATTTTCTTTTCTTTCAAATTCTTATTAACCAAACGAGAATTGAATTAAAAATAGAGTAAAGATCTATTAACAAAAATTCAAAAAAAAAAAAAATTTTAAAAAAGAAAGAGAAGAAACAAGAACCCTAACTAATTTTTTAGTCGAATAAAAAAAAATTACCCATTAGTAATCTTTACAATGAATATCTGCAGATCAATGCTTGAAAAAATCTACCAAGAGAGTTTGCTTTCTTTTTAAAATCATGTGCAATTAAACACTATCAAGAATAGAGTACTCATTTGCAAAAACTATGTTTACCTCTTTTTCTTGGATCGATCCATGGATGCTAAATTTGTATATTCTATTTATATTAGTTTATAGTTAGAAGAAGATTTTTGAAATTGCAAAACTAGACCTTTCTATATGAGGAAGGAAGATTTGTATTAACTTTCACCATTGTAGAAGAAGATGCAGGAACATAATTGGTGCCTTTAGAGGGAAAAGAAAAAGAAGTGGGTAGTTTCTTGGGTGACATTTGCTCTTAATACTCCTTAGGCAATCTTAAAGTTCTAATGAAGAAAAAATAAGATAGAAAACAAGAAGAGTAAAAAGAAAGCACTTTTGCTTTAAAAAATCTTTAAACTTCCATTATAATTTTGTTTAATGATGATCATGATGATAGGTAAAGGGGTATTTGGTATTTAAAATTATTATTTTTAATGGAAAATGTAAAAAATGAATGAAATGATTAAATAGTATGATAGAATCAGAATGTAGGGACATATTAGTTAGCTTCTCAAAATGGATGGACTATTTCATTAATTAGGTCAAACTTCAAGGACTAAATAATATCTTATCCTTATTAATATGATTTTTTAAGATGGAAGAAATTGAGAAAAATGACTTAGGCAAGTTGAGATATTATTTTAATAAATATATATAACAATATATGATAGGCCTTTTCCTTAGTTTGGGCTTGAACCAAGGTGTCTTGGGGATCAAAGGTTGTCATTGAGCTGAGGCCTTAGGATTTGTTTAGATGTTATATGTGATTGTGTGCCAGGTATTAGGCTTGGAATTTCATGAAAAAGAGTAGGTCTAATTCAACATTTATAAGAGAATGTGTGATGATAGGATCTAGTGGAGAAAGACACTTAGAAAGATGAAGTGCTTGAACTTAGTGGACATAAAAAGAATGAAGGTATAAGATCTTGTGCTTGTGGAAGGATGTGAATCTCGCTCAAAGGAGTTGTTGATGTTACTAGATGGAATAGTTGTTGGCAGCTTGATTTATGGTCCCTGATGGATGGATTATACACTGCTTTCTGACTATTAGTTAGCGCAAGACAAATAAGGATATGGTGTAAAATGAAAAATCAAGTCGCACCTAGTTTTTAAAAACTATGAAAAGAACAGGTGACCAAGACTTCTTGCATCTTATCTATCCACCTTAGTATAAGGCCTTACCCATGCACCAATCTGATATGCTAAAGGAATCAAAATGCTTGGTAGGGAAAGAACTCACGAGAAAGCTTTCAAGCTTGTCTTTGATAGATTTGAAAATTATTATTTAGAGTTGTCACCTTAATTTATTTTTACTTGGGAAAATGTAAGGAAAAAACCCATATTGACTCCAATTATTACTCAAAGGAAAAGATCACTAGCCTCAAAATCAAAGAGGATTCGGGGATTAGGTTTTCTGTTTATTTTAACAAAATAAGTTTGGCCATTTAACATAAGAGTAACTTAAAATGTATTTCATGAATAATTTAAAATGGATGATCATTCAACTTATCCATTCAATAACAAAGTAAATACACAATTAAGGTTTAAAATAAATGAAAGTTAATACTATAATAAAATCCCAAACTTAGGGGATACCTCTTCTAGCCCTTATGGGTTCTAGGAAAGTCACACATTCCCCAAACTAAACCTAATAACAAAGTAAAAGAAAACAAAATAAAAGCAAGTGAAGAAAGTAATGGTGGGGGGGGGGGGGGGAGGGGGAGGGGGGAGAGTGTTAGTTTTAGTTAGATTTGATGCTTGAACTAAGTATGCTTACGTGTCCCTTTGAATAAGAATCAAAACCCACGCAGTTCTCCTTTCTTGCAAAAGGGTTAGTTTAACCTAGTTATTTTATCATGTTTTGATTAATAGATTAAAAGAGGGTTAAGTTGATTGATTTAGCTATTTAATTACCAAGTGGAGTTAATTAAGTCATATTCTAATTAACTACCTTAGCAAATTAAGAACTAGGCAAGGAGCCTTAGAATAAAAATCCCAATGAGGGAAACAATGAATGAAATAAAGAAAAGGGAAACAAACTTACCTTGGATGAAGGGCAATGAACAGCCTCGAATGGCGGGTGATGGCTAGCTTAGAGCAGTAAACTCAAGCCTTGGGCAATAAACTTGCCTCGAACAAAAGGGGAAAGCCTTTGACTTTTTAAGTAGAAATCAATGAGGAACCCCTAACTTGCTTTGGAAAGCAAAGAGCAAATGCAAAGTGAAAGAAATGAAAAGCTTTAGAACTAGAGTGGTTTGCTTGATGCAAAGGCTTTTAAGCTTACAAAGTTGATCATTTGAAGTGTGGAGAGGTCCTCTATATATAGAAGGAAGGTTGGAGTGCATAATGCGTAAACTTTTGATGTGGGATTATGAAAAATAGGGAAGATCACTTGAGCTATCGCACAGGCATTTATAGCATCACAAAAGGCTATGTTGTAGTGCCATAATGCTTTTGTGGCAGTGTTGCATTGGTCTATGCGGCATCATAGAAGGTGTGCAACAACAAGCCTTGTTTAACATTTTTGCCTTTTTTTCACCCATTCTTGCTTGTTTCTCATCCATTTTCTGTAAATCTAGTTGCATTGTATTCGTTACTTAGTCCTGGATGATTTGATGGAGTTTAAATGTCAAAGAGATATGTTTTAGTTTTCTTGGTTTTCTCATTTTGAGGATTTTCAGCTTTTGGAGGTTTGTTTATAGAGCCTAAGTGCTTCTAAGGTTCAAACACATATTGGAGGGTGCCAAATTAAGGGTTCATAGCTACCCATTAATTAGAATTATCTTAACTAAAAGACAATTATGATGATAGTGAATCTGAGGATGAGGGAAGGTAAAAGGAACTAAACTAATGTCTAAGTCAGAGTTTAGACATTTGGGCGAAAGGTGTGATTGAATTTTAAGGAATCATAGGGATGGATTAGAAAGATGCCCCCTGTATATTTAGGAGATCTGGCAGTTAGTAGCATTTGGTTGTTGTCCTTTCTGGTAAGAGCTAAAAGCAATGTCCTGTCTAGTAGGAATGATGATCTTGTCTAGTAGGAAATAAAGTGACCTTGTCTGGTAGGAATTGATAAAATGGTGATCCTGTTTGATAGGAACGATGATCCTATTTGGTAGGAAAGAAGGCGACCTTATCTGGTAGGAATCGATAAAACAGTGATACTGTATGATAGGAATGATGATCTTGTCTGGTAGGAAAGTGACCTTTTTTTGTAAGAAAGAGACCCTATCTAATAGGAATGATAACGACCCTGTCTAGTAGGAATCGGAAAAAAGGTAATCTTATCTAGTAGAAATGATGATGACCCTCTCTGATAGAAATTAGTAAAAAGGTGATCCTATTTAGCAGAAATGATGACGACCTTGTCTGGTAGAAATCAGTAAAGAGGTGATTCTGTTTAGTAGGAATGATGATAACCCTATCTGTTAGGAATCAAAAAGTGGTGATTCTGTTTGGTAGGAATAGCAAAGTATTGATCCTATCTAGTAGGAATAAAAAGTGATGATCCTTTCTTATAGGATCAAAAAGACGACCATCTTGTCTGGTAGGATAAAAAAGATGGCTATCTTATTTGGTAAGAATAGTAAAGATAACTATCCTTATGATAGGAACAGTAAAAGTAGTGGTCCTTTATATTAGGAATGAAAAATGATGATTCTATCTGGTAGGATAAAAAAGATGACCATCTTTTATGATAAGAATAGTAAAGATAAATGTCCTGTCTGGTAGGAATAATAAAAGTAGTGGTCCTTTCTGGTAAGGATGAAAAGTGATGATCCTGTTTGGCAGGATAAAAAAGATGACCATCCTTTCTGGTAAAAATGATAAAGATAACTATCCTTTTTGATAAGAACAGTAAAAGTAGTAGTCCTTTCTAATAGGAATGAAAAATGATGATCTTATTTGGTAGGATAAAAAAAAAAGACCATCATGTCTAGTAAAAATTGTAAAGATAACTATCCTATCTGGTAAGAATAGTAAAAGTAGTGGTCCTTTCTAGTCGAAATACAAAGTGATCCATTTTGATTCAGAAGTCTAACTTACAACTTGTTCTAGTATGAAATGCATCTAAAAATACAATGATTGGATACTTTAAACCTGTGAGGGTCAGTTTAGTAGAAGGGTGCTGAGCTTTTATGAGAAAGACGCCCCCACTTTGGAAGATAATTTGGTTATTTGATCTTTAGTTGATCAGCTAGCTAGAGATGAAAAAGGCACATCAGGTGTGACGTTGGTTGGTTAATGGCTATCAGTTCAACCCAGGAAGGAGTCATTATAAGAGGTAAAGTAAGGTATGGCCTTGGAAAAGGTTGGGTTAATCAGTTTGAAAGGCTTAGATAGGTTTGACTTTGGAGAAGATTTAGTTTGAGGCTAATCAGCAGGGTTAGGTATTTAGAGATGATTAGGTTGAAAGGTTTGGGGATTGTAGGGCTTGTCCTTAGAGAAGTTCATATGG
The DNA here is from genome assembly GCA_947687605.1 of Reutealis trisperma. Lineage (NCBI taxonomy): Eukaryota > Viridiplantae > Streptophyta > Magnoliopsida > Malpighiales > Euphorbiaceae > Reutealis > Reutealis trisperma. Next base: position 237,643 of record CANTUT010001362.1, read on the forward strand.
AAGGCTTAGTTAGGTCAAGCACTTTGGCTTGATTAGGTTATGACCTTTGGGGAGTTCATTGGAAGACTCGGTGAAGTTCTACTTTAGGCTTGATTAGGTTTAGAAGGCTCAGTCAGGTAATGGCCTTTAGGGAGTTCATTTGGACTGCTTGGCCAGATTTTTCCTTAGGATTAGGTTGGGATGCTAGACTTTGTAAGAGGTAAAATTGGGAGGCTAAGTCTGGCTTAAAGGAAAAGGTCAAGCTAGGAAATACCTTAAGAAGACTTGTTTAGATTTTTTCTTCGGAGGAGATCATTAGCTTCATGGTGAAGGCTTTTGAGAGTGGGATTCATAGTGAAGGTTTCATTGAGAAGCCTTGTTCGTTTAGGCTTTCAGGCTTCAAGGATAGTTGTGAGGTCTCGCTTGAGCACCGGCCTGATCTGCTAGAGTGAATCAGAATGCTCATTTGGGTTTAAACTCACAATGGAACTATCGGGTTTTGATTAATTGATTTTGAAAATAATTTTAAAAGTTGCCACCTTAATTTTATTTAGTTGAAAAAATATTATGAAAAAAATCCAAATTGACTCTAATTCATTAATTTTCAATTAATTTACCTATGGATAAATTCACTAGCCTTGAACTAGGTTGAATTTGGAGACTAGATTTTTAGTTAAATAATCTAAATTTGGCTCTGAAGTTTAATTTGACTTTAGAAAAAAATTGACTTCATGAATGATATTTATAGGATGATAATTGTAACTAAAATGTAGGAAGAGGCATAGTATGAATGCATAGTGCATGAAAAATTAATAAAATGATTAAAGTAAACATCCATAAATTGAGGAGAATGTTCTGTCTAATCCTTATAGATTTACGGGAACCACATAATCACTCTTTAATTCCAAAAATAACTAAGTAATTGATTATAATTGAAAGCAAAGGGAAAATGGAATTAATTTTGGGATTGGGTTTCAGGTTTGGATTTAAATTTCAAATATGCTTATGTACCCTATTGAATAGAGATCAAAACCCATATAGTTTATTCCACGATTAAGTGGAGGGGTTTAAGAGTTTATCATATTAATTTTGGTTTAGGTGTTTTGAGAGTGCAAAAGGCTAATACCTTTACTTTTGGCAGACGAAGAGTTTTACCGTACCAAAATTCTATTTTATCGAGACCAGTTGACTAGATTGATTAAGGGATTAATTAATTAATTAACTAATTAATGCGATGAAATAGATGGATTGATTAATTAAAATAATTAATTAATTAATTTGGATGAAGGGTGGATTTGAAGAAAAAGAAGAATTAATTTGATTTTGAAAAAAGTGATTTATTAATTAATTAAAAAGATTAATTAATTAATTAATTGAGTGATTATTTTTAATTTAAAAAAAGTATTTTAGTTAATTAAAAAGATTAATTAACTTAGTTAGGGTGAGATAATTAATTATTTAAAAGATTGATTAATTAATTAGAGAGTGGTTGGAGGGAGAAAAAGAGAGGAACTAGAGGATAGTTATCAATTATAACTCAAGGGGTGTGTAAAAATAGAGGAATGGAGGGAGGTATTTATAGAAAAATGGAGTGAGGATAATTTAGGAAGTGGAAAAGTGAAAAGACCAAAAGAATAAGGCTAAAAATGCTAAAAAAATCAGGGTGGAGGGCAAAATCAGAATTTTAGAGGGAAAAGGGGGACTAACTATAGGAAAGGCCGGTGGTGCCACCAGTCTTCTCGGTGGCACCGCCAGCTGACGTGACTTTTTTTTTTTTTTTTTTTAAAGATTGGTTGTTTTAAGGTTTAAGAAATTTGGATGTCTGGTAATAATGTAATTGAAGGCTAAATTTTTTTTTTGGCTGGATGATGAAAGTGTAAAATTAAAGGTTCACAGTTGCCCCCTCATCATAATTGTCCTATATGTTAGACAATTTTGATGATAATGAACCTAAGACTGGGGATGGTATAAGGAACCAAAGGGATGTCTAGGTCAGTGCTTGGACATGTTTGGATGAGAGATATGGTTGAAAAGGGAAGATAGTAAAATGAATTACAGGGATGTTTAAGTAGTCGCTTCTAAACAGTTATAGATGACATTGAAAGGGCTATCCTTTTATCATGATGATGGGCTGCATTTTGTAAAATTTGATCACTATTAAATGAGATATCTTTTATTTTTACTCTAATTTCTGCCTAAGCTGCCCTTTTGGGTTTTCAGCTTAGCGAGCATTCTTTTTCTTCTTCTTCTTCTTCTTTTTTTGTTTAGGAAAAATAATTAAGTGAATGACGTACTAGGCATAGAGAAAATGAGAATGTGATGCAAACAAAATACTTTATATTATGATTTGGGCTAATTTTGTCACGATGATGGGCTGTATTTTGTAAAATTTGATCACTATTAAATGAGATATCTTTTATTTTTACTCTAATTTTTGCCTAAGCTACCCTTTTGGGTTTTCAGCTTAGCGAGCATTCTTTTTCTTCTTCTTCTTTTTTTTTTGTTTAGGCAAAATAATTAAGTGAATGATGTACTGGGCATAGAGAAAATGAGAATGTGATGCAAACAAAATACTTTATATTATGATTTGGACTGCACCCGAGTCTGGCTGCCTACATATCCCTTACATCACTTTTCTGTTAGTCATTTCTTTTATGGGGAATTAGGTCCACATAGTTTTTATTACATATGCATGAGAATAAAAATTAAATGCAAGTGTCATTTTCAGAGAAAGGATCTCTTTATCTGATTCAAGTTCCAAGGACGGGATAGTTCATTTTCGTCCACGTCCATTGGGATGATGCTTTTCTCAAATAAAATCATCTTAAGCATGTACTGTCTGGCTTAAATCTGGTATGAACTTTCCTCTCAGATCATAAATGGGAGCCTTGCTTTCTTTTAAAACTAGATTTCCTTCCTGCAAACCTTTGTCTTTTACTTTCTAGTTTAGGTGCTCGACTAGTCTCTATTGATGGCCTTGAATTTTATACAGTGTATCTATTCTCTTTTCATCAACTACATTCAGCTGGTCATAATACCTTTCAATCTCTTTTGCCTTCATTCTTTGTAGCTTTTACTGGACAGGCTTCTTATGTGTGTAGGTTTAGATCTTATGAACTCTAATGCTTGGATCTATCCCTACCAAGTCTTTGGGTTTTAATTGATGTGATGATTTTTTTTTTGCTATAATTAATTTTTTCTTTTGCCCTTTTCTTTTTTCTCTTTTCTTTTTTTTTTTTTTAATTTTTTAATTTTTTTTTATTTTTTTAGATGTCCCATTTAAAGATGAATAAAAAAAAAAAAAAGCAAAGCAGAAAGTTCAAAATTTTTTTTATTACTGACCAGAATCCTAACATCATCGGTTACATTAAAGGATAAGCCTAAAAGATGAAATACATTTTCACGAGGACAAGACTCAACGGACTCGAACTCAAAGAAAAATTTAATAGACTCAAAGGACTTTGACATAGACTCAGACTCAAATGGTTCAGATATTGACTCATAGGACTCGGGCATAGCAGATTGACATTCTTCTTAAAGTGCTAATTATTAGGTGAAACTTGAGATGGTCAAGTGAGCTCGATGGTTCAGAAAAGGATTGGTGGTGGTGCTAGACTTTGTGCTTAGGAGCAATGATGTGTTTACTATCAATGAGATCTTGAATTTTGTGCTTCAGAGCGTTACATGCATTAGTGTTGTGCCCTTACCCTTGATGATAGTCACAGATCTCTTTAGCATTGTATCCTTTGGGTAAGGTGTTTAGAAGAGGTCATGGTTCTAAGGCTTAACCAGATTAGCCTCTAACGCTTTCTTATAAATGACGCTGAGGCGCATACCTAGCTCAGAGAAAGTCCTCTTTGTTTCTAACTTTATCGGCTAGTGATAGGACACAACATTTACCTCCCCCTCTTTTTGGGTGGTATTGGTGGTGTAGTTAGTATTCTTATGATACCTCGAACTAGAGGACTAATCATTAATTTATCAAATCCTCGATCTTGGTGGTAGTGGCAATGAGAGCTTTAAAGCTAAGGAGGTACTATGTTTATAGATGCATCTAATACTGGGGGAGGAGATTCTTGACGATGATGTCAATTTGTTCTACTTTGGATGGACGATTCACCATTTGTGCTGCTTTTGACCTCCACCTTGTAAGGAACACGGTGAAAGATTATCTTTGCCCTGATTTAGTGGTCTCCAAATCTCGATGGGTGACATCCACTTATATATTATGGTGGTATTGTTTGACAAAAGCATTGTAGATGTCATCCCATGTTTTTTGATGATTTTGGCTGAGATCTAAAAGCCACTTTATGGTAGCCTCGGTTAAAGATAGCTGGAATAATTGAGCAAGGAGCTCGTCATCCACACCAAAAGGTCTCATTGCACCCATATACATCTTGAGGTGGGTCTTAAGGCAAGTTGTGCCATTGAATTTTATGCCATTGAATTTGTCCATAACCACATCTTAAATTTTGGAGAAACCTTGTATTTGGAAAGAGAGCTAAGGAGTTGACATCTATCATGTCCTCATGCTTTTTGATGTTCTTGATTGTTCTCTTTATGGCCTTAATTTTCTCCATCAATTTCTTAGCTTTATCAAAACTAGAGAAATCTCCACTTTGAAAAGGATTCGCAGGAGGAGAAGGAGTGGTTGCGTTTAAGTCCATGGCAGGAAAAGTTGGAGCTTTAGGTGCTTTCCCATTATCAGTGAGATCGATAATGGGAGGAGTGAAATTAGGGGCATGGCTAGTCTTAGCTTGGGTATATATAGGCTCAACACGAGCAGGAGGGGGAGAGACAGTGAAATTGGTCATTTCTTTGACCTCATTAATAATCGACTAGTGTTGGGAGTTGAGGGCATTGGTAAAGGTGGCAGATTAGGCATTAAGAGCATTTGTGAAAGTTTCAGCTTAAGGGCAAATGTGAGTGAGGTTTGGAAGGTTTCCTGTTATTTCTTGAAGAGGCTAGTGAAGAACATGCTTATAGCATCTTAGTTAAAGAAGCTAGAGGTGTTGGCCATTGGTACCTTTAAAACAAAAAATAAATAGGAAAACGGGTAAGAATACATAATTGTTAAAGGTAACAAGGGAATGAATATGAAGGTGTGTTGGGAAAAGGATTCCTTTCCATATGGTTGGCCACCGAGTTTAAAGGTTGATAGGTTAATTGTGTGAGGTTACTATGTTTTAGGGTGATGGACCATTGGTTTAAGGTCTTTGAGGTGTTTGAGGATTTGCCTTGTCAAGCTTCTCATGTTATGTATGCATGATCATGACGTGATACATGCCAAAAATGGTTTCATGAACATGTAAGAATATTGATTATTATGGTACGTAGAACCTAAGGTCAAACGCTAGGACAACTATATGTACAAATATGAAGGGACCCTCACATGGGTCTAATAATACTGATTGCTCGTTACACTGCCAAAATGATTAGGAATATGTCGCAGGGTGGAATACTTTTGCTATCTCCCAACATAATCAAAGAGAGTAGTTGAGCAAATGCTACTCACCATCCAAATATTCTCCTAAAGTTAAGATTAGGCAAGAAGCCTTTATTATATAAAGTGATGCATGAAAATCAAATTATACTTAATGAGCCAAATGGAGATTATTTTAGAAAATTTTTTCTTAACCAAATAGTAACCCTCTTATTTGCTTTCCTTTTATACTAAAAGTGGCAACCAGTTCTTGGTGGAGTTGCCAACTGTAACAGCCCACACCTATCCTAAAAACTTATATGTTAATTTGTTTGATTTAGAACTATTAAGGTTAAAAGTGTGTCCTTATGAGAATTTATGTTCTACGTGATTGATGAATATGTGACATGTTAAATTAATTTTTAATATGCATAATATGAATTATTATTGTGAAATAAATGATTTAGATAAAATGCATTAGCATAAAATAAATTATTTTAAATAAAATGAATTTTCATGCATAAAGGCAATTTTTAAGCATAAAATGATTTTTATCAGTATTTTAAAATAATTTTTAAACAAATGTTTTGGTGAAAATTTTAATGAAAATAATAAGAAAATTATTTTTTATTTTTATTAATTATAATCAGCCCTAAATTTAAATCAAAAGCCCAAATACCCAAAAGCCCACTACACTAAAACCCTCTTAACCTAGCTCATTAAGGGTATTAGTGGAAATTGCCCAAAACTCTACATATAATAATGTAGAATTTGGCTAGCCCTAATGTTCCAGCAGCCATCACTGCATTCTTCTGTATTTTGATAGAAAAATTCTCCCAAAATACTTCTCTCTACTAAAATTAAGAAAACACCTTTCAGTTTCGCGATTTCTTGACCGTAATCATAAGTTTTTCTTCTCTTTCAATTCCTTAACTGATTTCTATGAAATAAATTATCAAAAAATTATTTTGAACTAGTTATTTACTAAATTTTACATAATTAATTCAGTTTGGGTATGTTTTTGAGAGAGAAATTTAATTCTTTACTGAAAACACAAATCTTTTCGTGAAATTCTCCAAAGGTGAATCCTGTAACTTAAAGTTTCAATTTTTATGCATAAACATCACTGGAGGGGGGGGGGGGGTGGTGTGATTTGTGTATAATTGCATTCTAAATTGATTTTTGATTTTTTTTGATGAAAAATATTAGATTAAATCATATTTTTGCATATTTCTATAATGACCGAAAAGTTTCGAAAAATAAAGGAATTCAAGGTTTATGTGCTAGAACTTAAAAGTTGGAAAATTCTATTATTAATTAAACATGTGGTTGCCAATTTGTGTGTGCATGGATTCTAATATGATTTTTTTTTGTTTAAATGAAAAATAATGATTTAAATCATGTGTTTGCATATTGCTGTAATGAACGGAAAGCACGAAAAGTGCAAAAACTCATGATTTTCACCTAAGTCTTAAAACTTGGAATTTTTTTTGTATAAATCTTATCTATGGCTGCCAAATCATACATGAAGATGTTTTAAACTGATATTTGCTATGATTGAATGAAAAATAATGGTTTGGATCATCTGTTTACATATTACTGTAATGACCGGAAAATACCAAAAATAAGAAAACTCATGGTTTTGTACCCTAAAAACCAAAAATTGAATTTTCATGTATGAGAAATTCCATATGCTGTCGATTCATGTGAATTAATATTCCAATAAGATTTTGTTGTGTTTACATGAAAAATCTTAGTTCAAACCATGTTTTTACATATTACTGTAATAGATGGAAATTGCGAAAAATAAGAAAAATTCAGTTTTCCCCTTTGATCATGCATTCGGCCTACTATGGGATTTTTTTTCCCAAAATCTATAATTTTTATGCAATTTATTTTGATAATTATTAACATGTATATATGTGTAATAAATGATAAAATTGCATGTTAGTTGAAGGTATGACCCTAGTCAAGCCTAGAGGCACTTTGGTATACTTAAGGTATCTTAATCTTAATGAATTAATGATCTTGAATTGATGAAGAGATTGATTAAATGAATGAGTTATAACAGTTAAGCATAACACTTAAATGGCTATTAGTAAGTTGACATGTATGGAAGTGTTAAGCATACTAAGATGATTGTTAAAGTGAATTGATATTAAGATAATGATATTGTGTTGACCTTAGAAAATATATTGACATGAGTTATAATGTGTTTTCATATGGGCTTATAAAGGCTAAGTGTATGAGACTTTTAAGTCAAAATGTTATGTGCAAGTGATGAGTGCACTCATATGTGCAACTCTAAGTGTATATGAATATTATATATGCATGGGGTAGTTATGGAATAGGATAGCATTATGATTAAATAAATAGTAAGTATTGAATTAAATATTTTGATAGAGTTTAAAGAGCTTTAGAGTTTCAAAAGGACTATATATACTAGGAGCAAAGGAACCGCAAGGTGAGTAAATACTATGGTCATGTTTCAAGTGTGAATAAACACTCTGTTCATGCTACAAGTGTGAGTAAACATTATGATATTGTTATAAGTACAAGCTACATGATATGTGTACCTTTGACATTCTTGAAGCCCAAGTTCTTTCTATTCTAAAATGAAACTCTGTGATTTCCTTTTTAAGCTTGGGTTGTTAAAGGACAATTGGTCCAAAACCATTTTTGATTATCCAATGATAATACCTTTATGATTATAGCCCTAACTTAAATTCTTTTTAGAACTACACTATCATTGTATCTTTTGTTCAAAAGTTAAACTGTTTTTATTATTGTGATACATGTTATTATTGCTTTAAATGCTATTGTTATATGTGATTACCATTAGCTCTAGCTATGGTACCTCTAACCCTTTATGTAGAATCCTCGTGCTGATGCGGGTAATCATCGAAACTTGTGCACATGGTCTTAACCCGATGGATAGGGGTAGTGTATCCACCTCAACTAGAAAGGGGCGGTTCTAGCCATGGGGCCTGATAAGCTTCATACCTTCTATGTGATAGGAGTTGGAATTTGGTATAAGGCCACCTCTTCTCTTTGTGTTCGAGTGATAGAGCAATAGCCTTCACTCTCTATGTGTTACATGTGTGATTTCTACAAACTTGCCAAATTAAACCCTTGCTAAATTGCAACTTGATTCATGAATTGAAAATCATAAACTATGTGTATAAGATATGAGTTTCCTTTTCAAAGGAATATGTGTTAATGTATGTGCTTTATCGTTTACTCATTGAGATCATCTATCTTACCCATTTTTTTCTTATGTGGTTCCAGGTGAGCAAATGTGAGGAGGCAAGGTGATGGCTCAAGCATTCTATTTCGATGGCTCAAACATTCTATTTCGGTTGGAGACTCCTTGTTAAAGTCATTAATAATACCTTGCTATGAATTGTTGTCATTAGATGCTCCAAGAATATTTACTTTTCATGTTATTTTGAAATGTTATTTATTAAGGTTTACAAGTGAATTATGAATTTTATTTTCCTTATGATTATATGTGAAGTATCTAATGAATGTCTTCCGCAATTAAAGGTAATCAAATAAATGTTTTACATAAGTTATTGTATGAGGTTTGGTATGATCCTAGGCATGATTTTTATATGTGCAAGTGGGTTCTACAGGCATGAGTGACCTTATGTCTCCCCATGTTCTAGGACCGTCACATCTCTAAAGTTAGGATATGACACCAACTGTGAGGTTTCACCGAGCACTGGCCCGATTCGCTAGAGGGAATCAGGATGTTCATTTGGTTTAAACTCAAGATGAAACCCTCAGGTTCAAATTAGTTGATTTTGAAAATGATTTTAGGAGTCGCCACCTTAATTTTATTTAGTTGGAAAAATATTAAGGAAAAAATGTAAATTGACTCCAATTCATTAATTTTCAATTAATTTACCCATGCATAAAGTCACTAGCCTTGAACCAGGTTGAATTTAGAGACTAGATTTTTGGTTAAATAATCTAAATTTGACTTTAGAAAAAATTGACTTCATGAATAACATTTATAGGATGATAATTATAAATAAAATGCAAGAATAGGCATAGTATGAATGCATGGTGCATGGAAAATAAATGAAATGATTAAAGTAAAATCCACAAATTGAAGAGAGTATCCCCTCTAATCCTTATGCATTTAGGGGAATCACCTAATCACTCCTTAATTCGAAAAATAAATAAGTAATTGATTATAATTGAAAGCAAAGGGAAAATGGAATTAATTTTGGGATTGGATTGGAGGTTTGGATTTAAATTTTAAATGTACTTATGTATTCCATTGAATGAGGATCAAAACCCACGTTGTTCATTCCACAATTAAGTGGAGGGGTTTAAGAGTTTATCGGATTAATTTTGTTTTGGGTATTTTAAGAGTAAAAAAGGCTTATATCTTTGCTTTTGACTGATGGAGAGTTTTACTGAACCAAAGTTCTATTTTATCAGATCGATTGATTAGGGGATTAATTAATTAATTAAAATGATTAATTAACTAATTAATATGATGAAATGAATGGATTAAATAATTAAAATAATTAATTAATTTGGATGAAGGGTGGATTTGAAGAAAAAGGAAGGATTAATTATTAATTAATTAATTAATTGAGTGATTATTTTTAATTTAAAAAAAGAGTTTTAATTAATTAATTAATTTAGTTAGGGTGATAATTAATTAATTAAAAGATTAATTTATTAGAGGGTGGTTAGAGGGAGAAGAAGAGAGGAACTAGAGGATAGCTATCAACTTTAACTCAAAGGGTGTATAGAAATGGAGGAATGGAGGGGGTATTTATAGAAAAATAGGGTAAGGGTAATTTGGAAAGTGAAAAAGTGAAAAGACCAAAAGGGTAAGGTTAAAAATGCTAAAAAAAACAGGCTAGAGGGCGAAATCAAAATTTTAGAGGGCAAAAGGGGACTAGCCATCGGAGAGGTCGGTGGCGCCACTAGGCCTCTGGGCAGGGCCACTAGTCTTCTCAATAGCAACCTCAGAGAGGCCGATAGCACCGCCTAGATAGCTAATGGCGGCTGACGTGGCAATTTATTTTTTGTTGGTTTAGGATTTAGGAAATTTAGATGTCTGATAGTAATGTAATTGAAGGCTAAAAAATTTATTTTGGCTAGATGATGAGGGTGCAAAATTAAGGATTCATAACAGTTTATTCGCTTGGGCTTTCCTACAAGGATGGTTAGCTTTAGTTTAGGTATGGTGCTAAAGGTTTTGGTCATAGGCTCATGTATGAGGGTTTGCCCTTTGACATAGATGCATAAGATTTTCCTACCCATCATACAGTTGGCAGGCCTTGACTTAGTTGGACTTTATAGGTGATGTGATTTGCCAAGGAGACTTTATCCTTTAAAGGATAATGAGATTTTGCTAAAGAGGCATGGAATGGGTTTTGAGTGGTTTGAGCCCTCTTAAGTTTTGTGAGATATGACTTGGTTTTGCTAAAGTAAACTGGCTTCAAGGATGATGAATCTTGAAAGACTTAGAATTTTTAACTCTGCTTATAGGCTTGGTCTTTGGAAGATGATAAGACTTTGCCGAGGAAAGGGTGGTATGAGGCTTGAGCTTGAAAGGATGGTATGAGGCTTAAGCTTGAAAGGATGGGATGGTACATTATGAAGTTTGGGAATGGTTTGAAGGTGGGTTGGAAATTCTAAAAAGGATCAGGGAGGTTATATGACTTTGCTATTTGTAACATAATTCATGAAAAAGAATAAGCGAAGCTAATCTTTCTATTTTGAGATTGAAGAGATATTTAGAGTGGCACTCTATTGGCTTGACTGTAGATGACATTCTGGCTGAAAGAAAGTGTTCTAAGGAGTTGCTAAAGGATTAGTGAGAAAAAACAACTTAGGAATCATGTTCCTAATGAGAGATAGAAATATGATGAACTAGTAATATGAGGGATTACCAGATCTAACATTTTGGCTGAAAGGAAGTGTCCTAAGTAGTGGCTGAAGGACTAGTGAGAAAAAACAACTTAGGAATCATGTTCCTAATGAGAGATAGAGATATGATGAATTGGTAATGTTAGGGATTATGCCTTAGCTCTTTGAGCTAAGAGACGAGATGGATTGACAAAGATGATGATGACATAAAAAGATGTGCCCCCACTGTGAGATAAGGGCATATAAGACAATATCACTTTAAAGAATGAGCCTATAATGAGGAAGGATGACTTTAGAATATATGAGTTGAGATAGATTGATTGAAGACAATTTGATGACTTTGGATAGGAAGAAAGATGACTAAGATGAGCTTTCTCTCTCTCTCTCTCTCTCTTTCTCTATTAGCTCTAACTTCTGCCTAAGTTACCCTTTTGGTTTTTCAACTTAGTAAGCTTTAAATTAATGAAAATTTAAAGAAAACATTCCACCATAATTTGCTACTTTTCTTCATATTGAGGGGCTTTAACCTTTGATTATGGGTTTGACAAACTTATTACCCCTTATTAAGGTGTATCATTTGTTTACCCAAAGTGCAATGGGTAATTACATTGAATTATTTTTTATGCTTTAACTATTTGATAAGAGGTCTATTTCTTGACTTCTCTGATTTAGGAGGTGATGAAGCAATTATTGATTTATAAGAATATGGGTACCTCAAATTCTGCTAATTATAGTGGATTTAATTGACTGTTCATTTCTCTCTCTTTTTTTCTCTCTCTTATTTTTTGATTTTTTTTTTGAGCTCATCCATGTTGAGTAAAACAAGAAAGATAAGAAAATAAGTGCACGGGTAATGGAAAGAAAATGTGGATGTTTTATTATAAAGGAAATTTTATTAAAAGATAACAAAAAGGACTATCATAGTTGAAAAAAGACAGACTCAAACTTGGATTTGGACTTGGACTTTGAGACTTAGACTCAAACCTAGATTTAAACTTGGAATAAGTCAGGTTAGCTAAACTTGAACTCTTCCATGTCATGCCACTCGAGGCTGAGATAAGGTAGGATTGTATTGGGTTCAGGTTCTTCATCACTGTTAAGGTGGGTGGTAGGGAATTCAAATTGAAATGATGCATTTTGGTTGTAATATTCAACCTTTGATGCAATCACATCCAAAGCTTTAAAGTGGGTAGGTATTGGGTTAATAAATGGGCTTGATAGGCTAGGAGTAGATCTTTGACAAGGATGTCCACTTGTTCATGCTTCGTTGGTCTGTTTACCATTTCAGCAGCTTTAGCCCTCCACCTTGTAAGGAATATGTAGAAGGACTCATCTGGAAGTTGTTTAGTGGTTTCCAAATCATGCCTAGTGACATCCATTTCACTATTGTAATGATACTGCTTGACAAAGGCACAATAGATATCATTCTATATCCTTTTCTGGCTCTTGTCTAGTGAAAGGAATCATCTCCTAGTAGCACTAGTTAGAGATTGTTGGAATAATTGAGCAAGGAGTTCATCATTAAGTCTCAAAGGTTTCGTTACCCCCACATATATCTTCAGATGTGTCTTAGGGCATGTGGTTCCATCAAATCTCTCTAATTTAAACATTTGGAATTTAGGAGAAAGCTTGGCATCAGGGAATAAGGTTAGACTGTCCATATCAATAAGATTATTATAGTGTTTTAGGAATTTGATGGTTCTTTCTATGGCTTCAAATTTCTCTATGAGTAATTTGGTTTTTTAATGAGAGGATGCTTCTCTACATTGAAAAGGATCTAGGAAAGAGGAAGAGCTAGGGTGGGTAATGGTACTTGAGGCTTGAGTTTTGGTAAGGTTCTCAAGGTAGGTCTGATTCTTATTGAGGTTGGCTTGGTTAATCATTTCTTGGACTCCGTTAATGATGAAATGCCTTTATTCCTCGAATTAGGCTTGTTGAGCAACCAGGATAGCTTGAAAATGCTTTTTTTGCTTCTTAAGTAATCTGGTCACAATGTGGTCAGGGAAGCCTTGTCAAGTGGGTTGGCCAATGGTACCTTTAAATTAAAGTAACATTATAAATGATGGAACAGAAAAGATGATGATGGTATAAACATACAAATCCTAAGGGAAAAGGCTTCCTTATTGTGTCATGGGCCAACCATTTTTTAAGTTTAGGGTAGGATCAAAGGTATTAGGTTTAAAGTAGTGTGTCAGGCAAAAGTTGTTGGGCTTAAAGGAAATAGGCTAGTTTTAGAGGTAATGAGCTATAGGTGTTTGGCTTAAAGATAGTGGGTTTGATTTTGAACAGGGGGTAGGATCAAGATAATGGTTCTGGTATGGAGAACCTAAGGTTTCTAATTTTTTTTATGATAACAATGAAGGTTATGGGTTAGGCTAATGGTAAGGCTGTAGGGTTTTTAGGGTTGGATATGGTTTTAGGGTTATGAGTTTATGGCTTAAGGTCTAAAGGTTTAAGGAGGTTTAGGTTTACATTTGAGTTGTGAGGTTCAAGTGTTTAGTCATTAAGGTAAGGTTAGGGCGAGGTGTTTAAGGTATATGATTAAGGTAACAGTATTTAGGATAAAGGTTAAGGTGAGGTGTTTAAGATTAAAGGTTAGGGTGATAGTTTATGGGGGCGAAGGTGATTGGGGTAGAAGTAGGTATGTTTGAGGTTTAGGAGTGAACGTGTTTAGATGGAGGTGAGAGTGTCTAGGGTTTAGGGTGTGAAAGTGTTTGGATTAAGGGCTAGAGTAAAGGGATAATGGTGTTGAGGTCAAAGATTTAGGGTGATGGTTTAAGGGTTATTTGATAGGGTGATGGAGTATAGGTGAGAGTGTTTATGGAGGAGGTGTTTGAATAGAGGTAAGAATGTTTAACCCTTTTTTAGTTCAAGGGTCAACCTAGACTTGAGATGAATGCATGTTTCATTATAAAATATTCATGCATAGGGAAAATGTTTTATGAGAATGTAAGGATATAAGGTCTTAATTATGGTACATACAAGATACAAGGTTTTAATTATGGTACATGAAACCAAAGGTTAGTATCTATGTTCATTACATGAAAAAGTGAGCGTGGCTCAGTTTAGGTACACATCACATAAGAGCAGTGATATACTTAACCATATATGAGTTAAGGAGCCTTACGTGGGTCCAATAGTATTTGCATGCTTGTTACACCTTTGAAAGGATCCAAGGATTTGTTGTAGGGTGGATGGTTTCACTATCTACAAATAGACCTAAGGATGGTTACCCACTCGATGTTACTCACTATCCATTATTTTCCTAAAACTAGGTTAAACAGCAATGAGCCTATGTAAGTGATGTAGGCAAAGTCATAGTCATATTAAAAGGCCAAACTCTTTTTAAACCAATGAGTAGTTTGCTTATTTCTTTTAAAAGAATTATCTCTAGTGGAGTCATCATTTGTAAGGCCTCGCCCGAGCACTAGTCTAATCTACTAAAGGAATCAAAATGCTCTGTTGGTAAAGAACTCAAGGGGATGCCCTCAGGCTTATCTTTGATAGATTTGAAAATTATTGTTTAGAATTGCCACATTAATTTATTTTTATTTAGGAAAACATAAGAAAAAACTCATATTGACTCCAATTATTACCCAAAGGAAAAGATCATTAGTCTCAAAACCAAAGAGATTTCGGGATTAGGTTTTTGGTTTATTTTAACAAAATAAGTTTGGCCATTTAACATAAGAGTAACTTAAAATATATTTCATAAACAATGTAAAATGCATGATCATTCAACTCATCCATTCAATAATAAAGTAAATACACAATTAAGGTTCAAAATAAAAGAAAGTTAATATTATAATAAAATCCCAAAATTAAGGATACTTCCTCTAGCCTTTATGGGTTTTAAGGAAGTCATACATTCCTCAAACTAAGCCTAATAACAAAGTAAAAGAAAACAAAATAAAAACAAGTGAAGAAGGTGATAGGGGGAGGGGGGGGGGGGGAGCTGATTAGTTTTAATTGGATTCAATGCTTGAACCAAGCATGCCTGCATATCCCTTTGAATGGGAATCAGAATCCATGTAGTTCTCCTTTCTTGTGAAGGGGTTAGTTTAACCTAGCCATTTTATTATATTTTGATTAATTGATTAAAAGAGGGTTGAGTTGATTGATTTAACTAATTGATTACCAAGTGGAGTAAATTAAGTTATATTCTAATTAACTAGCTTAGTGAATTAAAAATTAGGCAAAGAGCCTTAGAACACAAATTCCAAGGAGGGAAACAATGCATGAAATAAAGAAAAAGGAAAAAAAACTTATGTTGGATGATGGGCGTCGAATAGCCTTAGACGACAGGCAGCGACTAGCCTAGAATGGCAGACATAAGCCTTAGGCAATAGACTTGCCTTGAATAGGTGGGCGGAAAGCCATTAACTTGTTAGGAAGGAATCAAAGAGAAACCTTCCAACTTGCTTTGTGAAGCAAGGAGCAAATGTAAAGCAAAAGAAATGAAAAGCTTTAAATTTAGAGTGGTTTGCTTGATGCAAAGGCTTTCAAGCTCCCAAAGTTGATCATTGGAAGTGTAGAAAGGTCCTCTATATATTGAGGGAAGGTTAGAGCATAGAATGCATAAACTTTCGATGTATGGTTATGCAAAAATGAGTTGCAGCATACTAGGCCTCTAGCCCACTGCAAAGGGTTATGCTGCAGTGCCGCAATGCTTTTGTGGCAATGCTGCACAAGGCTGTGCGCAGCATAAAAGGTTGTGTAGTAGCCACACAACTCTGTATAATTGCTATCCTTGTTTCACCCATTTCGTCTTTTTTCCTCCCGTTCTTACTCGTTTCTCATATGTTTTTCATGATTTTAATTTGTATTGTATTCGTTACTCATTCCTGGATGATTTGAGGGGTTCAAATGTTAAAAGGGATATGTTTTGGTTTTCCTAGTTTTTCTATTTTGAGAGTTTTCAGCTTTTAGAGTTTTGTTTATCTAGCCTAAGTGCTTCTAAGGTTCAAACGCATATTGGAGGGTATAAAATCAAGAGTTCACACATAGTCTAGATATTTGGGTGATGAAGTTAGGTAAGAGTTTGAAAAGGTGTTAGGCACCCAAGTCCACCAAGCTACAAGGCTGGCTTCAACTTACTGGTTAAACTTAGCTTAGGAATATTGTTGGTTTAAAGAACATTATTAACATGCCAATTATATCAAGTATGTGCATTTCAATCAATAATAATCAAATAGTGCAATATGTAACATTATAGGCAATTAAATAATAAAATGATAATAAATAAAATTAATTTAAGTACCAATTGTCCAAATTATCTGTTTTCATGTATAATAAACATAAAAATAAATACCAAGTTGTATAGTTAATGCATTAAAAAAACCTAAATTCTAATCCTAATTATTAAAAGGAAAAAGGAGGGGAAGGGGAGGAGTTAAACATTATATGGTATTTACTTATTACAAAATTAATTAAAAAGACAAAAACAAAATAAATTAAAAAAAGAAATTAAAAAACATAATAAAACAATAGCAGAAGAGCGCTCATGGGGTGGGTGGGGCTGTATGCCTCATTAATGGCCTGCATCCTTGGCATGTCAGGGTAGATTTCTATTTTTCTAATTTCCTCCCACTTTTGATCCTCATATTCTCCTTCTGGGTAATCCAAATTACATTCAAAGCTTATTAAACTCAAAGAAAATAATTAGAGATAGAAAAACAAAAGAAAATTAAAAACACAAAACACATGGGTCATGCACCTAGCTTATGAAAAAGCTTTGAATTGGAAAGAAGAGCTTTTATTTAAGGATTTTGATTTTGCTTCCTAAATTAATTCAAACTTAAAAATGGATGGTATAAACTTCATAACCCAACCCCTTTTTTGTCACAAAACAAAATTTAATTTAATGGGACATAATTTATTAAATTTATTTTATGTAAACAAAATTTAATAGCATTCTAATTTAGTTTTATTATATTTTAGTACATAATATTATGTTTAAATTTTTAATAATATTATACTTTATTTTTTTTTATTTTATCATATAGTATTAGATGTAAATTCTTTTGTATAGAAAAATTTTTAACAAAAAATTATTAATAAATCATAAATACTATTTCGTTCTTGAGGTTTGACTTAACGAATGAAATAGTCCCTCTATTTTGAGAAACTAACTAAATATTCCTTGAGATTTTATTTCTATTAACTAAGTGGTCCTTCCATTACTTTTTTCATTAAAAACCTGTGTAAAGACTATTCTTTCATAATAAAGTGTTAGACATGTAAGGCCTCACCCCAGCACTAGTTTGATATGCTAAAAGGGATTGAAATGCTCATTTAGGTTTAGACTCACGATGGAACCCTTGGGTTCAGATTGGTTGATTTTGAAAATTCGGCACCTTAATTTTTTTTACTTGGAAAAAGTTAAGGAAAAAACCCAATTAAATGACTTTAAATTTATTTCAATAGAAAAGTGCACTAGTTTAACCTATATAACATTATTTTGTACTCACTGAGCTTTGTCTCATCCCATAGTTGTTATTTATTTTCAAGACCAGCTGGTAGATCAGCAAGGTAAATTCCAAGTTTTGTGTCTTTGCTTGGAAATCGCATGGTTGCTTTTAGTATTATGATGTATATACTATGTTGTATTTTGGAAGTTTCACTCTAGAGCTCCATAGATTATTAAGATCTGTAATATTGGTATAATTTAAATTATTATTAGTATGTGTATGGTTTGGTAATTTATTTTCATAGTCCAAGTACTTAAATAATATATGGGTGAGTTGTGATTAAAATACTGGAAAATGGAGTTCAAAAGCGATAAGCATGAAAATGGATTTAAATGATGAATGTTTATCATGTAGATACTTAATATAGAAATCGGTAATAAGGAATGGTAAATTTTGGTTTCAATCTTGGGATAAAGATAATATGATATTTATTAGCACTTAATAGGTTATAAGTAAGTTTTATGGGTTTAGGTGACCTTATATCTCCCTATTTCCTAGGACAGTCATGGCTTAAAGATGGGTTGTGACATATGTAATCCTTTAAATTGGAATCAGAATCTACCAGTTCTCCTTTCTTACAAAGGGGTTTATTTAGCCAAACCACTTTAACATATTTTGATTGATTGATTGATTGATAAGTTAAGTTAATTAGTTTAGATTTTAATTAACTATCCTAAGCGAACCAATTAAGAAAAGGCAAGGAGCCTTAGAGGAATAAAATAGAATCCCAATGAGGGAAATAATAAATAAATCCCAAAGAGGGAGACAATAAATAAAGAAAAGGAAAAGATAAAAGAAAAGGAGACTTACCTCAAATGGCGAGTGGCAACTAGCCTTAAACGCGGGCGATGGCTTGCCTTGGATGGAGGCAAAATTTTGACTCAAATTATTAGCTCAAAAAGTCATAACCCAGCTTGTGAAGATACCTAATTCAGTTTTAAGGTATGGTTTAATTTTAGAGATGTTCATGGTCCTAGTCTAGGTTTGGGAACTCTGTCTGATAATTTATCAATTTGATGAACCCCTCTTGCTTTAAGAATTTGGCTTGATGATCTCTTTTGATTTGGACTACTGATTCATCTTGTGTCAAGCATTTGAATGGATTAATGATCCTTTTGATTTAGAATCATATTTAATGCAAAATGCATATGATTATGCAATAATTGGATACCTTAAACTTGTGAAGGGTTAGCTTAGTATAAAGGTCTTTGCTTTTTAGGAGAAAGATGCTTCCATTTTGAAAAGGTGAATATTTGGAAGGAAGATGCCCCCATTTTAGAATAATAAAGGAAAGTGGTTAGGTCATTTTGTTTGAACATACTAGATTGAGGATGGTAGGATCATACTCAACTTGGATAAGACATAAGGGTAGTTGGACAAAGGCTATCGATCTGGTCTTGGAAGAAGGCTAGGTCAAATGTGAAAAAGATTAAGCAAACAAGCTTCGAAAGGCTTAGCCATGATTGGTCTTAGAGAATTTTCATTTTGGGATCAGATTAGATGGGTAAATTAGGTTTAGCTTTAGAGAAGATCATAAGTGAGGTCATCCTAGAAGGCTAGATTAACCTTAGCTAAGGTCATTTTAGAAGGCTTAATCATGTCTCAGTTATAAAGTCAATTTGAAAGCTTGATCTAGTTTGGCCACATCAAAGGTCAAATTAGCAATTTTAGATTGGAAGGCTTAGTCAAGTTTGTCTATAGAGGAGATGAAATTGGCTTAGTAAGGTTTTGACTTTTGGAGAGTTCATTTGAAGAGTTAGTTTAGGGCAAGGTCAGAATTTGCTTTAGGATAGAATCAATTTAGAAGCTCAATCTGGTTTAGCTACAGAAGAAGTTAGATTGGAAGGCTCAGTAAATTTTAGATTGGAAAGCTCGGTCAATTTTTGCCTTAAGGCTAGGTTAAAGAGATTAGGCTAAGATGCTAGACCTTAGAAGAGATCAAACTAGAAGGCTAATTCTAGCTTAGAGAAAAGGTCAGACTAGGAAATCAATTTGAAAGGCTTTATAAATAAAGGCTTTTTAGATTTGGGCTTCATATTGAAGGCTTTTAGGTTTGGGCTTCACGGTAAAGGCTTTTGAGCTTGGGCTTCACGGTAAAGGCTTTTAGGTTTAGGGTTCATGGTAAAGGCTTTTGGGTTTAGGCTTTCTTATATAGGCTTATGGATTTAGGCTTTATGGTGAAGGCTTTTAGGCTTAGTCTTTGTGATGAAGGCTTCTAAATTTAGACTTCTTGATGAAGGCTTTTGGGTTTAGACTTCATGGTAAAGGCTTCTTGGCTTGGGTTTTATGATAAAGGCTTTTAGATTTAGGCTTTCTAATGAAGGCTTATTGGTTTAGGCTTCATAATGAAGGCTTCTTAGCTTAGGCTTCATGATGAAGGCTTTTGGGTTTAGGCTTTATGATGAAGGCTTCTAAGTTTAGACTTCATGGTGAAGGCTTCTTGGTTTGGGCTTCATGATGAAGGCATTTGGGCTTTATAGTGAAGGCTTTTAGGCTTTAAGGATAGTTTGTTAGCTTAGGCTTTCCTTCAAGGGTGCTTTGGACCTCTTTTGAAGATGGTTGGCTTTAGCTAAGGTATGGTGCTAAATATTTTAGTTAAAAGGAGACCGGATGCTCATGGATAAAGGTTTTCCCTTTGACATGTTTTCATCACTTTAAGAGGATTAAACTGAGAATGGTTTGTAGGCCTTAGGAGATTTTGATCTTAGGGATCATGTGTTTTGCCTAAGAGGCTTGATTCTTTCAAAGATATTGAGATGTTTGCCAAAGAGGTATGGAATAGGCTTTGATTAGTTCAAGCTCTTTTTAATCAACTTAAGGAAGATAGGCCTTAGGGGATATGCCTCGACTTTGGTTTTTTCAAGGAAATTAACTTCGATAATGATGAATCTTGAGATACTCGGGATTTTTAGTTCTTCCCATGATTTGCTAAAGAAAGGGTGGTATGAGGCTTAAGATTTGAAAAGATGGTATAGTTTGCTAATGAGTCTTGGGATGAAGTTTTAGGAATGGTTTAAAGGTAGATTGGAACTTCTAAAAGGGATCATAAAGGTTGTATGTTTTTGCTATTTATAGCATGATTCATAAAAAAGGTCAAGTCAGGGTTTCTTGCTTTTGAGATTGAAGGGATATTTAGGGCGACACTCTATTGGCTTGAATGTAGATGATATACTGGCTGAAGGGAAGTGGCCTAAGTAGTGGCTAAAGGACTAGTGAGAAGAGATAACTTAGGAATCATGACCCTAATAAGAGATAGGAATGTGATGGACTGGTGGCATGCGATATGAGAGATTATGCCATATCTTTTTAAGATAGCCAATGAGATAGATTGACAAAAATGATGACAACCTAGGAAGATATGCCCTCATTGTTGGATAAGGATATATAAGACATCATAACTTTAGAAAATAAGCCTCTAATAAGGAAGGATGACTTTAGAATACATGAGATGAGATGGATTAATTAAAAATAATTTGACAACTTTGGACATAAAGGAAGATGACTAGGATGAGCTCTCTCTCTCTCTCTCTCTCAGCTTTAACTTTTGCCTAAGTCGCCTTTTTAGGTTTTCAACTTAGTAAGCTTGAGTTAATGAAATTTGGAAGAAGACATTCCATTATGATTTAGGCTGCTGCTTTTCTTCATTTTGAGGGGATCTGATCTTTGAATTCTAGGTTTGATAAAGGTTTTCTCTAAACTTGTTGCCCTTTGGTGAGGTGCATTATTGGATTATCCAATGTGTAATAGGTAATCACATTTACTTTCTCTTTGTTCTTCAATTGTTTAATGAGAGGTCCATTACTTGACCTTTTTTTTTTAAGAAGCCGGTGAAGCGAATGCTGATTTGTGAGAATAAGGACATCTTAAATTTTGATCTATGCTAATTATGGTGGATTTAATAATGAAACTGATTGTTTGTTCATCTCTCTTTCCTTTTTTTTTTTCTTCTTTTTCTCTTTCTTTTTTTTTTTTCTTTTCCTCTCACTTTTTTTTTCTAAGCTCATCCATGTAGGACTAAATAGGAAGATAAGAAAATTAATGCTTAAATAATGAAAAGAAAATGTAGTATATATTACTATAAAGGAAACTTCATTATAAGATAACAAAAAAAGAATCGACATGCTTGATAAAAATACAGGAAAATAAAATAAGATAATAGACTTTCACTCATATTTAGACTCAGACTTTGAGATTTAGATCAAGCTCAGATTTAAACTTGAGATTCAATCTTAGACAGGTTAGATTAGCTGGGCTTAAACTCTTCCATGTCATACCATTGGAGGCTGAGGTAAGATGGGGTTGAGTTGGGTTCAAGTTCTTTATCACCATTTGCATTAGCGATGGGAAATTCAGGTTAAAATGATTCACTTTGTATGCATTCTTTAACCTTTGATGTAGTTAAAACCAAAGCTTTGAAGGTGGATAGGTATTGGGTTAGCAAGTGGGCTTGGTTGGTTGGGAGTAGATTTTTGACAAGAATATCCACTTGTTCTTGCTTGGTTAGTCTATTTATCATTTGAGCAAATTTAGCCCTTCATCTAGTAAGGAACATGGAGAAGGACTCATTTGGAAGCTACTTAGTGCTTTCTAGGTCTCTTTTTGTGATATCCACTTTAATGTTATAATGATACTGCTTGAAAAACACTTTGCAAAAGTCATCCAAGGTTTATTTTTAGGTGTCATCCAAGTCAATAAACCATTTCAAGGTAGCATCAGTAAGGGTTTATTGAAAAAGTTGAGCAAGGAACTCATTATTAAGACCAAGTGAATGCATTTCCCCCATATATATTTTCAAAGGGATCTTGGGGCAAGTGGTACCATCAAATTTGTCCAAATTCGACTTCTTGAACTTTAGTAGTAACCGGGCACTGGGGAAGAGGCTTCATGAACTTGTATCAATCATGGCTTCTTTTTCTTGAGACTTTTTATTATTTTCTTTATGCTTTCCAATTTGGGAAAGAAGATCTCAAGCTTAGGGTTAGGTGTGGGTTCCTTCCTTTGGAAAGAATCTATAAGGGATGAAGTGATTTGTGGTGGTTTAATAAGTGTTGGATAGGAGAGTGTATTGATTTTTAGGATATCTAATGAGGAAAGTGATGGCTAAGTTATGGTTTTAGAGGTTGACTTAGAGGAAGAAGAAGCGTGTGCCTGAACTGATGTCAGATTTTTAGTCTAGGTTGAGTGCATTTTAGAGAGTGGAATTTAGGGTTTAGTTTATGCCACCCTTCTTAGCATGTCTTTGACATCATTTAGTATGGTCTTCCTTTAGGCTTACAATTAGGCCTAAATTTAGGCTGCTTGTCTCTTGAACATCTCTTCTTATTACTTTAATAGCTTGGCTAGAAGTTTATCCATGACAACTTAGCAACCTTTGAAAGGGAAAAGGAGCTAGGTTAGTATTAAGTTTTGAAAAATAGTTATGGTGGGGTATGACAAACTAAGGACTTTGGGTTTAGTGGTAATAGATGACAATGTCTTATGGTTAGGTTGGTAGGGTATAGGTAAAGATAAGGGTGGAGGTGTATAATGTTAGCTAGGTTAGTATTTAGTTAGGGGAGCTATGTCATATTTTAACTTTGAAACTAGGTTGGGATTTTGCTTTAAGTGGCTAGGTGATATGATGCAAATATGTATACCTAAACTAATCAATTAATAGTTAATTTTGTGTTTGTATGCATGAATTTTATCTTTAATGTGGTGCTTTTAATCTTGTTTTTAAGTGTTCTTTAAGTAATCCAGGTAACTATCAAAGGATCAAGGGTTCTATGCTTGAAAAGGAAGAAGTTTTGCAAAGATTGGCCAAGACAAGCCTGTGTCAACTCATGCCCCATAGGTGCCGAGTCGTGACAGAATAACATTGTGCCAACTCATGCCCTATGGTGCCGAGTCATGCTAGAACCACATGGTGCTAACTCATCCCAGCTTGTCTTGAGTAGTTATGGTGCCTTTTCATTAAAACACTTCACAAAAGGCTCCTTTTTGCCATGGACATGACTTGGGACACCTAGAACCTATAAATGAGAATGTTTTATAGAATTTTAGGGATGTGATATTAGCATTATTCATATATTAAGTTAGTAATTGAAAGTGTAATTCACGTGTTCAAAGTTAGAATAAGATTGAAGAGTCACCAAGGCATTCAAGGACACTTCTTCAAAGTAAATTTCTAGAGCAAGGGTTGAAGAAAACATCATCAAAGTTTCCTTTCCCTTGTTTTTTTTTTTAATCTTTATTCCTTGATGTTCATATTGTCTTCTTGTCTAAACTTTGTCATTTACACTATGAATATACATATTGGTTTTCTTGTCTAAACTTTGTCATTTACAATAAAGTATTGGTTTTAATCATTCTATTTCTTATACGCTTTGTATGATTTAGTTTTAATTGTGTGCTTAATTAATGTTGTATATGCTTGATCACCATGTATAACATGTTAGTCAAATTATTCATAATGAGAGTTGGGATAAATTGATGAAAAAAATAATTGAAATTACTTTGAGAATAGGATAAGCACTTGGAGACAAGCAAATCCACTCTAAGGGGAATTATAGTATTGGCATGAATATTTATGGTTCTGTTCTATCTCTATGATGACATGAGAATGCTCATAGACTTTAGATTAAACACTTCTAATTGATAATAAGAGTTGCTTTTAGGAATTATAAACCATACTCTCAATCATTGCATGCATGTAACACATCTTATTAAAATCAATTTTGACTTGTAATTCAATCTAATCAACATCCTTAATCATAATATTAGTATAGTAGCATATAGTTAGTTTTAAATATCTTATTTAATATCTTTGCCTATCCATCCTAGTAACTATCCAATTAATAAAAAATTCCCAAGTTCTCTAGAGTTTGACACCCTACTCATCCTATACTAATCCTTTTGGATTTGGGTCACCTATAGTAGGCCTAAAAAATTTTTAGGCCATTACCGGGGAATTTGTTTGTAATTTTTATTAATTTAGGATAGTGAAAAGTTGTTTTAGGTTTTTTTTTTTTTTTAATTTTAGTTTTTATTAGTTTAATTTTTTTTTTTAGTTTAGTTGAACATGCGACAAAGTCGAAGCTCTAACGTTCTTCTATTTGATCCTAAAATTGATTGAATTTTTCATGCTTTGCATAGGAATCAAAGACAAAGAGAAGAAGATCAACACAACTTAAGTGTAATGGCTGGAGAAAGACAAATGTTAGGCGACTTTGCCATGCCCGACATCACAAGTAGTATTGGGGGAATAATGGCTCCTTCCATTGCAAACAACAACTTTGAAATCAAACCTAGCATCATTCAAATGGTGCAAACTAATCAGTTTGGTGGTTTGCAAGGGGAGGATCAATATGCACACATCTTGACATTCTTGAACGTATGTGCAACATTTAAAATAAATGGAGTGTCAGATGATGTAATTCGATTGAGGCTCTTCCCATTTTCAGTCAAAGAGAAAGCTTAAATATGGTTGGCAAGTTTACCAAGTGAATCAATCACCACTTGGGATTAACTAAAGCAGGCATTCCTTCAAAAGTACTTCCCTCCACACAAGATTGCAAAGTTTCGTAATGAGATCACCACCTTCAAGCAAAATCCAAATGAAACAATTTATACTTCTTGGGAAAAATTTAAGGAACTCCAAAGGCAATGCCCATATCATGGATTGCCCGATTGGATGATTCCTCAAATTTTCTATAACAGATTGATAAATGGGAATCGCAACATAGTCAAGCCGCATCCGGAGGTAAATGGATGGATAAGATAGCAAGAGAGGCTGTCACATTACTTGAAGAACTTGCATCCCAAGGATACATGGGAGATGAGACAACCATGGCAAAAGCAAAAGCGATCTTGGAACTTGACACTATTAACCTGCTAATAGCAAAGGTAGATGCACTCACCAAAATGGTAAGTAAAACTCAAATTAATTCTATTAAAAATACTAATATTGGTTGTGAACTATCTGGAGGTCCTCATCTTTATTCCCAATGTAGTTCAAATGAGGAGGTAAATTATGTCCAAGGGGGGTACAACCAAAGAATGGGTATGAAGTCAAACACATATAACCCTTAATGGAAGAACCATCATGGTTTTTTCTTGGTCTAACCCATCCTCCCAATTGAACCCACATATTAACTAAAATCTTAAGCCAAATAACCCACCAGGTTTTCCTATGAAGCAACCCTATACTCCTTCACCACCTGAATCTAATTTAGAGACCCTTCTAGAGCAGTTTGTAGGAACACAAATATCCATTAATAAACAAAGTGAGGAGCAATTTAAACAACTTAACTCCAAAATTGATCAACTTGCTACTTAGAATAGAATTTTAGAAACTCAAATTGCCCAACAAGCCTCTTCCTCTAACCCTAAACCAGAAGGTAAGTTAGCTAGTCAACTGGAATTTGTTCAAAGAGAAACTTGCCAAGCAATTACTTTAAAAAGTGGTAAGATGGTTGAAAATACTGCTTATGAGAATAAAAATGATATAGTAGGTGATGAGGAAGTAAACTTAGAAAGTAATCAAGGGATTAGGGTTAAAGGTAATTATAAAAATGAAAGTGTTATACCACCTAAGGTCAATGATCCTATAATAGACCTTAAGACCTTGCCCTTTCCTCAAAGGTTCATAAGAAGGAACCTAGATAAGCAATTTGGCAAATTCCTAAAGAATCTTAAAGATATTACTATTACTATTCCATTCTTAGATGCTATAAGGAATATGCTAGCTTGGGGTAAATTTTTGAAAGATATGGTCTCCCATAAAAGCAAACTAGAAGACTATGGTCTAGTATCTTTAGTAGAAGAGTCTAAAGCCATGTTTTCTAAGTCCCCTCCTAAGCAAAAAGATCCTGGATGTTTCACTATCCCATGTATGATTGGAGGAAAGTATTTTGATAAAGCTTTATGTGATATTAGTGCTAGTGTCAGTTTAATGCCTTATTCTATCTATTTAAGACTTAATTTGGGTGAACTTAAGCCTATTAAACATGTGTCTCTTGATGGCTAACAAGATTATTACCTATCTAATTGGCATTCTTGAGAATGTGCCAACAAAAGTAGGTAGATTTTGTTGTCATGGACATGGAAGAAGACCTTGAGATTCCTATCTTGTTTGGAAGACCGTTTTTAGTAATAGTAAGTGCTATCATTGACATGAAGAAAGGTAAAATCACATTTGAGGTAAACGATGAATTCATTGAGTTTGATGTGTTTAAAATGATAAAATCCTCTCTTATGGAAGGAGTATGTAGAATTGATTCTATTGATTTGATTGATGAGTGTATAGATGAAGTTAAATATGATTGTATGAGCCAAGATCCTATTCACCTTTACCAAAGGCAAAAAGAAGAAGAAATAAATCAAATATCAAATCATTACTCTCTTAGACCTTCTAGGTTTGAACCTTTAGAGAGAGATGATAATGGAAGTTCTTCTTCTTCTAAAGAAATGAATCTAGAAATCAAGCCTTTACCATCTAATTTGAAATATGCATTCCTTGATTTTGAATCCAAATTCCCTTTTATTGTGAATTCAGCCTTATCTTTAGAAAATATCAATCTTTTGTGCAATGTATTGCTTAAACAAAGAGGTTTCATTGGTTACTCTTTAAATGACCTAAAAGGTATTGGCCCTAATCTTTGCATGCATAGGATAATCTTAGAAGATAATGCTAAGCCTTCCATTGAAGGTCAAAGGAGACTTAATCTCTTAAAGAAGTGGTAAGAAAAGAGGTCACAAAATTACTTGATAATGGCATCATATACTCAATTAGTGATAGTAAGTGGGTAAGTCCTATCCAAGTTGTCCTTAAAAAGGGTAGCTTGACTGTTATTAAGAATGAATCAAATGATTTAATCCCTACTAGGATGGTCACTGGATGGCGTATATGTATAGACTATAGAAAGTTGAATAAAGCAACTAAAAAAGATCATTTTCCACTACCATTTCTTGACCAAGTGTTAGAAAAATTGGCAAATTATTCTTATTTTTGTTATTTGGATGGTCTTAGTGGTTTTTATCAAATCCCAATATATTCCAAAGACCAATCAAAAACCACTTTTACATGTCCCTATAGTACTTTTGCATTTAGACGATGCCATTTGGTTTATGCAATGCACTTGCAACATTTCAAAGATGCATGTTTTCTATCTTTAGTGACTTGATAGATGACTACGTTGAAGTTTTTATGGATGATTTTAGTGTTTATGGAACTAACTTTGAAAATTGTTTAGAAAATCTGTCTAAAGTTCTTGATAGGTGTAAGGAGCATGAACTAGTACTTAATTGGGAAAAGTGTCATTTTATGGCATAAGAAGGAATAGTTTAGGGCATATGGTATCCAAAAGGGGTATTAAAGTGGATAGAGCCAAGGTTGAAGTGATTACAAATTTGCCACAGCCCAAATGTGTTAAGGACATTAAAAGTTTCTTAGGACATGCCGGATTCTATAGATGGTTTATCAAGGATTTTTCCAAAATCGCCAAGCCATTATGCAAATTGCTTGTGAAGGAAGCTATCTTTGAGTTCGATGAAGCATGTCATGAAGCTTTTGAGACCTTAAAGAAAGCTCTTACATCTGTACTGATTCTACAGGCACCTAATTGGGAGGAACCTTTTGAAATTATGTGCGATGATAGTCATTTTGCGGTTGGGGCAATCCTTGGGCAAAGAAAGAAAGGTAAGTCTTATGCAATTTACTACGCAAGTAAGCTACTTGATGATGCCCAAATCAACTATACAACTATGAAGAAGGAACTACTAGCCATAGTTTATGCGTTTCATAAATTTAGAGCATACTTGGTAGGTCAAAAGGTAATTGTATATTCTAACCATGCTGCTCTAAAGTACCTCTTAAGTAAAAAGGATGCTAAACCTAGGCTAGTAAGGTGGATTCTTATGCTCCAAAAGTTTGATTGGTAAGTAAGGGATAAGAAAAGGAGTGAAAACCTTATGATGGACCATCTCTCTTGACTTGATCAAGAAGGCTTAAGGAGGCTTGATGATGGAGTACCAATATATGAGACCTTCCAAGGAGAGCATTTGTTTAATGTTGTATCACAAGAAATTTCATGGTATGCTGACATTGCTAACTTTCTTGTAAGTGGTATTCTTCCTTATGGTTTAGATTATAGGCAAAGAAAGAAATTTTTGCATGATACTAAATTCTATTATTAGGAAGAACCTTTGCTTTATAAAAGATGTGTAGATGGGCTAATAAGGAGATGCATTCCTCAAGGTGAGATTCAAGATGTTTTGAAACATTGTCATTCCTTAGATGTGGGTGGACACTTTGGTGCAACAAAAATGGCTTCTAAGGTATTACAGTGTGGTTTTTGGTGGCCTACTTTATTCAAAGATGTTAGAGAATTTGTCCTTACATGTGATAGATGTCAAAGAATGGGTAATATATCTAGGAGAAACGAGATGCCTTTAAATGGCATTCTCGAGGTAGAACTTTTTGATTTATAGGGTATGGACTTTATCGGTCCTTTCCTTAGTTCTTTAGGCTATAAATACATCTTAGTTATGGTAGACTATGTGTCTAAATGGGTTGAAGCAATACCTATTATTACTAATGATGTTAAGGTAGTTAAGAAATCTTTCCTAGTTCTGGCAGTCCAAGAGCTTTGATAAGTGATGGAGGTTCCCATTTTTGTAATAATATTAGAGAAAGTCTACTTAAAAAGTATGGAGTTACTCATAAAATAGCTATTCCTTACCATCCACAAACAAGTGGACAAGTTGAGGTAAGCAATAGGGAAATTAAATGGATTCCAGAGAAGACTGTTTCTTCTTTTAGGAAAGATTGGGCATTAAAGCTAGATGATGCCTTATGGGCATATAGAACTGCTTTTAAAACTCCCATTGGCCTTACCCCATATCAATTAGTCTATGGTAAATCTTCTCATTTGCTTGTTGAACTTGAACATAAAGCGTATTAGGCAACTAGGGCTTTGAACTTTGATATGGACAAAGTAGGTAAGAAAAGACTTTTGCCACTCAATGAACTAGAAGAACTAAGGTTAAATGAATATGAGAATGCAAAGTTATATAAAGTTCATACTAAGTTATGGCATGATAAGAACATTCTTAATAGGGATTTCCAAGAAGGTGAGCTTGTTTTACTCTATAATTCAACGTTAAGACTATTTCTTGGAAAACTAAAATCAAGATGGTCTGGACCTTTTAAAATTATTAAAGTCCATCCATATGGAACTATTGAGATTGCTAATGACAAAGGCGAATCTTTCAAGGTAAATGGCCATTGTCTTAAACCTTACTTTGCTGGTGCACCATTAGAACAATCAAGGTTGATAACCCTCTCTATTTAATAGTATGTTCATCTACTATATAATATGTTTAATTATTATAAAGTTTTATGTTTCTTTATTTTGAATTTCATGTTTATTTAACATAATGTTTAAGTTTGATGTTTAATAATTTTATTTTTGATTTTATAACACATACTCATGGTTTCAAAAAAAAAAATAATTTAAGACTAAGTTTGTGCCGAGTCGTGCCCATAAGGCATGACTCGTGACAGAATGCATTTGTGCCAAGTTGTGCCCTATGGTGACGATTCGGTACAATTAACAGATTTTGAAATACTCGAAATTTTGAGTTTTTGCACCAATTTTTCTTTTCTTTTCATTCCTAATTCAATTGTAATTTATTTTATTCTTATTTTTGGTCAAAAACTAACTTATTCAACACTCTTTTCCTAAAACAAATCAATGAAAAGTTCTTTCTTTTCCAAAAAGAATCACACCTCTTCCCAAAATATATGACTTTTCACATCACACTCTTACACATCTATATAACCTAAGCCTTACAACACCACTCCCCTACTCTTTCTTTTTAGATTTTGAAAACACAAATCCTAATATTTAATATATCTTTCTTTTATTTAAACATCATCTTCTTCATTCATCATTCACACACTACACTATATTCACTTACAAGTTGCTGAATTTTTCTGTTTTTCTTCTTTATTCTCTAACTACAAGCAAGTATGGGCAAGACCAAATGATCAACTTTTTCAAGGCCCCAAGAAGAGCACCAAGTGAAAGACCTTGCATTGATGTATGAGTCCTCCTTCCCCATTCACTCACATGAAGAAGGAGCCAAATTCTCTAAAATCAAACATAGAGAATTGTATCTTGTAAGTATTTTCCTCCCTCTTTAATTCATGATGTTGGCATGGAGGAAGTATTTAATCAAGTTCTTACTTCTTGTGGTTTGAAAAAGCTTATAAGTATGCAAGAGCATTCCTATGGCAATCTTGTTTATGAGTTTTTTAGTACACTTGATATCAATTGTACAAATTCTCAAATTCTGGAATTTAGATTGCTTGGCCAACCTTACAAATTAACTTATAATTTTATTCAAAAAGTTTTTTAAAAGAAGTGGTGTTTATGATATCACTAATGATTTTAATGTTAATGACTTTTGGACATTTTTAATTGATATAGAAACCCCTTTTAAACCTAAAAAGGGGAAAGTGATGTTCATCAAGGATTTGAAATTCTGGATGTTGCATAAAGTCATTGCATGTGTTATTTTTGGTAAAACCGAATCTAATAAAGTAACTATTCAAGAGCTCTTTTTGATGTGGTGTGTTCATAAATGAAAGCAAGTATGTTGGACATATTGAATTTTTAATCAACTCCTTATGTGTGTTACACGTAAGGAGCATCCATTAACACATGGTCATATTGTTACAAGCATTGCTAAGGGGTTTCATATTAATTGCTCAAACTTTCCTTATGTTGTCAAATACTCATATTTCACAAAGTAAGCCTTCGTAAGAGGCAAGGTTATGGATGTAGATTTTAACCATGTTGTAGCTTACACACGATCTTGTTGGAAGGGGATACGTCACTCTATTTGTAATTTGGATGAAGACTCCAATGATGATGTTCCATCACCTAGAGACCCACCACCACCAAGAGCCCAATCAATGGTTCAACTTGCATTGCCACCATCATCCTCTACTCAAGGAGAAGCAAGTGGCTCCATTCATAGTGACCACTAACTTTTGGAGGAGATCTTAGCAAACCAAAGGAGCATGCAGCGTCAACTTACCACCTTGGAGGCTAGGAACCAAAGGATGGAGCGCATGCAGTATAGTATGGACTATAAATTACGTAAGTTCTTTAGCTACTCCGGGTATGACATTCCTTCACCACCACCACCT
This sequence comes from Reutealis trisperma, assembly GCA_947687605.1. Taxonomy (NCBI): domain Eukaryota; kingdom Viridiplantae; phylum Streptophyta; class Magnoliopsida; order Malpighiales; family Euphorbiaceae; genus Reutealis; species Reutealis trisperma. Next base: position 269,609 of record CANTUT010001362.1, read on the forward strand.
GATGCTCAATGAGATACGTTTTTCTTTCCTTCTCCATCATCTTTACTTTTCTTCACATTAGGGACAATGTGAATTTCAAGTATGGGGGAGGGATCGAATATTGAAGTTTGAAGCTTTCTATTTATTTTTGTTTTGATGTTTTTATTTTGTTTTTCATTTTTTGCATTTTTAATATATTTTGCATGTTTGTCGTTTTGTTTAATTTAGTATTTTACAATTTGCATTAATAATTTTTTTCCTTTTACTTGAGTTTCTCCATGTTATTATATCTTGATTAGGCTTTCTCATTCTATTTTCTAACTAATTTGATGATTGTTTTTGATAAATGCCCAATTGGTAAAATTCTTAATTTTTTTTTAGTGTTTGTTAAGATTTTATCTTTTTATCTCACTCTTATTACTTCTAAAGGTTTCTAATTATCTAGTCAATTTTTTAGTTTTGCTTAATTATCGAAATTGATATAAGTTAAGTCTTTAAATTCGCATGATTGAAGTTGCCTAAAGGAAACTATAGCCATAATATGAGTTATGCATTAGTCAATAATGGATGAGGATACTAAAAGAACTATATTTGTTTGCTAATAAAAAAAAATGCATATTGAGTAAGTTGTGTGCAAATGAGTTTGCTCCTTAGTTACATTCAATTCGAAAGATATGTATGGTATGCCTATTAAATATGTATATTGAGTAAATCATACGCGAATGAGTTTTCTCTTTAGACACGTTTGATTCAAAAGATGTACCTTATTTAATTGAAAAAAAGAGAGAGAGAGAGAGAAAAGAATAAGCAAATTATGTGTCTAAAAATGCCATGAGACTTATTGCATTCATATGTGTGCTTTCTCTTGTCCCAAAGAAGGCTACTTGAATTTATTGAATTATCAACTTAATGCATGGACATTTTGACTAGAAAAGCATGGTTAGGTCCTTGACTAAATAATTAAATAACTTTATTACCAATAGGGATGAGATAATTAGACAAAGCTTAAAAATTTATGCTATAAAACTTGTCATCCTTTACCATTGTTGGGCACTAGGAACTATATCATCAATATATTGGCCATATACTCCTTAAATAAATTTGAAGATTGCTTAATCAAGATTGTTTCATAGTTGTCTTGGAGAAACTAAGTAATTTCTTTGTCTCTTCCCTCTTTGTTCTTGCTTGAGGACAAGCAAGGTTTAAGTATGGGGGAATTTAATATGATGCAAATATGTATACCTAAACTAATCAATTAATAGTTAATTTTGTGTTTGTATGCATGAATTTTATCTTTAAAGTGGTGCTTTTAATCTTGTTTTTAAGTGTTTTTTAAGTAATCCAAGTAACTATCAAAGGATCAAGGGTTCTATGCTTGAAAAGGAAGAAGTTTTGCAAGGATTGGCTAAGACAAGCCTATGCTGACTCGTGCCCCATAGGTGCTGAGTCATGATAGAATAACATTGTGTTGGCTCATGCCTTATGGTGCCGAGTCATGCCAGAACCACATGGTGCCGACTCATCCCAGCTTGTCTCGAGTAGTTATGGTGCCTTTTCATCAAAACACTTCACAAAAGGCTCCTTTTTGTAATGGACATGACTTAGGACACTTAGAAACCTATAAATAAGAATGCTTTATAGAATTTTAGGGATGTGATGTTAGTATTATTCATATATTAAGTTAGTAATTGAGAGTGTAATTGAAGTGTTCAAAGTTAGAACAAGATTGAAGAGTCACCAAGGCATTCAAGCAAGCATTCAAGGACACTTCTTCAAAGTAAATTTATGGAGCAAGGATTGAAGAAAACATCATCAAAGTTTCCTTTCCCTTGTTTTTTTTTTCTTTATTCCTTGATGTTCATCTTGTCTTCTTATCTAAACTTTGTCAGTTACACTATGAATATACACTAGTTTGGTTTTTTTGAATTGCAATAAAGTATTGATTTTAATCATTCTATTTCTTATACGCTTTGCATGATTTAGTTTTAATTGTGCGCTTAACTAATGTTGTATATGCTTGATCACCATATATAACATGTTAGTCAAATTATTCACAATGAGAGTTAGGATAAATTGATGGAAAAGCAATTAAAATTACTTAGAGAATAGGATAAGCACTTGGAGACAGGCATGAATATTTATGGTTCTGTTCTATCTCTATGATGACATGAGAATGCTCATAGACTTTAGATCAAACACTTCTAATTGACAATGAGAGTTGCTTTTAGAAATTATAGACCATACTCTCAATCATTGCATGCATGTAACACATCTTATTAAAATCAATTTTGACTTGTAATTCAATCTAATCAACATCCTTAATCATAATATTAGTATAGTAGCATATAATTAGTTTTAAATCTCTTATTTAATATCTTTGCCTATCCATCCTAGTAACTATCCAATTAATACAAAATTCCCCAGAGTTCAACACCCTACTTATCCTATACTAATCCTTTTGGATTTGGGTCACCCATAGTAGGCCTAACACTAGGTTGGATTTTAGCTTTGAGTAACTAGGTCAAATTTTAGCTTTGAGGAACCTAAGTTTAGTTAGGAGGGCTAGGTCAGAGTTTAGCCTCAAGTAATTCAGATTGCAATTTATGGATGGTTCACTTATGCTTAAGGATGGAGGTGTTTGTCCTTGTGCACCAAGAAGGGGGTTGAATTGGTAGGAAATTAAAATTTAGATGAAAAGAGATAGGGAACGAAAGATAGAAACATAAGATTTATAGTGGTTCAGATCCAACCGATCCTTCGTCCACTCCCTAATCACATTATTAGGTATTTCCACTATCTATGGAGTTTTACCAAGTTCATTCCCAACTTAGTGTTTAGGCTCACACCATACCTTATAAGAGTTTCCTAAGACTCACTCTTAAAACCTAAACAAGAGTTTTGAGAAGGCTAACTCTAAAACCTAACCAAGTGTTTTGCAAAGGCTTACATTTAAACCTAAATAAGAGTTTTCTAAGGCTCACTCTTAACTCAATTCAATGTGTTTTGAAGGCTAACAATAAACCCTTTGAGAAATGAATGCTTTTACAATAGCCAAATAGATACAATTAAAAGGTTAAGGCTTTGAGAAATAAATTTGCAAGAGTTTGGCTTAAATGAAGGTTGTTACATTGCTAGGAAGGTCTTTAGAGGGGGTATTTATGGCTTTCTCCCTCCAAATTCCCATTGGAAAGAGTATGGGTAAGAGATTCTGTATAATAGCCATAAAATCTTGCATTAAATGCTTTGTAAGAGCAGTGTCAATATTGCTATGCCTTATTCGTGATTGCGACATCATTTTCGCACTCGAGATGGGATTTTTGCTGTCGCAATCTTCAAGGACCTCAATGGCTAGTTGACAGTGGCATTGTCTTGTTGGTGGTTCAATTATCCATTAAAGTTGTCGGCTTTCGTATGAAAGTTGTAGTCGCGATTCCCTAATCCCGATTGCGAATCATGGATTGCACCGTTGGTCACAGTTGCAACCTCACTATCACTTGAGGCAGAAAATTAAAGATTTGGCCTTTGATGTCTTGGTCATGATGGAGTGGTTCGCGGTCGTGATTCTTGTATCTTGGTCGCAAATCAGAGGCCAAGTTCATAACTTGAGGGAATTTTTGAATCTTTGAAATTCCAACCTATCAAATATGTTTAATCTACAAAATAAACATTTAACACACATATTAGACAACTTTACTTTGATTGACAAGATCAAAATAGAGATTGACTAAGTTTTGAAATAACTTGGGTCATTAATCTCCCCTTTTCAATTTTGATAATCAAATTGAACTTAAATATAAAATTAGTTTCAATTCATTATAGTTGAGGTTGCTTCCCCTCAATTTATGCAATTCATAACAAGTAAAAAGTATTATAGCAATTAAATTTTCAAGATTCAAAGAATATATCACAAAACATTCTTTATATCAAAATCAACACATTAAGTAATCAATAGATTAAGTTATATCAAATCAATATATTAAGTTCTCCCCAATCAATTAAAACAAATCTTACCCTTTTGTCAATTATCCAGTGGGATTTTATATTTAAGTTATTTCTCCCCCTTTGGCAAGATCAAAAAGCAAGTAAGCATAGAGAGAAATAAAAATAAAGAGACATAATGAACAACAAAAATATTTCATTAATTTTATGAAGATGAATACTCTAAAGTGTCAAAAAAATGAATGCATGAAAAAGATTAATAAAAAAACATTAGAAGGAAGAAATCCTAAAGGAAGATCTAAGAAGCATCTTCTTCATGGTGTTCCTCATCTTGTTACTCTTCTTCATCTCCACTAAACTCTCATTCTTGTAAATTACATTGAGGAAGACCCATGTAACCTTGAATGTCAAAAATGTCATGGTCAAAGTGATATAAGAGATTGAGTCTCCTTAATATTTTGTGAAGGAGTATATTGGTTTCATTTTGAGTTTGAGATGGAGCTTTTATGTGTTCTTCTTGGTTTTCCTCTCCTCTTGCTTGGCTACCTTCCCCAATTACCACCTTCGGCCTTTTTCTTGCCTTTTCTTAAACCTCTATATCTCAAAAAATATATTCATATTTCCCTTTTTTCTCCTTTAATGCCTTGGCATTGATCATATATTGAAAATCAATAAGGGATTTTTTATGTGATTTTGGAGAACGGCTTTATTGGGTGGAGTAAGAGCCCTAACATGCTTAGTAATGATAGTGATGTGAGAGGAGAGAAGAATTGCACCCTTTTTAATGGATGAGAGGTGAAGAAATTGATCTATAAGGAAACAAACAGTTTGAATGCTCTTTCCTTTCACAAGGCCATATAGAAAAAAGAGGTCTTTTTGGGAGACTTTTCACTACTATCCCCTCTAGCATTGATAAAAAGGGTGACAATTCTATGAAGCACCCAAATGGAAAGGGTTTTGATGTGTTTGGCTAAGGAAGATTTTAGATCGAATTTGGGTTCAATGGAAATTTTAGTCCAAAATAGGTTTAAGTCAATGGAAAAGTCATTTGAGGTGTAGGCTCCTTTAGTTTAAAGGCCAAAGATATTGGCAAGATCTTTGAGAGAAAGTTTATAGAGCTTATCAAAAAATCAAAAATCGATGTCATAATGTCCACGAGATAGGTGAAGCTTTTTATGGACTACAAGGGTGGTAGGAAATTCTTTTATAATCACTTTATAGCCATCTTCATTAATAAAAACAAACTTCCCCCACTAAAGGTTGTTGAGATATGCAACTTGATTTGTCAAAATGCATACTAACAACTGCAAGTGTATAGGTTGTTATCAAGTAATAAAGTAGTGAATATAAGTATCATATCCACAAGGATAGTTTATAAGTATTAACGCAAACTTTAACTATTGTCTAGTTGATCAAAATGAAGATTAATTAAACTAAGTTCAATTAAGTAAGCTAACCCAAGAAAGCAAGTAAATGATATTGATGGAAATAATCTAGGCAAAGCTAATCTAGATATAAATTCCCCTAGTTTCTCATGCACATCAAACAATGGATTGAGTTGGACCCCCATAAAATTAGTCTATAACCTCTCTCAAGGGATCTAGTCCCTAATTCGTAGGTAAATTGGAAGGAATCTCTTCTCATCCAAGATCAAATAGGAACAACATTAACATCAAGGAGTTAAAGTCTAAAGAGTCTTGTAGATCTATCTCTAGCATCCCAATTAACTCTTTATTCCCATAGGTGATCTATTTATATCAGGGTATCTCTACTTGTCTAATATAGAAATAATATCTAATCAACAAGCTAGCAATTGCTAATTAGAATAATAAGATTTATCATGAAAATAAAACAACTAAAGATGAATTGATTAAAGATTAAATCCTTCAATCTATACAATCAAAACTAAGGCTCATTATAAATAAAATTAGTTCATACTAAAATGGAAGAACAAAGATGCAGAAAATAAAAGAAGAAGAAATGTCAAATAGATCTTGAAGATGTTCTTCGAAATCTTCTCTTCAGTCTTCCACATTTACTTGGATCTTTGGTCTTTGATTCAATTAAGCCCTCAATATCTCTAGCCTTCAAGCATCTCCTGTGACTTTATGGCTTAACCAACCCTTAGATGTCCATTTTTGCTCTGTGTGGCAGCTCCCCTCTAGTTTTTTACATCAGCTTCTTTATATAGGCGCATTTCTAGGTTCATGACACGGTCATGTTGTTGGGTGTGTTGACATTGTTGCTGCATGCCTCGCCATGAACACGGTCACTAACACGCCAATGTCACTGTGCGTGTCATAGCTACTGGACTTTAATTATAATTACACAGTCAGAGACATGGTTGTGTCTTTGGGCATGTCATAGCTACTGCCTCTAAAATCTAATTACACAGCCAGTGACACTGCCGTGTCGATGATTGTGTCGCAAAGATGAGCTTTAGTCCTTTGCTTGTTTTCTTCCGTTTTCACTCATTGGCTTCGTAGTTTCTTGATAAATTAATCCATAGCTCCTAAGAACATAAAAGAACTCTGGAAAGACACTAAACAAATAAATCAAACTCAATTTAAGGATAAAATACATTATGAATAAGGGGTAAAATGTAGTTAATTAAACACTTATCACAACTATACTATCCTTAATGCCTAAGGTTTTAAAACATACTAGGCTAGGAATTTTGGAAAAGAGGATGGTTTTGCCTTACCCTTGGCATTGTTTGCCAGTATGGTACCCCATCAAAGTTTTCCTTGAACTTTCATTCCCAATTATGTGTCTTGAGCATCCACTATCTTCATACCATTGACTCATCATCCTTAGTGGAGACACACCTACAAGAAAATCATTTCATCTTTGCTTTGGTACCCAATCATATCTAAGTCTTTGGGGGTTAGAAATGGAAGGATCTTCAAGCTTTAATTGGGCTTTCCTTATATAACAAACCACATTAATATGACCATTTTTCACATAATAATGGCACATAAGTTTAGCTTGAAAGTCTTCTTAGGTGTAGCCATTTTATTATGAAATTTTGTTCTCTTTACAACATTAGTACAAGAATGCATATAAGAGTAAGAACATATATTATGTTGTGAATATGGGTGTTTAAGAGCATGCCTCTTGTATATGAATGCATGATTTGCTTTGGGAGACTTGGCTATTAAGATTTGTGAACCCTTATGAATTATCCTAGGATTGAAGGGTTTAGTGTATGATTTTACTTTGTTTAACAACCTCAATGCTAGAAGTTTGAGGAGTTATGGCTTTGACAAATGATGGAGGAGAGGATTTAGAATTTGATGAACTATCAAAGCCAAGACCATGCCACACTAAGGATGGTTTTTGAGATACAAGTAGTGTATCCAAAGCTTCCTTCACTTTATGAAATTTAGAAATTGAGGCTCTTAATTCTTCAACCTTAATTTTAAAGAATCATTTTCTTTATTAAAGCTTCAAATGAGGAGGTTTTTATGGAAATTTTTTCTAGTGAGTCTTTAAGAGTAACATTAGATGTTTTCAAACTTAAAACAAGTTTTTCCAATTCTTTGAAATTCCTTTTAAGTTGTGAACATTTTTCTTTATAAAATTTCATTTTTGAAAGATAGTTTTGGCACTTCAAGGCGATAGCTTTCATGAGTTCATCCTCATCATCATCCATATCATGCAAATTATCACAATCATCATCATAAGAGTGAGATGTGGAGCAAACAATATCATTAATATTAGAATGAGAAGTGCAACATACCTCATTCGTAGGTTCCTCCAAAGCCATGAAGCAAAGGTTGACTACATCATCATTCTCCTCTTTACTTGAAGAGCTATCATCCCAAGTAGCCTTGAATTCTTTCTTCTTCTTCTTATCCCCTTTCTTCTTTTTCTTATTTTGGGATAATCGGGCTTTAGATGGCCTTGCTTCCTACATTTAAAGCAATTTCATTTTTCTTTTTCTTCTTGCATTTGATGATCTCTTTCATTCTTCTAGTGATTCTTGTTAGCTATTCATCTTCTTCATCATTTAAAGAGTCACTTCAATTTGATCTTTTGAGGACTTGAGAGCTAGTGACTTCTTTTTCTGCTTGTCTTGTTGTTCTTATTTCTCTATCATTAGAGACATCTCTTTAGTGAGAAGTTTACCAATTAGAACATTAGTAGGAACCTTTCTAGGATCCTTATTAGCTTCTTTAGTGATAGCCACTCTAGCTCTATAATCTTTCTTTGGAAGTGCTTTGAGAATTTCATGATTAACATCAATCAAGTTGTACACTTTGCCCAATTTCTTCATGTTTATGACAATGGCTAGGAGCCTATTTATCATATCGATGATGCTTTCATTAGGCTTCATCTTGAAAAGCTCATACTCGATTGTGAGCAATTGATTATTCTTGGCTTTAACTTGCTTGGTTCCTTTGTGGTAGATCTTTAGAGCTTTCCAAATACTAAAAACACTTAAGCAATGCTAAACTCTACCACATTCTTCTTTTAAAAGAGAACTAAGGAGAATTGCCATGGCTTTTTTGCTTTTGCCATTACCTTTTCTTGGAGCATCAACCCATTCCTCTCTAGGAATTAGTTCTTCAACACCATCTACCATTTTTGATAGAGGATTCCATTCTTCAATTATGTAATCCCATTAATCAATGAGATCACTATCAAGACATACCTCGATTCTAAACTTTTAATACGCATAATCGGTATAATCGAAGTGTGGCTTGAGGTGATGCATCCCTTCATTGGCCATTTTGATCTTTTCTCATATAATTAAGTTTGAAGAATGAGAGAAAAGCTCTGACACCACTCGCTTGTCCTCATGCACCAAGAAAGGGGTTGAATTGGTGGGAAATTAAAATTTAGATGAAAAGAGATAGGGAAAGAAAGATAAAGACATAATATTTATAGCAATTTGGATCCAATTGATCCTACATCCATTCCCCAATCACACTATTGGGTATTTTCACTATCTATGGAGTTTTATGAAGTTTACTCCCAACTTAATGTTTAGACTCACAACAAACTTTATAAGAGTTTTCTTAAGGCTTAGTCTTAAAAACTAAATAAGAGTTTTTAGAAGGCTAACTGTTAAACCCAACCAAGTGTTTTGTAAAGGCTTACACTTAAACCTAAACAAGAGTTTTCTAAGGATAACTCTTAACCCAATTCAATGTGTTTTGAAGGCTAACACTTAACCCTTTGAGCAATTAATGCTGTTGCAACAACCAAATAAATACAATTAAAAGGTTAAGGCTTTGAGAAATAAATTTGCATGAGTTTGGCTTAAGTGAAGGATGTTAGATTTTATTAGAGTCTTTAGATGGGGGTATTTATAGCTTTCTCCCTCCAAATTCCTTTTAAAAAGAGTATGGGTAAGAGATCCTCTATAACAGTCATAAAATCTTACATTAAATGCTCTATCAGAGCAATGTCATGATTGCTATGCCTTATTCATGGTCGTGACATCATTTTTGTACTTGAGATGGGATTTTTGCTATCGCAATCTTTAAGGACCTTAATGACTAGTTGGCACGTGGCATCTTCTCATTGATGGTTCAACTAATTATTAGAGTTGTGGGCTATTATATGAAAGTAGCAATCGCGACTCTCTAATAACGGTCACGAATCCTAAATTACGCCATTGGTTGCAGTCACAACTAAGGTTGCAATAACTTGAATGTCTTGGTCACTATAGAGTGGGTCGCAATCACGATAGCTTGAATGTCTTGGTCAAGATGGAGCGGGTCGTGATCACTATTTATGGGTTGTGGTCATGATTCTTTTATTGATAGCTCTACTTTTTTAGAGTTATTTTATTTGCTTAAACTTAAATTTTAGCTTAGTTCTCAAGAATGCAATAATATTATTACTTATTTGAGAAATAAATAGTTCTACAATTTATAAATAAATTATAACATATTTTTAGTATTTTTATTTTATTTTTGCAGATCAAAATGATATCACAATGATGGAATAGATAATATCATGACTCAGGTAATGATGTCATTTTATAAATGATACAGACGATGATGTCATTTTATAAATGATGCAGATGATGATGACATTTTATAAATAATGTAGGCGATGATGTCATGAAATAAATAATGTAGCGATGATGTCATGAAAATAATGATGCAATCAATGATGCAGTATGGTTGAAAATGAAGGTGGAATTTGCTTATAAATAGACATTACCTTCCTTCTTTAAAAACACAATTCAAATAGAATAAAAAATATATGTAGAGAGATTTACATGTACTTTCTTAGTATGGAATTTTTTTTATTGTTATTTTGATCAATAAGAGGATTTTTTGGAGCTCATGTTCATTAAAGATTATATCCAAAAAAAGAGTTATTTCTAAACTTTACTCTTGAATTTAATTATAAGTTGTTATTATATTTGTTATTATACTGATTGTTAATTTAATTGTTTCTTCCTTTTAAATTGTGAATAGCTAAGTTTATTTTCTAGTATTTAGATATAATCTTTTGATTTGCATATGATTATTTATATTTCATTGATTGGGTTTGATTGTTGGAATTAATCTTTTATCTTAAAACTTAATGCTTTTAATTAACTAGCCATTAATTGCATTTGTGTGAAGTAGCGAGAGTGGAAACACAATATTAATTCATTAGGATAATTGATCTAGGGAATATGTTGCTTAGAGATAAGAATACTCCGTTGTGATTTTTAAAAGGATTTCCATAAAACTTAATGGGTTTGTGTTGATTGCTTATGATCACGAGAGTAGATATAAGGTTAATATAAACGTACATGTTGTATCTTAAGAGAGAACATCATATAATTTAGGAAAATCTAATCATTAATTCCAGCAACAATAATACAATCTAGAGAATATAAAATAATTGTACGTAATCAATTGATGAATTCTAAATCCTAGGCTTTTAATCTTATTTCATATTAATCATCATCATTTAATTACTTGAATTTCAATTTAGCTTAAAATATAAATTCTTATAATTAATCTTCTAAATAACAGAGCAACTCAAATTTTGGTACTTGTTAAAACCTTCCTCATGGGATCGACACTTTATTTCAGTACTATATTACTTGTTCACGACCTACGCACTTGCAGAAATTGCCCAACATTTATCTTCGTCCTGAATTAGAGGCCAAATTCATAACTTGAGAGAACTTTTGAATCTTTGAAATTTCAACCTACCAAATATGTTTAGTCTGCAAAATAAACACTTAATACACATATTAGATAGCTTTAATTTGATTGACAAGATCAAAATAGATATTGACTAAGTTTTGAAATAACTTAGATCAATAGGTAGGACCATGGGTTTTGTTATTATGTTATGGATGTACCATGGATTTAGATATTGAGTGAACCATGGGTTTGGTGATAGTTGGATAATGGGTTTGATTGGATTGGACCATGGGCAGATAGGCCATAGGCTTGGATAGTACTATAAAAGATGAAGCCAAGTCAACATTTAACTTAGGTAAGGACTATGGATAAGGATGAAGCTCGATCAATGTTTAGCTTGGGTAAGGATTGTGGGATGAAAGCTAGGTCAATGTTTAGCTTGGATAAGAATTGTGAAGGATGAAAGTTAGGTCAGCGTTTAGTTTAGGTAACAATTATGAAGGATGAAAGCTAGGTTAGTGTTTAGCTTGGGAAAAGGTTATAAGTAAGGATGAAGCTAAGTCAGTGTTTAGCTTGGGAAAGGTTTATGAGTGGCGATGAAGCTAAGTTAGTGTTTAGCTTGGGAAGGAATTATGGATTAAGATGAAGCTAAGTAATTATTTAGCTTGGCCAAGTATTGTGGGGAGTAAAGCTAGGTCAAATTTTAGATGCAAATAGAGGTACCATGGATGAGTTTACTTTTACCATGAGTTTGACATAAGTTTGAGTTTTTGACCATAGGTTGAGGTGGACCATGAGTTTAAATGTTTGGTGTTTAGAATAAGGCTAGGGTGAGGTGTTTAAAGGCTAGGGTCATGGTATTTAGAGTTAAAGATTAGGGTGAGGTGCTTTCAAGTTAAAGGCCAGGGTCAATGGCATGTAAGGTTAAAGGTTAGGCTGAGGTGCTTTGAGATGTGTTGTTAAAGTATTTAGGTTAAAAGTTGAGGTTTAACTATTGGTATTTGGATGAAGGTTGTATGGATGGCCTTTTAAGATTGTGGAGGCAAAAATGATTGGGATGTAGGAAAAGGGTGTTCCCTTCTTCGGTTCAAGGTTCGACCTAGATTTGAGATGATGCATGTTTTGTTGTACACAATGGATGCATGATATGCATAGAAAAAAATATTCATGAAGATGCAATTACACAAGGCTTTGATTATAGTACATACAGCCTAAGGTTAGGATATAGGTTCATTACATGAGAGGGTAGGAGTGGCTTGTATAGGGTACCAGTCACACTGAAGCGGTAATATACCTAATCACATATGAGTTAATGAGTCTCATATGGGTCCAACAGTACCTGCATGCTTGTTACACCTTTGAAAGGATCAAAGGATCCATTGTGGGGTGGAATTTTGCTATTGGCAAATAGACCTAAGGAGGGTTACCCACTTGATGCTGCTCACTATCTGTTATCTTCCTAAAACTAGGTTTCTAGGTAAAGATCCTATGCAAATGATGCACAAAAGCGATTTGTGTATTAAAAATGCCAAACTTTGATTTCAAACTAATTGTTAGTCCTCTTATTTCTTTTATTAAAAAGCAGGTGGTTCACAGTAGAGTCACAAGTTGTGAGGCCTCGCTTAAATACCGGTCTAATATGCTAAAAGGGATTGAAATGCTAATTTAGGTTTGAACTTACGATGGAACCTTCGGGTTCATATTGGTTGATTTTGAAAAAGTCACCACCTTAATTTTATTTTTTAATTTATGAAAAGTTACAGAAAAAACCCAATTAAATGATTCCAATATTATTCTAATAGAAAAGTACACTAGTCCTTGATTACCAAAGAGGATTTAGGGACTAGGTTTTTGATTTATTTAGAAAAAGATTAGTTTGACAAATTTAATACAAAATGACTAGAATTTATTTCATGAACAATTTATATAATGTATGAACAATTTAATTAATGCATGACATTCATTCATTTAACCATATAATAATTAAAGGAATAAGAAAGGAATTGAGAGAAGCTACTGATGGGTTCAATGGGAATTTCATGATTCAAGGGTTTGTTTATAAAGGATGCATTAATTAGGAAGATTATGCTATTGAGAAGATGAACCATAATGCCTATGAGGAAATGAGTGACTAATGATAGTTTGACCACTTATTATGTGTAACAACCCATACCCTTACTATGAGTTTCGTGACAAATGGCTTGATTTTAGAACTATTATGACAAGGTGTGTGTTTTCATAAAATTTCATATGCTATGTGATTTATGAGCAAGTGGCAACCTAGACTAAGTCTAATATGTATAATATAAATTATGAACACATAATATGTGATTTATGTGAAGTGTATATGCATTAATTAATTTAATGCATATAAAGTGAATTTTCATGCACAAAGCGATTTTTAAGCATAAAATAATTTTTATGAGCATTTCTAGAATATTTTAAATTAAATATTTTTGGGGAGATTTTAATGAAAATAAGAAGCAAAATATTTTATTTTTAATACATTATAATTAGCTCATAAATTGGATTAAAAGCCCAACTTACTAAAAGCCCAGGATACCTAAGCACTCATAACCTAGCTCATTAATGACAATCTTGTAATTTTGCACCAAAACCTAAAAACCAACCTAATATTTAGCCTTCCTAGTATATGGCAGCCTCCATTTTGTTTTCCAATCAAATTTTGATAGAATTTTTCTCTTAAAAATTCTCTCTTGGGCGAAAAACATAAGGTACCTCCAAACTTTGTGATTTTGTGATCTTCTTTGTAAGTTTTCCTTTTCCTTTAAGTTAATTTTTAAATTTTATGAAACTAATCATGAGTAATCTATATGGGGCTATATGTTTTCTAATTTTCTCTTTGTTATATTCAACCTAGGCTTGTTCTTAGAGGAAGAAACTGATTTCCAACTATAAACATATATCTTTCTTCTCAAATCTATCAAAGGTGAATCCTAAAACCTAAAAGTTAGAATTTTCATGCATAAGAGCATTAGGGAGCAAATTGTACGTTTTACCATTATAAACTAACATTAGTTATGTTTACATTAAAAATATTGGTTTAAATCATACATTTACATATTACTATAATGATCAGAAAGTATGAAAAACAAGAAAAACCCATAGTTTCCATGGTTATATGGTTTTGGCCAAAAATTGGGATTTTGATCCCAAGGCTTATAATTTTTGTAAAATTCATTTTTGTGATTATTGATATGTGTATATGAATAATACATAATTTAATTGTATGTTGGTTGAAGGAGTAACTGTAACAACCCATACCCTAGCGATGAGTTTTGTGGCAAATTGCTTGATTGCGAACTACTATGACAAAGTATGTGCTTTCATAAAAATTCATGTGCTATGTGATTGATGAGTAAGTGGCATACTAGATTAGTTCTAATATATATAATATGAATTTTGGATATGAAATAGGTGATTTATGTGAAGTGCAAAAGTATAAAATGATTTGTTGTATACAAAGTGAATTTTCATGCACAAAACAATTTTTAAGCATAAAATAATTTTTATGAGCATTTTTAAAATATTTTAAATTAAATATTTTTAGTGGAATTTTAATGAAAATAAGAAGCAAAATATTTTATTTTAATTATTTATAATCAGCCCATAAATTAGATTAAATGCCCAACTCACCAAAAGCCTAACACACTAAAACACTCATAACCTAGCACATTAATGGCAAACTTGTAATTTTGCACCAAAAACCCTAAACCTAAGCTAAATGTAAGCCTCCCTTAATGTGGCAGCCTCCATTATATTTTCTCATCAGATTTTTATAGAATTTCTCTTAAAAATTCTCTCTTAACCGAAATTCATAAGGTGCCTCTAAACCTTACAATTTTGTGATCTTCTTCATAAGTTTTTCTCTTCTTTTAAGCTATTATTTGATTTTTATGAAACTAATCATGGATAATCCATATGAGAATGTTTATTTACTAATTTTCTTCATATTAAAATCAGCCTAGGTTGTGTTTTTGAAGGAGAAACTTATTTCTAACTGTGAAGATACCTCTCTCTTCTCAAATCCATCAAAGGTGAACCCTAAAACCTAAAAGTTGAAATTTTCATGCATATGAACATGAAAGGGGGGGGGGGGGATGTCTACATTTTATGTTCTAAATTGACTTTTGTTATGTTTACATGAAAAATATTGATTTAAATCATGCATTTACATATTACTGTAATAATCAGAAAGGATGAAAAGCAAGAAAATCCATGGTTTTCCATGGCTATGTGGTTTAAATCATGCATTTACATATTACTGTAATAATCAGAAAGGATGAAAAGCAAGAAAATCCATGGTTTTCCATGGCTATGTGGTTTCGGCCTATATTGGGATTTTGATCCCAAGGCTTAGAATTTTTATAAGATATATTTTAATGATCATTGACATGTGTATATGAATGATACATGATTTAATTGCATGTTGGTTGAAGGAGTAGCTCAAGGAAACACCTAGAGTGTTTTGGCCTACTTAGGGTTTCCAAAACGACTAATATGTGTACATAATTAAGTGACATATGTATTAGGTTTTATTATGTGTTAATTGTGAATTAATGACCTTAAATTAACTATGAGATTGACTATATGGTTTGGTTAAAAAAGATAAGTAAAACTCTTTTATGGTTTGCTTGATAAAGTTGATACGTGTCACACCCCAATTTTAGAGATATGATAGTCCTAGAACATGGAGAGACATAAGGTCACCCACACTCTTAGAACCCACTCATACATATAATAATATTGCCTAGGATCATTCCAAAACTCATATATTAACTTAATTGAACCATTTATAAGAAATATCTTAAGTTGCGGAAGAATAGTTAAAATATACTTTAAACATAATCATAAATAAAAGACTCAAACAAGGAAATCTCCCAAGAGGAGTAGGTTGCTTGAGCTAACATCTTGCCTCCTCAAATTGTTCACTTAGAACCACACAAGGAAAAGGGATGAGATAGATAATCTCAATGAGTAAACAATAACACTTGAACAATAACACATATCCCTTTAAGGGTTTATAATTCATAAATTCATGGTTTGCAATTTAACAAGGTTCCCAAAAATCAGCTTATAAATTTATAACTTATAGAGTTGACGACCATTGGCTTATTCACTCAAGAGAGAGGTGGCATCATACCAAATTCCAACTCCCAACTTATAACTTGTAAGAAGTTGTGAAATTGGTTAGGCTCCACGGCTAAAACTGCCCCTTCTAGTTGAGGTGGATACACTACCCCTATCTATCAGGTTAAGACCATGTGCATAGATATCAATGATTACCTACATCGGCATGAGGATTTTTGCATAAAGGGTTCATAGATACCATAGCTAGAGCTAATGGTAATCACTTATAATAATAGCATTGAAGAATGCAATCACATCTAACATAATAGTAATAGTAGTTTAACTTATTGAACAAAAGATAAATAACAGTGTGGTTCTAGAAACAAAGTAAGGAAAGGCAACAATTCACAAAGGTTCTTTATTATCATTGAATAATAAAAAATAGTTTTGGACAAATTGTCCTTTGGCAACCTAAGCTTAATAAGGAAATCATACAGTCATAACTGAAAATGGAAAAGAACTTGGGTTTCAAGATTCTCAAAGGTTCACATATCTTGATAACTTGTACTTGTAATATGAACATAATGTTTACTCACATTGTGGTTCCTTTGCTCCCAGTACTTGTAGCCCTTGAACTTCTAAGAATCCTCAAGCTCTATCATACATTATAATTCAATACTTAGTGTTTGCTTAATCATCATGCTATCCTATCCCATATCTACACCATGTACATAGAACATTCACATATACTTAGAGTTGCACTTAGAAGTGCACTCATCATTTGCACATAACATGTTGACATTTAAAGTCTTGTATACTTTGCCTTCATAGGCTTGTATGAAATCACATTATAATTCATACTATGAATTTTCTAAAGTCAAACACAATATATTATGATCTTAACATCAATTCCATTTAACATTCAACTTAGTACACTTAACACTTTATACATACATACATACATACATACATACTATATATATATATATATATATATATATATATATATATATATATATATATATATATATATATATATATATATATATATATATATATATATATATATATATATATATCAACTAACAAGTAACCTTGAAGAGTCATGCTTATCTCTTTTAACCAAATCATACCATCCTTATCATAGTCAATTTAAGATTATTAGTTCACTAATAACACATCATAAGACCTATTTCATTGGTTGCTTAATCATGTACACATATTAATCATAACATATTAATAGGGTTAGTAAACCGTAGTTAGGCTGAATTGTCTTTAGACTTGTCTAGAGTTAATCCTTCAACCAACATGCAATTAAATCATTTATCATTCATGTATACATGCCAATAATCATTGAAATATGTCACACAAAAATTATAGACATTGGAATCAAAATTCCTTCGTAGGCCAAATCATACAATCAAGGTAAAAATGGATTTTTCCTACTTTTCGCACTTTTCGCTCATTACAGTAATATGCAAAAACATGATTTATACCAATATTTTTCATGTAAATATGTCAAAAATTATTTTAGAATTCTTTAATATACCAATCGGCACCTCCTTGTAGTTTTTATAAATGAAAATTCTAACTCTTGTGTTTTAGGATGAAAACCATGAATTTTATTGTTTTTCGTACATTTCGGTCATTATAGTAATATATAGAAACATGATTTAAATCAATATTCTTCATCTAAACACAACAAAAATCAGTTTAGAACACATTCAAACACCACTTAGTAGCCCCCCTTGAATAATTGCATGAAAATTTCAATTTTGAGTTTTAGGGTTCACCTTTAGAGGATTTGTGAAGAAAGAGTTGTGTTTTCGGTAGAAAAATCGACTTATCCTTCAAAATATCACCTAGGCCAAATTTAATCATAATAAAAATAGTAAATTGATAGCACAAAATAGTTTTCTCATGATTAGTTCCATAGAAATCAAATAGTCAATTGAAAGGATAGAAAAACTTATGAAAATGGTCACAAAATCACAAGGTTTGAAAGCGCCTTGTGAATTTCAGTTGAAAGAATATTGTTGAGAGTTTTTCTATAAAAATTATGAACAATAACAGAATGGTGGTTGTCACCAAGCGGCTGGCTGAATTTTAGCTTTAAATATATAGGTTTCGGCAAAATTACAAGTTTGCCATTAATGAGCTAGGTTAGGAGTGTTTTGGTGTAGTGGGCTTTTGGAAAATTAGGCCTTTTATTTAATTTATGGGCTGATTATAGGTAATTAAAAATAAAATATTTTTTTTATTATTTTCATCAAAATTTCTCCAATAATATTTATTTAAAATTATTTTAAAAATACTCATAAAAATTATTTTATGCTTAAAAATCGCTTTGTGCATGAAAATTCAATTTATGTGCAATAAATTATTTTATGCTTATGCACTTCATATAAATCACTTATTTCATTATAATAATTCATATTATGCATATTAGAGCTAATCTAACATGCCATATACTTATCAATCACATAACACATGAATTTTCATAAAAGCACACTTAGTCCTAATAGTTCTAAATTCAAGTAAATTGTCACGAAACTCCTAGGGTGGGTATGGGTTGTTATAATACATATAAAAAGTATTAAGTGTATCAAGTTGGAAGTTAAATTAAATTGATATTAAGATTATGATTTATTGTGTTTGGTTTAGAAAAGTCTTAGTATTAGTTATTATATGATTTCATGTGAGCCTAAGAAGGCAAAGTGTGCAAGACTTAAAGTTAAGATATTTTGTGCAAGTGATGAGTACATGTCTAAGTGCAAATCTAAGTATATGTGAATGATTTATATGCATGGGTAGTTATGGGATAGGATAGCATGATGTTAAGCATATTCTGAGTATTCAATTATAATGTTATGTTAGAGCTTGAGGATTGTTAAAAGTGCAAGCGCTACAGGCATTAGGAGCTGAGGAACCACAAGGTGAGTAAACATTATATTCATATTTCAAGTATAAGTTATCATGATATTGAACCTTTGAAATTCTTGAAACCCAAGTTCCTTTCTATTATCAATTTGAATTGTATGATATCTTTGTTAAGCTTGGGTTACTAAAAGACAATTGGTCCGAAACTATTATTATTTATTAAATGATAAGAAAGAACCTTTGTGATTATTACTTTACCTAATATTCTTTCTAGAACCACACTATTATTTATCCTTTGTTCAATAAGTTAAACATCTATATCTATTATGTTACATGTGATTTCATTCTTCAAGGCTATTGTTATAAGTGATTGCCATTAGCTCTAGCTATGGTGCCTATGAACCCTTTTATGTAGAAATCCTCATGTCGATGTTGAAAATCATCAGAATCTGTCTATATAATCTTAACCCGATGGATAGAGGCAGAGTATCCACCTCAGTTAGAAAGGTCAGTTCTAGCCATAAGGCCTAATCAAATTCATGCTTATTAAGCGATAGGAGTTAGAATTTGGTTTGATATCACCTCTCTCTAAGTGTTCAAGTGAATACGATAATAGCCTTCACTCTCTATGTGATAAGTGATAAGTATGATTTCTGTGAACCTTGCTAAATTGCAAACTATAAACCATGAACTATGAATCATGAATTATAAATCATGAACTATGAGTTATGAGCTATGAGCCCTTTCTAAGGGATATGTGTTATAATATAAGCCATATTGTTTACTCATTAAGATAATCTATCTCACCCCTTTTCTTTTGTGGTTTTCAGGTGAGCATTATGAGGAGGTAAGGTGATAGTTCAAGCAATCTAGTCTGCTTGGGGGATTTCCTTGTCTAAGTTTATTTACATATTATGATATGCAAGAGTCATTCTTAGATGCTTCGGGAGTTCTTGTTTGGAGAGTTTCTTTTTGGAACATTATTCCTTTGATGATTTATTTGGAGTCATGAATATTATTTTCTTATGGATTGTATTTAAAGTATTTTTTAAATATTCTTTTGCAAATTAAGGATTCTTTTTATTAATGGTTAAATTAAGTTAATGTATGAGATTTTGGTATGATCCTAGGTTTGAACTCTCAAATTTGCACCTTCATACAACTGGTACTCAATTACGAATCCATGGAATCAAAATAGGCTTAAATCAGAGTTGAAACAGATGAGAACAAAGTAAAAAATGGCAAGCAGTCTCATAAGGACCGTACAGGGCACCTGTGACTGCATAGACCCTATACGGAACCACACAGGACCTTTGCGAAACCTCAAAGGTCCTGTACAAAACTGCAAAGGTCCTGTGCTGCAATGCTTTGCTCTATACATTCTATGTAATCTCAAAGTTGCCATGTGTAGATCTTGAAGTGTCCTATATGGTTTTGTGTCTTAGGAAGCGAATCCCACATCAAAAGTTCATGATTTATGATCCAGTCATCCACTTCATCCGCCCTATATCCCCAAGCCTCGTCCTCGTAAGGTATTTATTTTCTTCTTTTGTTATTTTGTTTTGTTTTGTTTCATTTTCTTATGATTGCTTAGTTTATTCTTTTTGTTTATCATTTCTTTGATTGGCATGTTTATCTTTATTTTGTGGCATGTTGATTAAATATGATCTAGTTAATTAGATAAGCGATTTGAATTGTTGCATCGATTTGTTAATTAAAACCTGACCTAATTAATAACTTGGTTATCATTTTGATTTAATTAATTAACTCACATTTCAATCAATGAACTGAAACATGATAAAATGGCTAGGCTAAACTAACCTCTTCATAAGAAGGGCGAACTATGTGGATTTTGATTCCCATTCGAAGGGATACATAGACTTGCTTGTTTAAAGCATCAAATCCAATTTAAATAAGAAATAATCTTTTTCTTATATATTCTTTTATGAATTAGTTCTTTTTTCTTTGTGTTATTTGCTTTTAGTTTGTTTTCTTTATTATGATGTTGGTTTTGTTCCACTTATTCTTTATTTTCCTTTAATTATTGTTTTAGAATTATTTTGGAGAATGTGTGACTTCCATAGAACCCATAAGGGCTAGAGGAAGTATCCCCTATTTTAGCTTTGAATTGTAAGTTAATTCCTTTACTTTATTTCTTTACTTTTCCGCTTAGAATGAATGTTTATCTATTTGTTTATTCATGCATTATATAATTGTTCATGTATTATGTAAATTGTTTATGAAATTTATTTTAAGTCATTTTATATTAAATTTGCCAAACTAATCATTTTTTTAAATAAACTGAAAACCTAGTCCCTGAATCCTCTTTAGTTTCAAGACTAGTGATCTTTTCCCTTGAGATATTAATTAGAGTCAATTTGGGTTTTCCCTTAATCTTTTTCTAAATAAAATAAAATTAAGGTGGCAACTCTTTTCAAAATCAATCTATTTGAACCCTAGGGTTCCATTGTGAGTTCAAACCCAGATGATCATTTTGATCCCATTTAGCAGATCGGACCGGTGCTTCGACGAGGCCTCATATTGGGCAGTGTTTATATATGCATGAGTGGGTTCTATGAGTGTGAGTGACCTTATGTCTCCCCATATTCTAGGACTGTCATATCTCAAAAGTTGGGATGTGACAAAGTTCGTATCAAAGCAGAGGAATTACGAGGTTAGGCCTAAGTCTCGCTCATGTATTATGATCTCTGGGAACTCTCGCGCATGAATACTGGCAATGTGTTACTCTCCACCTAGCGGTTTATGGGGATAGTGGTATAGTCCCACCCAAGAATGGGGATAGAGGTATAGTCTTACTCATAACTACTCTGATAGGTATCCTTTATTGCCATTTGACTAGTGAAAAAGTTAGTATTAGAGCTATAATTTTAATTCTAGTTTAGACTTGTCTGTTTATTAGGTTGATTAAGTATAATCCTAGAGCATAGGAATTTTCCTTTCATGTCAATTGTAATTTATTGCTAGTATAGTTTTGTAGAATCCTAATAAGCTATAGTACTCCTTTTTACTATTTCGTGTGCCTTATTATTCTTTTATTAGATGACTAATAAGAGTACCCCTGTTAGAGGACCCCGACCTAGAGCACCTCATGTGTCATGTAAGAGGACCTAGAGAGAGATGTTTAAGAAGGTCCTACCTATGATCCACCTTATGAAAGAGAAGATTCCTAATAAAGAGGACCCCGTGGCGTGTTTGGATTATGATTGGGTTCATAGTAAGATTCATAAGTTAGAAGGAGATTGCTCAGACCTGGCAGAAGAAAATTGAAGGTCCTTAGTACATGCCTTAAGAGAGGATGTGGACTAGATTAAGACCAGAAGTGTTGAACAAATGGGAGACTATGCACCTAGAGATTCTTGCTACTTGCCATTTAGATCCTTATCTTCAATGGGTCGCATGCCAAATAGAGACTTCCTTTGCTATCGATGTGGTGGCATTGGTCACATTGCTCTTAATTGCCTTTTTATTGATTATTCACCCACTCGACCCTAAAAGATAACTGATGTTCTCCTTGATGAGGAGCACAGCTGAGACTCGAGCTAAAAGTTGGTAACTAATAGTTTAGTGGCATAGGACTTATATTTTATATGATAGGAGAGTCCATTGTACTATAAGTTATGTGTTGCATGATATATGCCATGATATGTGATATACGCTATGTGGTATATGCCTTGTGATGTGATATGACATGATGCATACTCATGTTAAATACATGGTAAGTATGACATGATAGTGGGATTAAGGGGGTTAGAAGGGAGTTAGCACTGAATACCCTTACTCGTTATAGCAGAATGCCTCCTAAGAAGAAGGTCCGCACAGTTGCTCAACCTGTTAGGGCTAAATCCCATTTAAATTTCTAGTATAAGATGCTTAATAGATTTTGGTGCTACGAACGCATTTGTGTCTCCATGTTTTGCTAAGAGTTTGGGTAGAGATAAGGAATTAATGAATGAACTCCTAGTAGTGTTGACTCTTTTGGGAGGGATGATGGAAGCGAAGTATGCATTTAAGGACTATGGGTAGACATTAATGGATGGAAACTTCCAGTAGAGTTATTAGAATTGGATGTACTAGAATTCAATGTGATCTTAGAGATGGATTGGCTATATGAGCATGAAGCTTATATTGATTATAGATAGAAGAAAGTAGAATTTCAAACCAAGGATGAGGGAAAATTTATATATCAAGGAGTTACTTATGATTAAGGTCCACTGGCGTAATCATGAATGGATAAGTATACTTGGGAAGCTAAGGAAGGGATAGGGTAGAAGCATCCCCATGTTTTCAAGAACATATAAGTATTTAAATTTAGGGATAAATTTCTTTTAAGGGGGATAGAATGTAACAACCTATACTCGAGCTAGGAGTTTTGTGGTAAATTGCTTGATTACGAACTACCATGACAAATTATGTGCTTTCATGAAAATTCATGTCCTATGTGATTGATCAATAAGTGGCATGCTAGATTAGTTCTAATATGTATAATATGAATTTTGGAAATGAAATAGGTGATTTATGTGAAGTGCTAAAACATAAAATAATTTGTTGCATACAAAGTGAATTTTCATGCACAAAGCGATTTAAGCATAAAATAATTTTTATGAGAATTTTTAAAATATTTTAAATTAATATTTTTGGGGATATTTTAAAGAAAATAAAAAGCAAAATATTTTATTTTTAATTATTTATAATCAACCCATAAATTAGATTAAAAGCCCAACTCACCAAAAGCCCAACACACCAAAATCCTCCTAACCTGGCTCATTAATGGCAAACTTGTAATTTTGCACCAAAAACCCTAAATGTAAGCTAAATTTTGGCCACCCATAATGTGCCAACTTACATTTTATTTTCCCATCAGATTTTTTCAGAATTTTCTCTCAAAAATTCTCTCTCAACCGAATTTCACAAGGTGCTTCTAAACCTTGCCATTTTGTGATCTTCTTCGTAAGTTTTTCTCTTCTTTCAGGCTGCTATTTGATTTTTATGAAACTAATAATGGATAATCCATATTAGAATGTTTATTTACAAATTTTATTCATATTAAAATTGGCCTAGGTTATATTTTTTGAGGAGAAACTGATTTCAAATAGTGAACATACCACTTGCTTCTCAAATCCATCAAAGGTGAACTCTAAAACCTAAAAGTTAGAATTTTCATACATATGAACATAAGGAGGGGGGGGGGGGGGGAGGGGGGGAGGGGGGGACAATTTATGCATTTTTATGTTCTAAATTGATTTTTGTTATGTTTACATGAAAAATATTAGTTTAAATCATGTGTTTACATATTACTGTAATGATCAGAAATGATGAAAAGAAGGAAAATCCATGGTTTTTTGTGGCTATGTGGTTTCGACCTAATTGGGATTTTGATCCCAAGGCCTATAATTTTGTAAGATACATTTTAATAATTGTTGACATGTGTATATGAATGATACATGATTTAATTGCATATTGGTTGAAGGAGTAGCTCAAGGAAACACCTAGAGTGTTTCGGCCTAGTTTGATTAATATTTGTACATGATTAAGTAACATGTGAATTAGGTTTTATGATGTGTTAATTGTGAACTAATGACCTAAAGCATGTTCTGCAAGTGTACAGATTGCACAAGTAATATAATGATGAGTAGAGTTATCATTCCACTAGCGACAAGGTTCAAGTATTAGCTCAAACATTGATTGTTGTCTAGTTAATCAAAAGTTTGAGTAATATTTAAATTGAAATAACTAAACTAAATTAAACTTAACTAAAATAACGTTAGTGAATTGCAAGAGAAAAATTAATGATAGAAGCTACCTAGATATTTGAATCTTCCTAGACCCTATATGTATTTCATGAATGAAAACTCAACTAAACCAAACATCATATTGAATTAGCATTCCACTACATTACATTGAAACCTCTGTTGAGCGATTCAATTCCTAATCACTAAGTATTATGAAAGGAATCTCATCTCAATTTATAATTAAATAGAAACAACATTAAAATCAAGGAATCATAAACTAAAGAATCTTGTAGGTCTATCTCTAGCACCCCAATCAATTCTCAACCTTTATGAGTGATCAATTCTAGCTAACCTTTCTCAAGACAATTAGCAAGAAAACTAATTCCAATTATCAAGCATGCAATTGACATTTAGAAATAACAAATATAAATCATAAAGATAAATCAATCCCAATGAATGATTTAGTTGATTAAAAATCCATTCAATTCATACAAAGTAATCTAAGATTCATCAAATACCTAGGTATGAAAAATTTAGTTCATAATGAAAAAGTGGCAAGAATAAAAGATAAAAGAAAGAGAAATCAATCCATAGTGGATGAATGATAATCCAAACTCGAATCTTCAATCCTTGACTTGAAATGTGAAAAACTTCGATCTTTGCCTTCAATTTTCGCTACAAAACTCTCTTACTGGCCTTAGGAAAACTGCTATTCAAAATAAAATTACTCATCCCCCAAATTCTATCTAAAATCAGCTTTTATACCCTGGAATTTAGCCTGACACGGCTAGTGACACACCTATATTGCTAGTTTTGCTGATGATCTGAATGCGAGGAACCATTCTGTCTAAATCTAGGAATGACACAGGCAGTGACACGCCCGTGTCCATAGGCATGTCCTTTGAAAATTTGTCCAAAAAATGCATAGTTCCTCAGTTTTTATCTGCACTTTTGGCTCAATTGACCAAGGCATTGTAAAACATAAAAGACTTCTAGAAATACTCTAAAAGGCACTTAAACAAACAAATTAAACTCAATTTAATAATAAAATGCTCTAAACACAAGAGGTAAAATATAGCCAATTATGCACTTATCATGACCTGAAATTGACTATGAGATTGACTGTATGTTTTGGTCAAAGGAGATAAGTAAGACTCTTTTATGGTTTGCTTGATAAAGTTGATACATATGAAAAGTATTAAGCGTACCAAGCTAGAAGTTAAATTAAATTGATATTAAGATTATGATTTATTGTGTTTGGCTTTAGAAAAGTCTTGTTATGAGTTATTATATGATTTCATATGAGCCTAAGAAGGCAAAGTATGCAAGACTTAAAGTCAACATGTTATGTGCAAGTGATGAGTGCATTTCTAAGTGCAACTCCAAGTATATGTGAATGTTGTATATGCATGAGGTAGTTATGTGATAGGATAGCATGATGTTAAGCAATTACTAAGTATTGAATTATAATGTTATATTGGAGCTTAAGGATTGTTAGAAGTGCAAGGGCTATAGGCATTAAGAGCTAAGGAACCACAAGGTGAGTAAAAATTATGTTCATGTTTCAAGTTATCATGATATTGAACCTTTGAAATTCTTGAAACCCAAGTTCCTTTCTATTGTTAATTCGAATTGTATGATTTCTTTATTAAGCTTAGGATGCAAAAGGACAATTGGTCTGAAACTATTATTGTTTATTCAATGATAAGAAAGAACCTTTATGATTATTACCTTACCTAATATTTTTTCTTGAACCACACTATTGTTTATCCTCTATTCAATAGGTTAAATGACTATTGCTATTATGTTACATGTGATTGCATTCTTTAATGCTATTGTTATAAGTGATTTCCATTAGCTCTAGTTATGGTACCTGTGAACCCTTTTATGCAGAAATCCTCATGTCGATTGCGGGAAATCATTGAAACTTGTGCACATGGTCTTAACCTGATGGATAGGGGCAGAGTATCTACCTCAGTTAAAAGGGGCAGATCTAGCCGTAGGGCTTGATCAGCTTCATGGTTATTAAGTGATATGAGTTGGAATTTTGTTTGATGCCACCTCTTCTCTAAGTGTTCAAGTGAATACAACAATAAATAAGTGATATGTGCGATTTCTGCAAACCTTGCTAAATTGCAAACTATGAACCATGAACTATGAATCATAAATTATGAATCATGAACTATGAGTTATGAGCTCTGAGCCTTTTTTAAGTGATATGTGTTATTGTATAAGCCATATTGTTTACTCATTGAGATCATCTATCTCTCCCTTTTACTTATGTGGTTTCTAGGTGAGCATTATAAGGGGGTAAGCTGATAGCCTTAGCAATCTACTCCGCCTAGGGGATTTCTTTGTCCAAGTCTATTTACATATTATAATATGCAAGCGTCATTCTTAGATGCTCCAAAAGTTCTTGTTTGGAGAGTTTCTTTTTGGAACATTATTTCTTTGATGATTTATTTGGAGTCCTGAATATTCTTTTCTTATGGATTATATTTAAAGTATTTTTAAACTATTCTTGGCAAATTAAGGTTTCCCTTTATTAATGGTCAAATTAAGTTAATGTATGAGATTTTGGTATGATCTTAGGTAGTGTTTATATGTGCATGAGTGGGTTCTATAGGCATAGGTGACTTATATCTTCCCATGTTCTAGGATTGTCATATCTCCAAAGTTGGAATATGATAGTAACTTTAGAAAATTCCTAGAGTAGTTCAGCCTACACTTAGGGTTTTCAAAACCCTAATTGACATGTTTGGCTAATATGTGTACATGGTTAAGCGGCATGTGGATTATGTTTTATGATGTGTTAATTGTGAATTAATGATCCTAATTTGCCTATAGGACTGGTTGTATGATTAGGCCAAAGGAGACAAGCATGACTCTTTTAAGCTTGCTTGCTAAGTTGATATGTATAGAAAGTATTAAATGTACTATGTTGAAAGTTAAATTGTATTGATATTAAGATTATGATCCATTATGTTTGGCTTTGGAAAAGTCTTCATATGAGCAATTATCTAAATTCATATGAGCCTAAGAAGGCAAAGGTGTGCAAGACTTAAAAGTCAATATGTTATGTACAAGTGATGAGTGCATTTCTAAGTGCAACTCTAAATATATGTGAATGATATAAATATGCATGGGGTAGTTAGGGGATAGTATATCATGATGTTAAGAAAATCCTAAGTATTGAATTATAATATTATGTTAGAGCTTGGAAATGGTTAGAAGTGCAAGGGTTACAAGTAGTAGGAGCTAAGAAACCACAAGGTGAGTAAACATTATATTCATGTTACAAGTACAAGTTATCATAATACTTAAAACTTGAGTTCCTTTCTATAATAAATTATAATTATATGATTTCTTTGTTAAGCTTGGATTGCCAAAGGACAATTGGTTCGAAAACTATTATTGGACATTCAATGATAAGAAAAGAGCCTTTGTAATTGTTGCTTTACCTTACATTCTTTCTAGAATCACACTATTGTTTATCCTTTGTTTGATAAGCTAAACTTCTATAGCTACTATTATACATGTGAATGCATTCATAAATGCTATTATTTCAAGTGATTGCCATTAGTTCTAGCTATGGTACCTATAAACCCTTACATGCACAAATCCTCATACTGATGTGGGAAATCATTAGAACCTGTGCACATGGCTTTAACTTGAAGGATAGGGGTAGTGTATCTACCTCAGCTAAAAGGGGCAGTTCTAGCCATAGAGCCTGATCAGCTTTATGCTTCTTTACAAGTTAGGAGTTGGAATTTGGTATGATGCCACCTCTCCCTTTCATGATTGAGTGAACAAGGCAAAAGCCATCACTCTACAAGTTACAAGTTTGATTTCTGCGAACCTTGCTAAATTGCAAACTATGAATTATGAACTATGAATTATGAACCATGAACCATGAACT
Source organism: Reutealis trisperma (assembly GCA_947687605.1). Lineage (NCBI taxonomy): Eukaryota > Viridiplantae > Streptophyta > Magnoliopsida > Malpighiales > Euphorbiaceae > Reutealis > Reutealis trisperma. Next base: position 298,273 of record CANTUT010001362.1, read on the forward strand.
ATAAACTATAATCCATGAACTATGAACTATGAATTATGAACCCTTATAAAGGGATATGTGTTAGAACAAGTTGTATTGTTTACTCATTGAGAGATAGAGTTTGCAATTAAGCTCTTGCCTGGAACTCAACCAATATCAATATCACCTTATTGAATGACACCTTTAGAGTTAAAAGAATTGAAAGTTCAGTTATAGGATTTGCTTGATAAGGGTTTTATTAGGCCGAGTAGTTTCCCTTGGGGTGCTGGGTTCTATTTGTAAAAAAGAAAGATGGGTCCCTAAGGTAGTACATTGATTATAGATAGTTGAATAAGGTGACTGTGAAGAATAAGTACCCTCTACCGAGATTGATCATTTATTTGATTAGTTGTAAGGGGCTAGTTATTTCTCTAAAATAGACTTGGGATCGAGTTATCATCAACTTAAGATCAGACAAGAGGACATTTGTAAGACTGCATTTAGAACAAGATATGGGCATTATGAGTTTACAATACTACCATTTGGTTTGATGAATGTACCAGTGGCTTTTATGGATTTGATGAATCGAGTATTCAAGCCATTTTTAGACAAATTGGTGATTGTATTTATTGATGATATTCTAGTCTATTCACGAAGTAAGGAAGAACATGAGGAACACTTGATAATAGTATTGCAAACTTTGAGGGAGCATAAGTTGTATGCTAAATTGTCTAAGTGTGATTTCTAAATGGAACAAGTATGGTTCCTTAGACATATAGTGAACAAAGAAGGAATTAAGGTAGATCCTAAAAAAGTAGAAGTAGTAGCAAATTGGCCTCGATCCATAACCGTGATTGAAGTGAGGAGTTTTTTAGGTATGGCGAGTTACTATCGCCATTTTATAAAAGATTTTTCAAGAATAGCAGCACCGTTGATAAGGCTTACAAGAAAGCAAGTTAAGTTTAAGTGGGATGAGAATTGTGAAAAGAGTTTCCAGAAAGTTAAGAATTGCTTAATTACAACTCCTGTATTAGCGCTACCTAATAGAAATGAAGGATTTACCATATATTGTGATGCTTCTAAAATTGGTTTAGGATGCATGTTAATGCAAAATGGAAAAGTTATTGCTTACGCATCTAGACAATTAAAGCAACATGAGATAAACTATCCCACACATGATCTAGAAATGGTAGTAGTTATCTTTGCTTTAAAGATATGAAGACATTATTTGTATGGAGAGAAATGTGAGGTCTGTATAGATCATAGAAGTCTTCAATATATTTTAAAGCAAAGAGATTTAAACTTAAGGCAAAGAAGGTAGGTAGAATTGTTAAAAAATTATGATTGCCAAATACTTTACCATCCTAGTAAAGCCAATGTAGTAGTAGATGCATTGAGCAGGAAGTCAATGGGTAGTCTCTCGCATATCGCTATGCAAAAGAAGCTAATAATAAAGGAGTTAAAGGAGATGTTTAATGAAGGTTTATGATTGGAAGTAGATGAATCACAAGTATTGTTGGCTTACTTCCAAGTAAGGCTTAAACACTTTAATGAGATAAAGATGAAGCAAAACCAAGACGCACAATTGATGAAAATTTTCGAAGACATGGAAAAGGGACAAGCCCCAGAGTTTCAAATAGAAGGAGGTGTTTTAAAATGTGGAGATCGATTATGTGTAACTAATGTAAAGGAGTTGAAGGAAAAGATTTTAAAAGAGGCACACCAAACCTTATATAGTATACACCCAGGTGTTGCCAAAATGTATCATGATGTAAGAAGCACTTATTGGTGGCCTGGAATGAAGAAAGATGTGGCAAATTTTGCAATTTCATGTCTCACTTTTCAACAAGTGAAATTTGAGCATCAAAGGCCATCTGGACTACTTCAGGAGATAAGATTACCGAAGTGGAAATGGGAACAGATCACTACAGATTTTGCAGTGGGTCTACCCAAGAATCCAAAAGGATATGACTCAATATAGGTTATAGTGGATCGATTGACAAAGTCTACACATTTCATTGAGGTAAAGACTACCTATTTGGCAGTGCAATATGCCCAAATATATGTCAATGAAATTGTAAGATTGCATGGGGTTCCACATTCCATTATCTCAGATAGAGGAACTCAATTTACATCAAGGTTCTGGCAAAAATTATAAGAAGATCTGGGTATGCAGCTTGACTTTAGCATGGCCTTTCACCTATAAATGGATGAACAGTATGAAAGAATAATACAAACATTGGAAGATATGTTTTGTGTGTTCATTATGGATTTTAGAGGAAGCAGGGATAAATATCTCCCACATATTGAATTTGCATATAATAACAGTTACCATTCCTCCATAGGAATGGGACCATATGAAGCACTATATGGCAGAAAATATTAATCTCCGATTTGTCAGACTGAAGTAGGTAAAAAGTACCTTGAAGCCATAGATATGATAAAAGAACCCACTGAGAAAATGAAAGTTATTTAGGAAAGGCTAAAAACTACTTTTAGTCATCAGAAAAGTTATGCTAATCCCAAGAGGAAGGATGTTCACTTCACGATGATGAGATGAATATTGAATAGATTATGGTGCTACGCACTCCCCTATGAAAGGAGTGATGAAGTTTAGCAAAAAGGGAAAGTTATCCCCACATTTCATTGGACCTTTTAAGATTCTTGATAGGGTCGGAGAAGTTTTGTACTAGTTAACATTGCCTCCAGCATTAGATCACGTGTATCCAGTTTTTCATATTTCAATGTTAAAGAAATATGTTCTTGATCCTTCACATGTATTGCAACCACAAATGATCGATATTGAACAAGACCTTACCTATAAAGAGGTTTCGATCATTGTACTGGATCGATAAGTAAAAAGGCTTTGAAATAAGGAGATACCAATGATCAAAATTCAATCGTGTAATCATGATATGGAGGAGTGCACTTAGGAAAAAGAAGATGACATTCTCGAAAAATATCCACAAATGTTTAATTAGTAACAAGTAAATTCCTTTAAAATTGAAGGATGAATTTTTTTTAAGGAGGATAGAATGTAATACCCAAGTCTTTTATAGTTCATTCTAGTGCTAATTATGTGAAGAGACTAGATCATAGAAGGTTAGCATGGTATAGACATGAAAGTCAATCGGTTAGCAACCTTGTGATACTAATTGAATTGTTTGCCTAGCATATGATTCTATTGTGATAAATTATGCTTTAATGAATTAAATGAAGTTCATGTGGTAGCTCATGAGGGTGTAAAGATGTTAGAGGACATAAACCTAAAGAAAGTTAAAAAGGAATGTTTCTAAGTTATCATAGGATTTTTTGATAGACTATAGGCTTGTTATTGGGCCTTGGGTCATCAAGGCCTAAACCCAACAATAGTGGGCTGGCCATGGGCCCATAATTGGTGTAACTTCAAGTCCATATGTTAGAATAGTTAGCCCAATTAAAGTAGTTAGCCAACATCAAATGGAACATGTTGTAGAGAAAGAGTTGTAAAATTTGACTAGCTAGCCACAAAGATTGACCAAAGTCAAAGTCCTAAACCAAGCTAAACTCTCACCTTCTCTACACATGAGTCTAGATTCACTTTGAGCACTCCAACACCTTATGATGATCATCAACATTGTAAAGAGAATCCTAGCCATCCAACTAGATCCAATCCTAGCCATTCATTAAGATTAAACTCCAACCATTGGATTAAGCTTGATTAAATCCTCACCATTCAACTCATCATATATATATGTAAATTTTATGTTATGAAATAGTGTTTAGCCTATCTCTACACCAAATTTTCACACTAAGAAAGGAGATTTTCTCTACATCACTTGCAACAAAAATATTAGCAAATCAAAGCTAAGGTGAGAAACTATGTTCACTATCTCCATTATATGATCTAAGGTTAGTATGAAGTCCTTTCTACACCATAAGAACATTCAGCCAACATAGAGTAAATATGTAAAAGATGTAATTTCGAATGATCTTAGATAAGGAAAAATGATTTAGAATTGTTAAATGGAATTTTGAGAACTTGATCCAAGACATAGAAACCTTAGAGGCATAAATATAACTTAAAAGGAAACTTGGTGTTTTAACACTAGATTGAACTATTTAAGTGATCATACATATTATATCTTGTGTTAATTTCACACTCCTACAACTGATTTTAAGATTGGATGTGGAAATATGAATTTTCCCCAAATTTGACTTAAGTGGGATAAACTAGGTTCATATGAATAAGAGTAAACTAATTCAAATTAATTGATAGGAATTGATTGCTTAGGTGTTAATTTGATGAATAGTGGAATTGAGGTTTGAAAGTGAAATTAATGTTTTTCCCCAAATTCTAGGGTTTATGGCATAATTTGGGCATTTTATGATCTAGACTAGAAATCATGAAATTGAATGAGTAAATTAGATTGGAAATAATTAAAAGTAAGAATAAGTATGTGTATAGCCTAATTAATATGTCACTATATAAGTTGAAGAAATAAAATAATTAAAGGATATAATTAGTAACACTATTAGTTACTAATTGAAGTAATTGAAATGGGATAGGTGTAGAACTTCAAGACAAGGGCAAATAAATTACTCAAGACTGTGAAGGATGTGGAACTAACCAAGAATGAACAATATTGAGGAGCAAAAGAGTTAAGGTGAGTACTAAATAATATGATATAACTATGCTCTTGCTTGCGAACATTGTTTGAGTTATCAATCCTTGGCACGAACTTAAAATGACATTTGATATATGGTTGTGTATTGATTGTTGAAACCTTGGCAATTCACATCCTTCTCATATGAAAATTGGCCATGACGAGCCTTTTTTCCTTAATCCTATGCAATGTTCAATAATGAGAATGATTATTATGCCAACTATCTTTCATTGGATCCTTACTATAGACCTTGATATGTCCTTCATTGAATACCCATAAGTAAGCAAAAATCCTCTTTGATGTGAGGAAAATACATCAAACCATATGCACTTGGTATAAGCCTATGGGTAGGGCGAGAGTATCCGACCTCTATTAGGGGGGAATGCCTAACCACAAGGCCTTATCAGTCTTGCGTAATGTGATGCATGTGAGAGAGCAAGGCTTTGGCCACCACTCTTTAAATATTTATATGTGGGAAGCTCTTTGCTTTAAAGACATTATCATTTCTAATAAATATATTCCAAAGTTTAATATGCCCAATTTTGGTTAACATCACTCCTTTGGCACCTTGGATCAACCCAAGTGATAAAATCTTTATTACCTATATGCTATGTTATATTATTTTGTACTCACTGAGCTTGTCTCATCGTGTAGTTGTTTATAATTTTCCAAGTTATGGTGAATCATTGGCAAGGTAAACTCTGAGCTATGCTTCTTCACTTGGGACTTGCTAAAGTGTTATTTTGTATTGCTTGTGCCATTTGAGGACAAACAATCTAGAGCTCCATAGTGTCTTAAGGCATAGTGTTAAAGTATGTTATGTTGGAGAACAATGTAAACCATTAATGATATTTGTTATGCATAAATACTTACGCTATTAATTAAGAATGTATGGATAACATTAGTTAATACTTCTGAATGATGTTCTATTTCTGATCATGGAATGACACTAAAACGTAATGGCTATAAGTAACCAGTTTAAAACTAATAGGAATGGATAAAGAATGAGTATGGTTTTGATCTTGGGAAGGATTGTAAATTGGAATGTACATAAAATGTCAATAAGATCAATAGTGTTCTACAGGTTTAGGTGACCTCAAGTCTCCCTAAACTTTAGGATAGTCACGGTCTAGAAATCAAGTCATGACAAAAGAGGAGCATGAAGAGCATCTAAGGATCATGTTGCAGACGCTACATGATCACCAACTCTATGCGAAGTTATCTAAGTGTGAGTTTTGGATGAAATCTATTAATTTTCTTAGGCATATTGTAAGTAAAAAAGGAATTCAAGTTGATCCTAAGAAAATTGAAGTGGTAGCTGATTGTCCATGACCCATAATGATTTCTAAAGTTCAGAGTTTCTTGGGTATGGCCAGCTATTATCGGAGATTTGTATAGGACTTCTTTAAGATAGCATCACCATTTACCAAGTTGACCAGGAAACATGTCAAGTTTAATTGGGAGGAGTCCTGTGAAGAAAGTTTCCAAAAGCTCAAAAAATGCTTGATATTAGCTCCAGTTCTGGCTTTACTAGAAGGTGAAGAAGGATTCTTAGTCGACTGCGATGCCTCAAGAATAGGACTTGGGTGCATCCTAATGTAAAATGTTAAGGTCATTACCTATGTATTATGGCAACTCAAGAAACATGAAGTGAATTACCTTACTTATGATTTGGAATTGACTACAGTAGTATTTGCTCTAAAGATCTAGAGACACTGTATGGAACAAAGTGTGAGATCTATACGGATTGTAAAAGTCTCCAATACATCTTGAGCAAAAAAGACCTCAACCTGAGGCAGAAGAGATGGGTTGAACTACTTAAGGACTACAATTTCCAAATTCTTTACCATCTTGGAAAGGCAAATGTTGTGGTGGATGCCTTGAGCAGGAAATTGATGGGAAGCCTAGCCCATATGGATGTGCACAAGAGACCTGTCATAAAGGAGTTAAGAGGACTGTTTAGCTAGGACGTGAGGCTAGAGATTGGAGAATCGTGGGCTCTATTAGCACATTTTTAATTAAAGTCAAAGAAATTGGGAGAGATTAAGACTTCACAAGATAAGGACCTGCACTGGGTTAAGTTAAAGGATGAGGCTGAGAAAGGAAAAAACCCTGAGTTCGAAGCAGTCGATGGGGTTCTAAAGTGTGGTAAGAGAGTATGTGTGGCTGATATGAATGGACTAAGGGAGAAAATATTGAAACAAGCATATCAGTATCATAATGTAAGAGCAAATTATTAGTGGCTTGGACTAAAGAAGGATGTGGCATCTTGCCTAACTTACCAGCAAGTCAAGTATGAACATCAATGACCCTCTGGACTGCTACAGAAGATTAAGCTACCTGAGTGGAAGTGGGAGTATATCATAGTGGATTTTATAGTTGGTTTACCTAGGACCTCCAAAGGATATGACTATGTATAGGTCATAGTAGACTGACTAACAAAGTCTGCTCATTTCCTTGAATTTAAGACCATGTACTTTATAGCCCAGTATGCATAATTGTACATAGACAAGGTTGTGAGATTGCACGGAATACCGATGTCCATCATCTCAAACTAAGGCACTCAGTTCACTTTGAGGTTCTGGCAAAAGTTGCAAGAAATATTAGGAACACAATTAGACTTCAGCACTGCATTTCACCCTTAGAGGTATGGGTAGTCTAAAAGGGCAATTCAAACACTAGAAGACATGTTAATAATGCGTGTCCTGGATTTTGGTGGTAGCTAGGATAAGTACCTAGCTTTGATTGAGTTTGCCTATAATAATAGCTACTACTCGTCCATTGGCATGGCACCATACAAAACTTGTATGAAAGGAAATGTCATTATCCAGTCTGTTGGGTTGAGCTTTGAAACAAATACATAGAGATGTTAGAATTACCAAGGAGACTAACAAGAAGGTACCACTGATAGGAGATCAGCCGAAAATGGCCTTCAGTCAACAAAAAGCTATGCAGATCCTAAGAGAAAGGACGTCCATTTAGCTATAGGAGATCACGTTTTCTTGAAGGTTTCCCTAATAAAAGGTGTCATGAGGTTTGGTAGGAAAAGAAAGCTATCACCTCGTTCAGTCGAACCTTTCGAGATCTTGGATAAGGTTAGGGAAGTGTCTTATAAACTTGCCTTACCCCCAACTCTGGCATATGCACACTAGCATTTCACATCTCGATGTTGAGGAAGTACATGTCGTATCCATCCCATATTCTACCACCACTAGATATTGCAATAGAGAAGCAACTATCTTATGAAGAGATACCAATAACCATAGTGCGTTGACAAGTGAAAAGATTAAGAAACAAGGAGATACCTACGATCAAGGTCCATTGGCTTAATCATGGAATTGACGAGTGTACATGGGAAGCCGAGGAAGGGATGTAGTAAAAGCATCCCCAGCTTTTTGAGAATGTATGAGTAAGTAACTAAATTTAAGGATGAATTTCTTTTAAGGGGGAAGAATGTAACAACCCATACTCTTGCTAGGATTTTCGTGACAAATAGCTTGATTTGAGAACTATTATGACAAAGCGTGTGTTTTCATGAAATTTCATATGCTATGCGATTTATGAGCAAGTGGCATGCTAGACTAATTCTAATATGCATAATATGAATTATGAACATGAAATATGTGATTTATGTGAAGTGCATATGCATTAATTAATTTAATACATATAAAGTGAATTTTCATGCACAAAGCGATTTTTAAGCATAAAATAATTTTTATGAGCATTTCCAGAATATCTTAAATTAAATATTTTAGGGGGGTTTTAATGAAAATAAGAAGCAAAATATTTTATTTTTAATACATTATAATTAGCCCATAAATTAGATTAAAAGCCCAACTTACTAAAAGCCTAAGACACCTAAGCACTCCTAACCTAGCTCATTAATGGCAATCTTATAATTTTGCACCAAAACCCTAAAACCAACCTAATATTCAGCCTCCCTTGTATATGGTAGCCTCCATTTTATTTTCCCATCAAATTTTTATAGAATTTTTCTCTCAAAAATTCTCTCTTGGTTGAAAAACACATAGTGCCTCCAAACTTTGTGATTTTGTGATCTTCTTTATAAGTTTTCCTTTTCCTTCAAGTTATGTTTTGAATTTTATGAAAGTAATCATAAGTAATCTATATGGGGCTGTGTATTTTTTTACTTTCTCTTTGTTATATTTGGCCTAGGCTTGTTCTTGGAGGAAGAAAATGATTTCCAACCATGAACATGTCTCTTTCTTCTCAAATCTATCAAAGCTGAAACTTAAAACCTAAAAGTTGGAATTTTCATGCATATGAGCATTGGGGGGGGGGGGGGAAATTGTATGTTTTACCATCCTAAACTAATTTTAGTTATGTTTACATAAAAAAAATATTAGTTTAAATCATGCATTTATATATTATTGTAATGATTGGAAAGTATGAAAAATAAGAAAACCCCATGGTTTCCATAGTTATGTGGTTTTAGCCAAATATTGCGATTTTGATCCCAAGGCCTATAATTTTTGTAAAATTCATTTTTGTGATTGTTGATATGTGTATATAAATAATACATGATTTAATTGCATGTTTGCTGAAGGAGTAACTTTAGAAAATTCCTAGAATGGTTCGGCCTACACCTAGGGTTTTCAAAACCCTAATTGACATGTTTGGCTGATATGTGTACATGGTTAAGTGGTATGTGAATTAGGTTTTATGATGTGTTAATTGTGAATTAATGATCCTAATTTTCCCATAGTATTGGTTGTATGATTTGGGCAAAGGAGACAAGCATGACTATTTTAGGGTTGCTTGTTAAATTGATAGGTATGAAAAGTATTAAGTGTACTAAGTTGGAAGTAAAATTGAATTGATATTAAGATTGTGATTCATTGTGTTTAGCTTTAGAAAAGTCTTGATATGAATTATTACATGAATTCATGTGAGCCTAAGAAGGCAAAGGTGTGGAAGACTTAAAAGTCAATATGTTATGTATAAGTGATGAGTGCACTTCTAAGTGCAACTCTAAGTATATATGAATGATATATGTGCATGGAGTAGTTAGGGGATAGCATTGCATGATATTAGGCCAATGCTAAGTATTGAATTGTAATGTTATGTTAGAGCTTGGGAATTGTTAGAAGTACAAGCACTATGAGCATTAGAACCCTTAATTTTACACCTCATCATTCAGCCACAGCTTGACACCTGCTAAGAATAGTATGCTACACAGAACTAGCATGGCAGTCCTGCTAGCCAGTTAGCAAGCAGTGCTCCTTGCGGGGGAGTAGGGGCAGCACTCTCAGAGCTAAAAATGGACTTTCAGTCACATTAGTATGAGGATACTTAATTTTCAAACTCTGGCACTTTTTCTACCCTGATCGGACCTTCTATATCAGACAGCATTTTTTCGAAATTGACTAAATCTTTTGTCAAACTGACCATTTAATTATTTTAAAATTAATTTTGAACCTATTGACACTAATCGATTAATTTTCTAAACTCTATAACTCCTAAAAACTGATCTAAAAGTCTCAAAACCTGAATGACAGAAAAGTAAGTTTTCCATATGACACGTCCAGAGGTCTGGCGATGCCACTGAGGCTGCCGGTAGCATAGGCACCACTGCCAACCTGTAGTCCCCAAAATACCCCTCAATATGACTTTTCAGCTTTTTTCTAGCTCTACCCTTTTGGTCTTTTCACTTTGCCACTTCTTAAACATACCCTCACTCACTTTTCCTATAATACCCCCCTCCATCTTTCATTCCAACACACCCCTTGAATTTGAGTATATTGCTATCCTCAAATTTATTTGAGTATATTGCTATCCTCAATTTTCTTTCTTCTTCTCCTTCCAATCACTCTCTAATTAATTAATTACTTTTTTTTCAAAAATCAAATTAATCCTTTTTCTCAATCCATCTTTCATCCAAATTAATTAATTAATCCATGAATTCATCCATTTCATCACACTAATTAGTTAATTAATCATTTTAATTAATTAATTAATCTCCTAATCAATTCAATTATTCGGTCTTGATAAAACAAAACTTTGATCCGGTAAAACTCTCCGCCTGTCAAAAGCAAAGGTATCAGCCTTCTTCTCTCATTCTCAAAACACCCAAATCAAAATCAATTTGATCAACTCCTAAACCCCTTCACTTAATCATGGAATAAACTACGTGGGTTTTGATCCCCATTCAACGGGGTACGTAGGCACGTTTGGAATCTAAATTCAAACCTCAAATCCAAATCTCTATCAATCTCTTTTTCTCTTTTTAATTAGTGGATATTTTATTTTTCACCTTGCACTCATGTCATATTCATGCATCTTATTTACAATTATCATCTTATAATATTTGTCATTCTTAAAATCAATTTTTCAAAGTCAAATTAAACTTAAGAGCCAAATTTTGATTATTTAAAACCAAAAACCTAGTCCCTGAGCTCAACCTGGTTCAAGGCTAGTGATTTTATCCATGGGCAAATTAAAGTAAAAAAATTAATAAATTGGAGTCAAATTAGGTTTTTCCTTAATTTTCCCATTTAAAAATAAATTAGGGTGGTGATGTGAACCCTTAATTTTGCATCTCTCAGAATTATAGACCATTTAGTTAGGAAAAGAATCAATCAAGACTCTTTAATCATCATCAAATCATGCGGGGCTTAGTAACGGGTGCAACGCAATTGGAATCATGGAAAATGGACAAGAAACGAGTGAGAACAGGCGAAAATGAGTAGAATGGGCGAATCACAGCCCATTGTTGCATAGCCCTGCGACAGTGCTGCAGAGCCTCTTGCGGTGCTGCAAAGCACTTTGCGGCACTGCTGCAGAGACCTCTGCGGTGCTGCAAAGGCTTGTGCAGCACCAGTGGTGTGTTTCTGCTCCTATATTAGAAATTTCAGTCTCTATGCTTTATTATTCCCCTCTATATATAGAGGTGGTCTCTCTACTCTTAAGACACATAAACTTAGAGGCTCAAAAAGCACTAACTTGAAGTAAATTGCTTTGCTTCTTTTCCTTGCTTTGCAAAGCACGTTGGGTGGTTTCTCCTTGATTCCTACTCGACTAGTTTAAGGCTTTCTGCCTACCTGTTTGAGGCAAGTCTCTTACCTAAGGCTCGTGTCCGTCTTGTAGAGAAGGTGAAGTTGCATTCTAGTGGTCCAAGGCTCGTGTCTCTTATGTGGAGAAGGTGGAATTGCAATCCGGTCATCCACTTCATCCACCCTATGTCCCTAAGCCGCGAAAGCGTAAGGTAATCTTCTTTTCCTTCCTATTTGGTTATTGTCTATTTTAGTTAGTTGATTAAATTGATTCATTTAGGTTGCTAACTAATCAACTCCGTAATCAATTAAATTAATCAAATAACTCAACCCTCTTTTAATCAGTCAATCAAAACATGATAAAGTGGCTAGGCTAAACTAACCTCTTCGCAAGAAGGGAGAACTATATGGGTTCTGATTCCTATTCAAAGGGATAAGTAGGCATGCTTGGTTCAGGCATCAAATCCAATTAAAATTAATCAGCTATTCGCCTATCACCTTCTTCATTTATTTTTGTGTTTATTCCTTTGTTTTATTTTTTGGATTAGTTTGGAGAATGTGTGACTTTCTTAGTACCCATAAGGGTTAGAGGAGGTATCCTCTATGCTTGGGATTTTATTTGTAATGATAATTTTATTTTGGATTATTACTTGTATTTATTATTGGAATCAATGATCATACATATTACAAATTGACCATGCATCTTAAATTGTTCATCAAATATATTTTAAGTTACTTTTATATTACTTGGCCAAAAATGTTTTGTTAAACTAAAAACCTAGTCCCCAAATCCTCTTTGGTTTCGAGGCTAGTGATCTTTTTCCTTTGGGTAATGATGGGAGTCAAATGGGTTTTTTCCTTATATTTTTCTAAATAAAAACAAATTAAGGTGGCGACTCTAAAATGATTTTCAAAATAAGCTCGAGGGCTTCTTCATGAGTTCTTTCCCAAATGAGCACTTTGATTCCCTTTAGCGGATCGGACCAGTGCTCGGGTGAGACCTCATAGTTGGTGACTCCACTAGGGACAAATTTTCTTTTTAAAAGGAAAAAATCTACTAATTGGTTTAAAAAAAAGTTTGGCTTTTTAATATAATTATAACTTTGCATGCATCAATTGCATAGGCTCTTTGACATTCAACCTAGTTCTAGGAAAACAACGGATAGTGAGTAACATCAAGTGGGTAACCCTCCCTAGGTCTATTCACCGATAGTAAAATCATCCACCCCACAACGAATCCTTTGATCATTTCAAAGGTGTAACAAGTATGCACATATTGTTGGACCCATGCAAGGCTCTTTGACTCACATATGGTTAGGTATATCACTGCTCTAGTGTGATGAGTACCCCAAACCAAGCTACCTTGTCCCTTTCATGTAATGAACTTAGAACTTAGACCTTAGGTTGTATGTACCATAAAATAAGCCCTATTGTATTCATGAAATGACTTTTCATTCATGCACACATACATTCATGCATACATTCATCATCCAAGAACCTTGAACAAGTGGAGAGCTCACCAAGCCTATGGTTCACTAAAATAACCATCCCTAAAAATACCAATGCTAGCCCAAATGTTTGTCATCTTGTTGTATTGCCTTGGTCTTATACTCATTTTGTCTACCTTTTTCCTTATCACAAGGTATCTAAGATGACTGAAGGAACAAGTGGATTGAAAGAAAGTGGTATGAATGCAACTAATACGGAGGAAGAGGCCCAATTGAATTCGTTCTTGACAAATCTTCTCTTAAAGCAAGAAAGGAATTTTCAAGCTATTTTAGAGGCCTAGCAAGCCTAGTTCAAAGAGCAGAGACAGTCTATTTTGGAGGAGGTTCAAGCTATGATGAGTCGAGCCAGCCTTAGTTTAAATACTTCACTAATCCAAACCATTACAAACATGACCTAAGCTGTTGCAAATACCTCTTTTTTCTCCAATACCCCTATTGACTTGATTGATAAAGGAAAGGCTACAGTTGATGCACCTTGCATTCCAAATATCATTCCACCTTCTATCCCAATTTTGAATGTTACCCCATCACTTGTCACTTCCTAAATACCAAATGCCACTTATTCTACCACTCCTTCTCCTTTGAATCTTTTTCAAGGAGAGGAATTCTCTTCCCATATGAATACTAAAGCCTTAATGGAAAATTTTGAAGTTATGGAAAAGGCCCTAAAAAACATTAAGAAACATGATGATGTGATTAATGCCAGTTCCTTAGCCCTTTTTCCTAATGCTAGAATTCCACCAAAGTTCAAAATGCTAATGTTAGATAAATTCAATGGGACAACCTGCCCTAAGACACACTTGAAGATGTATGTAGGGGCAATGGCTCCTTTAGGGTTTGATAATTAGCTCCTTGCCAAATTATTTCAACAATCTCTTACTGGAACTAGTATAAAATGGTTTTTAGACCTGGATATAAGTAAGAAAAGGACTTGGGATGATATCTGCAATACATTTGTTAAGTAGTATGAGTACAACATTGAAGTGGATATCACAAGGAGAGATCTAGAGGCTACCAAGCAGAACCCAAAGGAATCTTTCTCCTCATTCCTTATGAGGTGGAGAGAAAAGGCAGCTCAAATGGTGAATCGACCAACTAAACAAAAGCAAGTTGATATAATTGTAAAGAATCTTTTGCCAGTATACCAAAATCATCTCCCTACACAATACCTCCTGAGCTTTAAAGGCCTTATTGCCACTGCCTCCAAAATAGAAGATTTGATCCAAAGTGGCCATATCAAATATGAGACCACCTATAATAGATACAACAAGAGTACTCCCTGCCAAGCTAATGTCACTACCTCAAATAATAAGAAGGAAGGAGAGATATCTGCCATTTCTCATCATCAGCCATTAAGATTGGAGAGAAAGTCCTTTATTGAATTGGGAGTTCCTTTGGTTGTGGTATATAAGAAAGCTTTAGAAGCCAACTTGATCAAGCCCCTAGAACCAAGAGCTCCTCCTGACCCACTTCCTGCAAATCACAATCCTAATGAATACTGCAAGTATCACCAAAGGGCTAGCCACAAAACAGAAATGTGTCGAAATTTGAAACGTAAAATACAAGATCTTATAGACAGTGGGGACATCATTCCTCCTAAACGAAGACCTAACATTTCCACCAATCCTATCCCTAACCACCAAATTAACCTCATTGCCACCACTAATCTCAAAGTTGATCCTATCTCTTTGATTCGATTAGCTTTTGAATATTACTATGTTTTGGATTTAAGAAATCTTCTGGAAGAGATTGATGTTGTAACCAGGAGTGGTAGGATCTACCAAGTACCTACTCAATAAGATGGCTAGTCACCCATCCAACCTATCCCATCCCCTACTGAAAAGATAAAAGGAAGCACTAAGCCTGATAAGGATCCTATCCGTAAGTAACTAAAAAAGACCTAAGCTAACATATCTATCTAAAACCTTATCCAATCATCTTACCCTCATTGCCAAGCTCTTTGCAAGGTGTTGAATCAATGCCAAGCTCTTATAGATATCACCCTTGAGACTTTAGTGGCTTCTCTCACCAACATCACAAAAGCTACCTCTATCTCTTTCAATGACCATGACCTACCTAAGGGGGAGCTAAATCACAACCATGCCTTATACATAATAGTCTTACTCAAGAGAAAATAGTTCCTATGGCATTGATAGATAATGGGTCTGCTTTAAATGTCTATTTGTGAACCCTCAAATTTGCACCTCCTGATTCGGCTGTAGCTTGACACCTACTAAGAATAGGGCGCTATGCATACGGCGGTCCCGCTAGCCGGTTAGCGGGCAGGGGTCAAGGGGGCAGCGCCCCTTACGGGGTGCGGGGCAGCGCCCTATAGAAAAATAAATTTTCTAAATCTTTCACCTCCAGTCGACTGCTTTTCAGTCACGAACCCACAGAATCAAGCAGAGCTCGAATCGGAGCTGAAACGAGCCCGAAACGGATAGAAATGGATTGAGCCGCGCTAGTGGCGCTGGGAGGCACGCATCCCATGCCACCCAGGAGGCGGCACGCATTCCGTGTTGCTGAAAAAAGGCCGTGCCACTGGCGTGGCATCAAAATCATGCCATCAGTATGGCGGCACGTCTGGCGTGTCAGCTAGACGGCCGGCGCGTCGGCCGTGCCACCCCTACCGCCGGCGCCGCGCCGACACCGCCGTCTGTACCGCCAGCTTCTCCTCTGTCAGCTCTATAAATAGGAGCCTCCTCCAGCCTCATTTGGGCATGACTTCCAATGATTTTCAAGAGATTTTAAGGCATTCTAGAGCATTTCAAAGCGATCGAAGCAATTTCAAAGCATATTTTCGTTCTTATACTCACACATTTGCTGCTTCTAGATCCAGATTCCAAGTTTCCTTTGAATTCAAGGTGGAGTTGAGATCCGAAGCCAAACTAGTTCCATTTGTATGAAAGCTGAGAAAAGTAAAGGTATAATCCCTTTCCCATTTTAAAATTCTAAATTCAGATCTAGAATTTTCTTTAGGTCTAAAACTGAAAAGATCTAAAAAAACTTATTAATTTAAGGATCAGAATTAAGTTAATAAGCAAACCAACACATTTTTAAAACCCCTCCTTTGCAAGAAGGGAGAACTGCGTGGGGTGTGATTCCTATTCAATAGGATACACAGGCTGCCAATCTGAAGGGCATCAACTCCAAAAATCTTTTTATCAATATTATTTTCCTTTTATTTATTCATATTAATCTTTTACTTGTGATTCTATTTTTGGTTTATTTTGGGGAATGTGTGCTTTTCCTAGTACCCATAAGGGCTGGAGGAAAGATCCCCTTTGTTTCATTTGTTTTGATGTTGTAATAACTAAGTAGGATTTATCTTGCCTATTTATTTATTATTATCATTCCATCACATCATATACATATATATGTTCATTCATCATTATATTTTTGTTCATGCATACACAAAAATTCAATTTTAAGAGTTATTTTGCATTTCAAGCCAAGCTAAAGAAAATAACATTTTCTTAAACTATGTAATTATCAAAACCTGATCCCCGAGCCCTCTTTGGTCGCTCGTGGATTGGTGCACTTTTTCATTGGGATAAAATCAAATTTTGGAGTCAATCGTGTTAGGTTTTCTTTAATTTTCCCAATTAAAATAAATAAATTAAAGTGGCGACTCACTTTTCAACCTTCAAAATACAAAAATCAATTTTTTGAACTCACAGCGAGTTCCAATCGTGGAGTTTCTCCCGAAGAGCATTTCGATTCCTCGGCGGATCGGACTGGTGCTCGGGCGAGGCCTCACACTATCCATTAAAAGTGGCAAGTTGCTTGGGATTATAGGCTTCAGACTTTACACCTTCTGACCAGATTATAAGGGCGTATGACAACACAAAGAGAGAGGTCCTAGGTGTGGCCACCTTGGATGTCATCATTAGACCTATCACTTATCCTATTCCATTTCAAGTTATTGATGTAGTAGCATGCTTTAATCTCCTCCTTGGACAACCCTGGGACACATCAAGCCAAAGCTATCCCCTTTTTCCTTCATCAAAAGCTAAAATTCCCTTATGGATATTCTATTATCACTGTTAAAGGGGATATGCATGGGAAAAGTGAGGTCCCAAGTTCTCTGCCAATTTTGGAGATATAGCCTGAGCTGCCAAATTTGCCATTATCAGGTTTTGCTTTTGAGACAATACAATTCATAGAGGAAGAAGGAGGACTGGGCAAGAGGCAGCAAGGAGTGAGCCATTTCAAAAAGTACCCCGTGGCTAACCCACCATTCGGTCTTAGTTACAAACCTACAAAAGAAGATCTTACTGAGGCAGAAAAAAGGGCTAAAGAGAAAATGGCAGCCGTCAAGAAAGGCTTTCCTTTAAAGACTATTAACCAATTTTCATTTTGGAGCGAGATTGGGAGGATAATATGGAGGCTGCTCTCTTTGAGCATATTTGCATGATAAGAGATGAAGAAGTGGCTGACTTAACCAAATTCATCCAAACAACTCAAACCCGACCTGACAACTGGTATTATGAGAAGAAAGGAGAGGGTGGCAAGTCCGAGTCAGAGTCTGAGCCTGAGTCCAAGTCTAAACCAGAGTCTGAGTCTAAGTCAAAATTCAAGTCCGAGCTAGAGTCTTGTAGTTCCAATTCCTCATTTGAGTCGATAGTCGAATCTTTTAGTTTCTCTTTTAATTTCAACGTAATAATGGACAATGGCTCTTTTATTTATAATAAAAAGTTCAACTTTTCTTCTTATGATCCTGTGCTTCTTGTTTCCTTTCTTTTTCCTTATCTTGAATCCAATTTGAATGAAATATTAAATGAAATAAAAAATGGCAAAGAATCGATAAGTTTGGGCATGAATAAAAAACCAAAAACTATATTCATTGCATCATCATGGCATGACAGGGATGGCTTGAGTAAAATGATCCAAGAATTCTTAGATTGCTTTGCTTGGGAACCCAAGGATATGACTAGGCTGGATCCAGCTATAGTTGTTCATAAAATTCCTACTTATAAGCATGTAAAGCCCATCAAACAAAAGCTATGATGACTAAAGCCAGAGTTATCCTTAAAGATCAAGGAAGAAGTCACTAAGCAATTAGGCAATGGGTTCATTAAGCCAATCACGTATCCTTCCTAGTTGGCAAACATTGTTCCAGTACTGAAGAAAGATGAGAAAGTCAAGATGTGCATAGATTATCGAGATTTAAATAAAGCTTGCCCCAAAGATGATTTCCCATTACTTCATATTGATTTCTTAGTCGATCATATGGCCAGATATGAAGTAGTCTCCTTGACTGATTTATATGTGGGGTACAACCAAATTCAGGTTCATCCTCTTGACAAAGAAAAGACTGCCTTTGTGACTGAGTGGGCTACGTACTACTACCGGGTTATGCCTTTTGGATTGAAAAATGCAGGGGCGATTTACAAAAGAATGGCTACCATAATCTTTCATGATATGATACATAAGGATGTTGAGATATATGTTGATGACATGGTAATCAAGTCTGAAATAGCAGAGGATCGCCTACACGCCTTACGACAATTTTTCTCTAGACTCAGCTAATATAATCTCAAGTTAAATCCCACCAAGTGTATATTTGGGCCATCATCTAGAGTGTTTTTGGGGTATATGGTTAGTAAGAGAGGAATAGAGGTAGATCTAGCAAAGTTGAAGGCTGTTTTGGAGATGTCAGCACCTAAGATAGAAAAGAAATTAGAGGCTTCCTTGGATGACTACAATATATTAGCCAGTTTATAACTCAGCTAGCAGATGTCTGTGGTCCAATCTTTAAGTTGTTAAAAAAGGGAACCCCTAAGCAATGGAATGGTAATTACCAGAAAGCTTTTGAGAAAATCAAAGAGTACTTGCTAAGTCCTCCTATATTGCAACCACCAAGATTGGGAAAGCCTCTCCTTCTGTACCTCTCCATCACAAAAGAAGCCATGAGGGCAATGCTCACCCAAAATGTAGCTGAATCACATAAAGAAAATGCCATTTATTACTTAAGTAAGCGCATACTCGCTTATAAGCTCAAGTATAATCAGATTGAGAAGTTACGCCTTGCTTTGGTATGGGTATGTCATAAGATTTAGCATTATTTGAGTTCATATACTACCTATGTCATGGTTGACAAGAGTCCCTTAAATTTTCTCATAGAAAGACTAGTTCTTGATAGTAAAATGGCAAGATGGATGATGATCCTCATAACTTTCGATTTGAAGTATGTTTAGAGGAAAGCTATAAAAGGGAGTGTGATAACAGATCAATTAGCCGCAACCCCAATAGATAGTAATTAGTTAGAACTAGAATTTCTCGATGAAGAGATCATGCAAATTGAGCCTGAAGTTTGGAAATTGTTCTTTGATGGTGTAGCTAATAGCAAAGAGTATGGTGCTGGAATTGTTATAATCACCCTTGAGAGAGAAAATCTACCTATGGCTATCAAGCTAGCTTTTGAAGTGATGAATAATGAGGCAGAGTATGAAGCCTGTATAGCTGGCCTAGAGGTTGCTATGAATTTAAGGATTAATTACCTGGAGGTCTATGGAGATTCAAATCTAATTGTGTCTCAAGCACATGGGAAATGGAAAATAAGAGAAGAGCATTTGGTTCCTTACCATAAGCGTTTGGATGATCACGCAAAAAATTTTCATGAATTATCTTTCCATTATTTGCCTCATGCCAAGAATCAATTTGCAAATGCTCTAGCAACATTTGCATCAATGCTAGACATGAGAGATGGGGAAATAATCAGGCCTATGGTGATTGAAGTGAAGCGAGAACCAGGGTACTATACTTTGTGCATGAATATTCAACTGGCTGATCAGAAACCTTGGTTTTGGGACATCTTCAACTACCTCAAGAATGGGAAGTATCCGGAAGGGGCTTCTAAATTAGAATGTCGAACTCTAAGATAGTTAGCCAGCAATTTCCTGCTAAACGGAGATGTTTTATATAAAAGGGCATAGGATAACATACACTTGAGATGCGTGACTAAAGAGGAAGCTCAACAGATCATGGAATGAGTCCATAGAGGGGAAGAAGGACCACCATGAATGGGATCGCATTGGCTCAAAAAATTGCAAATCTGGGATATTTTTGGCTCACTATGAATAAAGACTATGCAAAGTTTGTATGAAGATGTCATAAATGCCATATTTATGCCAAACTATAGAAGTAGCCTCCTATGCCATTGCAGCCTATAACTAGTCCTTGGCCTTTTGCAACTTGGGGCATTGATGTCATAGGAAGAATAAATCCCAAATCATCTGCTGGTCATAAAGACATCCTTGTAACGGTTGATTACTTCACAAAGTGGGTAGAAGTGGCACCTTACCATGTACTGGATTCAAAAAGAATGGCTCATTTCATCCAAACTAACATCCTTTATAGGTTTGGAGTACCTTTTGAGATTATTACAGATAATGGGTCTTATTTTCATAAAGAAGTAGTTCATCTCTTGAAAAAGGAAAAGATCCAGCAATACAAATCACTCCATACCGACCATAAACTAATGGGGCAGTGGAAGCAGCAAACAAAACCATCAAATCCCTCCTGCAAAAGATGACTGATAATCATATGCACTGGCATCAACAATTACCATTTGCTCTATAGGGATATAGGACTTCCATCTGTACACCAATTGGGGCAACTCCTTACTCGTTAGTATATGGAATGGTAGCTGTGCTACCAATTGAGGTGGAAATCATATCAGCTAGTATCATGAGAGAAAGGCAGATTGATAAGATAGAGTGGGTAAAAGTTATCATGATCAGTTGAATGCTATTGTAGAAAAAAGAATGGATGCGTTATATCAACTACAGGGTTATCAACAAAAGTTATCTCGGCATTTCAACAAGAAAGTAAGAGATAGGGGATTACAAGAAGGAAACTTGGTCTTAAAGGAAATCTGAGCCCCAGTGCATGACCCTAGAGGCAAATTCAGACCAAACTAAACTAGACCTCATGTGCTTAAACACATCCTGTTAGGTGGAGGTGCCATTCTCATGGATTTGGACGGAATTGAATTCTCTAACCCTTGCAACTTGGATCAATTAAAGCTATACTTCATATAATGATGCATTGTAACTAGAACTATGTGGACCTGATTCTCCAAAATAATAGAGAAAAGTATGTAATAGAAATAAATTATGTCAGGAGATACGTAGGTAGCCCTCATTGGGTGTGATCCAAATCATTAATAAATTTTCTTTTTTTTCTTTTGTGCCAAATTTGGTTATTTCAATGCAAAAAAAAAAAAAAAGAAAAAGAAAAAGAAAAAAAATGAAAATGAATGAAAAAATGGAAAATGATGATGTTTTATTGAAAATTGGATTTAAGACGAAACTAAGAGTCTTATTCACTAAAACAAGAAATCAAAAAATTTTTCCTAAAGCCTAAATAATGGATCTCCTAATCATTAGTAGTCCCTTCTACAGAAGTATCATCTTCTATCTCTTTGAGTAAAGTCACCCTCCTTATCTTCTCTGATGGCCAAGATGTAGCAATCCACCATAAAGTGTAAGCCTCTATCTTATCAAAGCAACGAAATGGAAGAACAACATGAAAACTGTGGGCCCATCCATTGGTAACAGGCCTAGCCACAGTGGGAGTGATGAAAGTATATTCAAAGATAGCTTCATCTGGGGGCACTCCTTGCATATGACCCATCTGGCACATCACCCTTGTTCCTTGGTAAAATGTCGCCATATGCAAACCCAGCAAATAAACCATCCTATAGCCATAACTCTTAGTCATAAACTTCTTGATCTTATACTAAGTACAAAGTCATAGCAATTCCTAGGGGTTGAGTTCAAATAACCATTCAGTCCATTCCTTTTCAGATTTAAATTTCCTCACTATGGTGTGAGACCGGTACCATGAAGCAGGGTAGTCTTTTTTAGTAGGAGGAGCAACCACCTTTAGGTGATCCCTTAGCCAAATCTATGCAAAAACATAGTTAAGTAAGAAAGGAAAGGAGAAAGAGAAAGGAAAACGAGGAGGAAAAGCATACCTGCAGAATGATTGGACTCACATACTAAGGCCCATCACTTTTGTAAGCTTGATCCAAACTAAGGATTGTCTCTATTAAAATAATCCCAGCTATAGAGCAACCTTCGGCCATCTAAAAAATCAATTTGGTTATCCTAATGTTCCCCCAACGAATTGAACTTATAAAGAGATACCCAGCAGTCAGACAAAAAGCTAAAGCATTCATCCAACGATCCTGCCATTCCTTATCTTTAAAATCTCGAGGATCATAGAACTTGGTAATTATAGTAGTCAAGTCCACCCAATCATTCACAATCATGGGGCTAGCAGTTGCAGTGTCCAATCCCAAGAGCCTGAGAAATGAATTGAAGTACTCCACTCTTAGTGTGGGGGCAGCCAAGTCAGCTTCAGGATTAGATCCCAGTAACACACTAAATTCTTTAAAAGTAGGGCACATTTCATCCATGCCAGCTCTAAATCTAAAAACATGTGCCTCAGAATCCCAGAATTTTAGACAAGCCCTTAAAAAGTCCCAATCCACTTGAACCCCTCTCAAGGTTAGCATGGCACTAATCCTAAGAGTCCCTAAGTTAATGTGCTCCACTTGCTCAAGGTTTTTGCCCATAAATGCATTAAATGGCTAAAATAGGGCTCCATGAGTGAAAAGAAAAGGGAAATTAGAGGAAAAGATGAGAGAAAAGTAAAGAGAAGAGAGCAAAAAAAGTATTGTAAAAGTTAAATTGTAGTTGTGAGGATTTCTAAGCCATGAGAGGGGTATATATAGGGGAAAATTGAAGATTTTCGCTAGGATTGCCACAGACGAGCATGGGTTTCCTCAAGTCCTTATACGGCACTACCATAAACATCAATACAGTGTCGTACAAGGTTGTACAGCACTGCACAAGACCATCAGCTACCACACCCCTGCCACACTTTGTCGCAAGTTACCGCGACCCTTCCTTTTTACAAATCATGCAATATTTGAGGGGAAGTTGATGAAAAAATGGGGGAGAGAGTAAAAGGGAAAGATGGGGGGGGGGGGGGGCCCTATCACGCATTCATTCATAAAATAGGTGCATTCATAACATACATAAGTTAAATCCTTGCATAATCAAGTCATAACATCCATGCATCATACTAATAAAATAGAACATGAGTCAAGTTTCATGTCAACATGCATACATGCATATATAATCATACATAGAGTTAGCATAACATCTGCATAACAGGAGGAAAGCTAATGTTGGCCTCGCCTATGTCTCCTTCTCTGATCTACATCATCTCCTTCATCACAACCACTCAAAGTGAGAGTCACAGACAATGTTGTCCTCAAGCGATGAACCATCTTATAGTTATGGTGAGCCCAATCCTTAGGGATCTACATAAGGAAAAGATGAGTAAGAAACTGTATTAAGTGACAAAGAGTAAGCTCAAGAAAGGGGCTAGAAGCACATACATCACTTATATGATATGGAAGCAAGATAAAATCAATGGGGAGGTCATGAGATATCTCATATCGAGCCAAGCCATGATCAAGAGAAACATAATTCAAGTCCTCTCTTGCCCATAAGTAGGCAGGAAAACTCGCTTGCTCACTTGGTCCAACCCTATCAGAAGGGGCATCTGCAACAGACCTTGGACCACAACTCCTATTAGCAGCAGAAGTATGAATTGATCCTGTGGCAGAAGATCAATAATTAGAATAGGCCCGTCTTGGAAGAAATGGGACACAAGGTAATAGGTGATGCATGCAGAAGCTCTTATAGTCACCCTCAAGATCGAAGAAAGGCTTAACTGGAAGGCCTGCTACTAATAAATCCTAATTAGGGATGTGTGATCCATATTGCATCTTAGTAGGGGGATCAACTGGAACAATCCTCTCTCCTATAATCTGGCTACGAACTCTCTCACTAAGATAAAACATGGAATTAGTGCAAAAACGCAAAAGGAGGCGGCGAGAAGACAAAGCCACACCAGATTCATAGTATGGAGTGACAAGTTGAAGTTTGCCAGCAAAAGGTAACCACTAGACCTATGAAAAAAAAAAGAACAATGGGGAAAAATAGAGTATCAGAATGAGTGATGAAGATGATAAACCAAGCATATGTGCATACCTGTGATGATACTAAATGAGAGAAGAAATCTTGAATATGGCAAAAATCGTATCTCTCCTTATGACGACGATTCTAAGTCTGCCAAAGATAGTTGCTCATGATATGATTCGCTGTACGATCCCTCAAAGCAGGAGTAAGAAAAGAAAAGTGCTCGTAGGCCCAATACTGCACAAAGGAAAATAATCATAAGACACAGGGATAGTGGGTATAAGACAAAAGTAGAAAGATAGAAGCATACCTCCTAGATGGTATGAGTCCCTCCTAAAGCAGCAAACATGCCTCGAGACAGATCAGACATCTCTCGGTACGTCACGCACAAGGCTACACCTCCCTAGTCAAATTCTCCAATAACAGATAAGTCCTCCAGTGAGCGCAGAATATTCAGATCAATGGTATCCCTCCGTGTGTGGCAGAATAAGCAGCCTAATATCATCATAATTAATAAGCAGGTAGCCTGCTCATTCAAAAGGACTCCCACATCATAAGTATAAATATCAATCTATCCTCGGAGCTAAGAACGGGGGACATATGGATCGCCTTGGGGAGGGTCAATGCCCAATAAGTGAACCATAGCCTATGATGAGATAAAGGTCCAAGTAGGATAAAGCTCTAAGGGTTGAGGTCAAAATGGCACATCAACTAACATTGTCAAGTCCAAAGGGGTCACAGTCATCTCCTCACATGGAAAGTGAAAAGTGTCTATGGTATCCCACCACCTCTCTGCCAATGCTCTCAGCAAAGGAATATTACCCTCTCAAGTTTAATCCAGGGACAAAAATCCTAGCAATCCAAATGGCTCAATCAACCCTCAAACTCGGGGATGAGTCTCTAAGTAAGTGAAGACGGCAGATAGGTTTGATCTACCACCTCTCAATCTAATGGTTGTAGTCTTTGTAAAAAAAAAAAAAAAACTTTTATTTTACATGCATATATTTTCTATGAACTAACATTGCAACAGGAAAGAAGGGCAAAATGATAAATACCTCTATGACGCTAGTACTAGACACATGGTACTCCGGTTCCTATAGCAAGTCCGCCGGGTTGGGATCATGCCTTGGTACTTGGTAGCTCCTGGCATGGCAACTACTAGAGGGGGAAGCCATTTTAGAAAGAAGTCAGAGAGAATTATTTCTAGAGGGAGAACCAAAATTTGACAAATGAGAAAAGTTGCAAAAAGTGGGAGGTGGCACGCCTTTATATAGTACCTTCTAAATAGTAACTTTTCATACGAGAATGCAGTAGTAAACCCATTTCAAGTCAGAATTCAGAATAGCAAGTTTTTATATGATCGTAATAGTCTCCTCTAAGCATCTGACCACTGTTACTCAAGATTCAACATACAAAAGATTTTTATAGTTACAGATAGATATTATGCTCCTACTAGATAGGGCTGATAGTTTTGCCAATCTTACCATATAGGAATATTACTCTTAGATCTTACCAAATATAATCATCATTATCACTCCTACCAGACAGGACCAGTGATTTGTTATTCCTACTAGATAGAAATATTACTCTCAGATCCTACCATACAGGATCATCATTATCACTCCTACCAGACAGGATCGGTGATTTATTATTCCTACCATATAGGAATATTACTCTCAAATCCTACTAGACAAATCGTCATTATCAATCCTACCAGATAGAAACTGCTGTTTTCATCCTCTTCACTTTCAAATATACTGGGAGCATCCTCTTCACTCCCAAATATACTGGGGCATCTGCTTCATTCTAAAGTTTACACTTATTATAACTTCCTGCCACATTCAAATATACCAGAGGCATCCTTTTCATTCTAAAG
This sequence comes from Reutealis trisperma, assembly GCA_947687605.1. NCBI lineage: Eukaryota > Viridiplantae > Streptophyta > Magnoliopsida > Malpighiales > Euphorbiaceae > Reutealis > Reutealis trisperma. The sequence continues at coordinate 324,277 of CANTUT010001362.1, forward strand.
TTCACACTCATTAGAACTGCCTACCAGACAGAGCAATCCTATTGAGGGGAGCAACTGTGAACCCTTAATTTTGCACCTTTCAAAACTACAGACCATTTAGTAAGGAAAAGAATCAATTAAGACTCTTTAATCATCATTAAATCATCTAAGGCTCAGTAACGAGTGCAACGCAATCAGAATCATGGAAAACGGAAAAGAAACGAGCGAGAACAAGCGAAAATGGGCAAAGTGGGCAAATTACAGCCTGTTGCCGCACAACCCTGCAGCATTGCCGCAAAGCCTCTTACGGTGTCGCAAAGCACTTTGCGACACTATCACAAAGACCTTTGTGGTGCTGTAGAGGCTTATGTAGCACCAGCAGCGTGTTTTTGCTCCCATATTGAAAATTTCAACCTCTATACTTCATTCTTCCTCCTATATATAGAGGTGGTCTCTCTACTCTTAAGACACACAAACTTGGAGGCTCAAAAAGCACTAACTTCAAGTAAATTGCTTTGCTTCTACTCCTTGCTTTGCAAAGCATGTTGGGTGGTTTCTCTTTGATTCCTACTCGACTAGTTTAAGGCTTTTCGCCCACCTATTCTAGGCAAGTCTCTTACCCAAGGCTCATGTCCATTATATGGAGAAGGTGAAGTTGCATTCTAATGGTCCAAGGCTCATGTCTCTTGCATGGAGAACGTGGAATTGCAATTCAATCATCCGCTTCATCTGCCCTACGTCCCTAAGCCGCGAAAGTGTAAGATAATCTTCTTTTCCTTTCTATTTGGTTATTGTCTATTTTAGTTAGTTGATTAAATTGATTCACTTATGTTGTTAGCTAATCAACTCAGTAATCAATTAAAGTAATTAAATAACTCCACCCTCTTTTAATCAACTAATCAAAACATGATAAAGTGGCTAGGCTAAACTAACCTCTTCCCAAGAAGAGTGAACTGCATAGGTTCTGATTCCTATTCAAAGGGATACATAGGCATGCTTGGTTCAAGCATCGAATCCAATTAAAATTAATCAACTCTCCCCTTATCACCTTCTTCACTTATTTTTGTGTTTATTCCTTTGTTTTATTATTATGATTAGTTTGGGGAATGTGTGACTTTCCTAGTACCCGTAAGGGCTAGAGGAGGTATCCCCTATGCTTGGGATTTTATTTGTAATATTAATTTTATTTTGGATTATTACTTATTTATTATTGGAATCAATGATCATACATATTACAAATTGACCATGCATCTTAAATTGTTTATGAAATATATTTTAAGTTACTTTTATATTACTTGGCCAAATATGTTTTGTTAAACTGAAAACCTAGTCCCCGAATCCTCTTTGGTTTCGAGGCTAGTGATATTTTTCCTTTGGGTAATGATAGGAGTCAAATGGGTTTTTTCCTTATATTTTCCCAAATAAAAACAAATTAAGGTGGTGACTCTAAAACGATTTTCAAAATAAGCTTAAGGGCTTCTTCGTGAGTTCTTTCCCAAATGAGCATTTTGATTCCCTTTATCATATCAGACCGATGCTTGGGTGAGGCCTCACAAGCGACTCTTAAAATCATTTTCAAAATCAACCAAATCTAAACCTAAGGGTTCCATCATAAGTCTAAGCCTAAATGAGCATCCTAGTTCCCTCTAGCATACTAGGCTAGTGCTTGGGTGAGGCCTCACAGCTAGCGACTCTACTAAGAACTAGTTGCCACCTTTTTTCAATAAAAAGGAAAATAAGAGGATTACTATTTGATTAAGGAAAAATTTTTTCAAAATAAACTCCATTTGGCTCATTAAGTATAATTTGACTTTCATGCATCACTTTGCATAATAAAGACTCCTTGCCTAAACCTTAGCTCTAGGAAAACTTTTGGATAGCGAGTAGCATTGGCTCGACAACTCTCTTTAAGTATGTTAGGAGATAGTGAAAACATTCCACCTCATGATGAATCCCTAATAATTTTGATGGTGTAACAAGCAATTAGTACTATTGGACCCATGCGAGGCTCCTTGCCTCATATGTGGTTAGGTATATCGATGCTCTAGTGGGATTGGGACGCTTAATCAAACCACCCTTTACCCTTGTGTATATAGTCACCCTAGCGCTAACCTTAGGTTCCATGAACCATAATTCTTGCATGCATATTCACGAAATCCTTTTGGCATACATCATGACATGACCATGCATACATGTTATAAGACTAAGAACCTTAAGTCTACGTTATGCCTTGAACCAAGTTGAGCATTAACCTTCAATCCACAAAACACTTTTGGTCCAAGACTTTTGGCTCATTACCTCCCTCAAGAATATTGGCACCACCATCACTTTAAGCCCAAAACCTTGAAATCCAAACACCAATACCCTTGCCCAAACACTCTAGGATATCAAACCCTCACTAAGCCCAAAACCTTTTGGTCCTAACCTAAACCCTAAATCATTAAGCCCTAAACCTTTTGACTCCCAACCTAAGATCTGATCCTTAAAAGCCCAAATACCTTTAACCTAATGAACAAACATTACCCAAACACCTTAAGCCTAAAATGTTTGGCCTAAAGCACCTTAAGAAGTCTTTTTTTCTCCTCAAAATTTGCATCCTTTCATCATTTTTTCATGCCTTTTTCATACACTTACCCTTCTTTTTCTTTTCTTGCCTTGAACAATGGCCCACTCTTTCAACTAAAATGTCATGAACACATTTTTAACTAGCATCCTTAAAAGGTAAGAGGAAAATTTCCAAGCCATACTCACCTCTACCCTTGATGCTCAACAAGCTAATTTCAACAATGCTTTAGCTGCCTAACAAACCAAATTTAACAAAGCCCTGACTTCTCAATAAGTCAGCTTTAACAAAGCATTGGCTCAGCTCACCAAAGCCCTATGTTCCCAAAAGCAGTCTATGCATTCAAATCCTTCGATCATGTCTCGTGATTCTTATGTTAGTATGTCCAACATCATACCTCCCTATTTTGTTAACCAATCTAAGTCAAATAATTGACTCAATGTCCAATGCACCCCATCTTGATTTAGCCAACATTATAGCTCCTCTTATGGTCAATTAGCCCGGCACCTCTCTTTTTTCAACCAACACTGCCTTTGGTCCTATTGCTACAACCATACCAACTCCTACCATTGGCCTTGGCCACGATAAAGAAGTGTGCAAAAATACCACACATCTAACCTCAAACACTCTTACCAACCCAATTCCTATTATTAATCTAACTAAAAATCAAATGCCACCAAACACCAAAGTCAACTTTCCTCCTTCCTCAAATCCTTTTTGGGGAATGGAAACTTCTACCTAACCAAACATCAAAGGACCCATCAAACTACCATTAAAACGCAACACCACTGTGCAGCAAACTCACACAGTTGAGAAAAGATGCAAGAATAGTAATCCTTATGCTATCACTCTAATTATCTCATCCAAGCAAAAAGGAAAAGAGGTAGCTACCATCACCAACCATCAATCTCATAAACTAGAGAGAAGAAAGTTCACTGATTTGGGAATTTCCTTAAGTGCAGTTTACAAGATGGCCTTTGAAGCTAACTTGGTTAAGCCTCTAGAGTTAAAAGCACCCTCCATCCATCCATCTAAAAACTATAGACCTGATAAGTACTGTGAGTACTACCAAGGAGCTGGGCATGAAATTGAGATGTGCAAAAATCTAAGGCATCGAATCCAAGACTTTATTAACAATGGAGATATCCCCCCTCCAGAATCAGTACCCAATGTACCCATTGACCTTAGGGACATCATCAATCTCAAGCAGGAACACATCTTGTCTGATTCATCTAACCTATTCACTGACCAGCACTTTGAGGAAAGCATTAGCCTAGTTGATATGCCCTTTTTTTTTAGTCCTACAATCAAGTTGAGTCCAGTCAATCATGAGTCAAAGTCATCTCAAGACCAAGTTTGAGTCTTTTGAATATGTTGAATTTCTCTTAATTTGAGTCATATGCTCATTTCTTTTCTTTTCATCCTTAAATTGTCTAAGGTCAAAGTCAGAACTTGCCATGTATTTATATCCTTTTAAGTTTGTAATGACTTTTTTATCTTAATAAAAGTTTAGATTTTTGATATTATATCTCGTGTTCTTTTTTGAATCTAGCATGAATGATACACCATTAAAAAAAAGAGAAGAAGAAGGATAAATAATAATAATAATAATGAATTTTTGCTTACATTACACGATAACATCATGCTAAGACTAAAGATGGAACAGCTTTTAGAACTCAGCTATAAAGTTATTGTGCGCATCAAGGCTATCCTTCCTTAGGACAAGCCCAACTGGCTGTTTATTTATGCTAATCAAATCCTAAATCCTTGATCGAGTACCTTGATCGAGTATGAGAATATCTTAATGACTGAAGATCACTTCATAAAGAGGATCGAATAAAAGCAGTGTCAAGTTTTGAAGTAGTCAATTTACCGAAATGGAGAAAGGCCCGATGAGAAGTTGCAAAATAGATCAAAAGGCTAACAAGATTGTTATGCCTAACTTTTTCCCACATTGTTAAAAAAAGAAAAAGAACAAAAAAAGATAGTGTGTCATTCAAATTGGATTTTATTTTGAGTCATGTCAAAATCCATCTAAATATATTGAGTTGGTCTAAATAAACTATCCTTATGAGTAGTTAAGTAATTTTATCCTCCTCAAAGTCATCCATCTTTGTGCCACCCTTTTTTTTCCTTCCCTTAATCATTCAAAGGGTAAAGAAAGTTTTTAAGTCAAATATCGAGTCATCACAAATAAAGCTACCCTTACCCATCATCAAGGGCATGTCATTTAAAGACATTTATATTCTTTTGAGCAAACTTCAATCAGTCCACCACCTCTTGTCAAGGGCAAGTTCTCTAATTCATGTTTTCCTATCAAAGTGTTTGAGTCACCAAAAGACCCAAATTAGGTGTCTCTCCATCATTTCCTAAAAGTTTATCCCAACCTCTATGCCAATCCAATTGGACCCATAAAGCAATACATTCTTTCCTTTATATGAAACATTGAATTAAAAAAAAAAAAAAAAAAGAATAACCATAAAGCTAAAGCCCTCAGCAGAAATCAAAACTCTTGAAAATTTAAATCGCCCAAGCCATGCATTGGGAGCCTACAACCTACTTTCTTGGCAAAATGAAAGCCATGCACACTTTCTAAAAGCCCCAACTTCAAATCCCATGCCAATAGCGGAAGCCTACCTCCCATTTCTAAAGCTTTAACTCCTTGATGAAACCAAGCCACTCGAGGGATCCCGCTGTGAACCAAAATCAAGGCATACCCCTCTCATCTACTCAAAGGAAACCTGATCTCCAAAATCCAAATGAACTTTCCAAATTTAACCAAGCCATTTATCCTTGTAACCAAAACCCTATCATACCAACACTAGAACTAGAGCCAAGATTAACTGAATCCTAATACCTACCAACCTATTTTTTCAAATCTCTTGACAAAACTGAAACCAAACCCTGAAAGAAGTCCAAACCCTAGACTCACTAATTAACTGCCTAAGTGACTCAGCCGGGCCAAGGGCACAAAAAGAAATACTGGGCCACATAGAGCGAACCATAAGTCTCTGTCATATATGCTCACTTATAAACCCCCTCATTGCCATAAGATTCTAAAGTCAAACAAGGGGTAAACCATTGACTAAAACCAATTCTTCCTCCAAAGACTTGGGAAATCTAAAATAGATAAATTCCCTTCCAGACTTGAAATAAGCCACTTGCCTCTAAATCCATCATATACTATCCCTGCTGTCTTATTTCCATGCCAAGCCCCAACCCATAGCAAAATAGTTGAATTATTGCCTTCTTCCTAAAATCACCTTTTCAGATAACCAGCCATTGGTTCAAGGCATGTTGCTTGCATGAACGCCTTCCTGCTTAGGGTCTAGATTACCCATCATTGTCATCACTTGAAAACATCACGAAGTTGTTAGACCTTTTTGAGGCAATCTTAGGAATCCATTAAAAAAATCAATCAAAATAATCATCTTACAACCTACATACCACTTTAGGAGTCAGCATCACATGTAAATTGCATTCACAAAATAAACTCGTAAATTCACCCTATTGCATCCATGCAATCATCCATTATCGGCATCATCACAAATCATCCATAGTATAGAAGTCAAGCAAAGGTCCATAAATTCTAAAATATGCATACATGAACATGCATCATCTATTCACAAACATACCTACATATGCAACCATCTACAATTGTTCGCCTCAAAATAACCTGTCAAAAAGCGACCTACAAGTATACAGGGCAATTGAAGTATATTGAAAGCACCCAAGGTCGTATCTCTCAAGGAATTGCAAATGGAAATATTTGTTGCAATTTTAAGCAAATTAAATGAAAAGAAGTTGAATGTTTTGAAAAGAAATATTTGCAAAATATGAAATCAAAAGAAAATGTAAATTAAGATGCAATAAGTTTCAAAACAATGAATGAAATATGCCTAGGGTTTGTATTTAGCTTATCAATCATATATGATCATAAATATATCCAATTGATTATCCTAAAGTTTTAATTTCTAATAATTCAAAGAATAGAACTCAATCTAATAGCTTTCGCATTCATAGAAATCATTCTATCAAATTATATATCAAAAATTAAAACCCAATCTTAAAACTTACATTTCTAATTTATTTAAAGATCCTAAAGGAATGAGATCTGAAATTGAACTTCAACTCTCGTTCCCTCATTCAAAACCTAAGTCGAACAATTGGTAGCTAAACAATTATTCAATAACGATTAATCAATTCAATTAGGGATAAAAATAATCAAATGAGATTATATTCAATTCCATATCATGAACACCTCATACAAACCCTAGACAAAGATGAATTTAGCTCATGGGAAATAAAGAATTCATCATCATTTTATTATAATCAAAAGAATTCATTAAATCAATTCTATCAATTCAATAATCCCTAAAAAGAATTATACTAAAATAATAAGAATTAAACCGAATTATTTGATCTATTTTATCCAAGTTAATCTCTTGAATCTTCACAAATGAATTCCCCAAGAACAAAATTATAATCTAAATGTTGAAATCTCAAAACTAAAGAAAACAAAAAATTGAAAGAGAAAAGAAATACTATTCTCCCAAAATTCCCCAAAATCAATCTCTAAAATCTAGATACTTTTCTTCCTCCCAACCACCCTATTTATAATAACAAAACTTCTTATTTAGTTTTTACTTTCCTAAAATAATTTAGGAATGAAAATCCTTGAGAATCTTGGAAAATCTTCAATGTTTGCGCATAGAAGATGCAGCGGGCACTGGAAATGGTTAGCTAGGCATTGGAACAAACATGTAATAAAGGAACCTTCTATTGCGTGGTGCTGGAAAGCTTCAGCAGATGCTGGGACAAGCTAGCTTGCCACTACATCATGCTGCTATTCCTGGCGAGATGTTGGGGCACTTGCTGGAATAGGCAAACATCTTGCTGCAGAGCATTGCAACTTTTGGCGAGACATTGGGGCAAAAATGATAGCAGGCACCTCACAGCAGTGTGGTGCTAGACATTTTGGCGGGGCGCTAGAGACATGATGCTGCACCTGCGAGGTGCTGAGGCTGCCGTAGTGACACTCCTCCTGCCGCATCTTGCGACACTTCACCAAACTTTCATTTTTCGCTCCAATTTTCTGCAAAACAAGACTAACCTTCCTCTAACCTAAAAAGGTGAAAAAAATAACACAATCTAACCTATATGACATGAATTACACTCAAAATGCCTAATTTATCACAAATAAAAACATACAAATATGCCATAAATAGCAATCATGCACCAACATGTATAAGCAGAGCCAATAGCCTCATCGACATCTCCTAAAGCTGACCAATACTTCCTCAAAGCTGACCGACACCTCCTAAAGTTGACCTATGCCTCTTTGAAGCTAAATGATACCTTTCTAGATCTAATCAATAAAGTGGGACTTCCACAGTCCCTTTAGCCCCAAAAAAAGTTTCATTGAGTCTTCTGAAAAGGCCCAACCCCTCACATTCAGAAGTCCAAATTTCTTTGGAGCAATCACAATCTTGTCAGAATCTCTTAAGCTGACTCGCCATAAGCTGAGGCTCTTCCTTTACTAAAATCTTTTCAAAATCTATAGAGCCTACTTGCTATAGGCCAAGGCTCTCCTCTTACTGAGATCTTTTTAGAATCTCTTGAGCTAACTCGCCATAGGCCAAGGCTCTTTCCTTTATCAAAATATTTTTAGAATCTGTCCAGCTAACTCGCCATAAGCTAAGGCTCTCCTCCTATCAAAATCTTTTTAGAATCTCATGAGCCAACTAGCCATAAGCTAAGGCTCTCCCTTTACCAAAATCTTGTCAGAATCTCTCGAGCTGACTCATCGTAGGTCAAGGCTCTCCTTTCACTAAAATATCTTGTCCAAAATTCTCTTCCACCCATAAATGTTTAGAAACAATCACTTAGACATCCATATGGTTTCTTCATTCCAAATCTATCAATTTCACCTATAAATGTCTAGAAATGATCACTTGGACATCTATATGGTTCCACTTTCCATCTTTTTTACCCAAATCATCTTTACCTCTAATATTAAGGCTGGATAGATAGCCTTGATTGATATTTACTCAAATCTTCTTTACCTTTAATATTAAGGCCAAATAGATAGCGTTGATTAAGATTTACTCTAGATCATCTTTACCTCCAACATTAAGGCCAGATAGATAGGCTTGATTGAGATTTATCCCAAATCATCTTTATGTCTAACATTAAAGCCAAATAGATAGTCTTGATTTAAATTCACCAAACCTTCTTTACCTTCAACATTAAGGTCAGACAGATAGCCTTGATTGAGATTTATCCTAAATCATCTTTACCTCCAACATTGAGGCCAGACAGATAGCCTTAATTGAGATTTACCCAAATCTTCTTTACGTCCAACATTAAGGCCAAATAGATAGCCTTGATTAAGATTTACCCTTAAATCATCTTTACCTCAAATATTAAGGCTAGACATATAACCTTGATTGAGATTTACCCAAATCTTCTAACATTAGAGCCAAACAGATAGCCTTAATTGAAATTCACCAAGATCATTCTCACATCCAATGTCAAGGCTGAACTGATAGCCATTGATAAAATCTCATTTATCCTAGAGGGCCTCCTGACAAGGACACACAAGCATAGAGTTTGACATAATACCTCTTCCTAACATTCACTATCATCAGAATCACCTATTGTTCAAAGCCAATTCTGATGAGGGGGCAGCTGTGAACCCTTAATTTTACACCTCATCATTCGACCGCAGCTTGACACCTACCAAGAATAATGCGCTACGCAAAGTCAGCGTAGCAGTCCTGCTAGCTAGTTAACGGGCAGGGGTCAAGGGGGTAGTGCCTCAGGAGCTAAAAGTAGACTTTCAGTCACATTAGTATGAGGATACTTAATTTTCAAACACTGACACTTTTTCTACCCTGATTGGACCTTTTATATCATACAATATTTTTCTGAAACTGACTGGATCTTTTCTCAAACTAACTGTTTAATTGTTCTAAAATTAATTTTGAATCTATTGACACTGACCGATTAATTTTCTAAGTTCTATAACTCTCAAAAACTTATCCAAAAGTCTCAAAACCTAGCCAAAAAAAAAGTAAGTTTTCCAGTACCCCTTTGGCGGTATGCTGCCTAGATGTCTGGTAGCACCGCCGGGGCCTCTGGTGGCGCTGGCCCCATTGCTCGCTTGCAGTCCCCAAAATAGCCTCCAATATGATTTTTCAGCTTTTTTCTAGCTCTACTCTTTTGGTCTTTTCACTTTTCCACTTCCTAAACATACCCTCACTTACTTTTCCTATAAATACCCCCCTCCATCTTTCATTCCAACACACATCTTGAATTTGAGTAGATTTGCTATCCTCAAATTCCTCTCTTCTTCTCTCTCCAATCACTCTCTAATTAATTAATTAATCTTTTTAATTAATTAATTAGCTCACCCTAACCAAGTCAATTAATCTTTTTAATTAACTAAAACTCTTTTTTAATTAAAATTAATCACTCAATTAATTAATTAATTAATCGCTTTTTTTTTCAAAAATCAAATTAATCCTTTTTCTCAATCCACCTTTCATCCAAATTAATTAATTAATCATTTTAATTAATTAATCCATCCATTTCATCACATTAATTAGTTAATTAATCATTTTAATTAATTAATTAATCTCTCAATCAATCCAATTATCTTATTCTGATAAAACGGAACTTCAGTCCAGTAAAATCCTTCGCCCGTCAAAAGCAAAGGTATCAACCTTCTTTCCTCACTTTCAAAACACTCAAACCAAAATCAATTTTATTAACTCCTAAACCCCTCCATGATTCAACGGGGTACATAGGCACGTTTGGAATCTAAATCTATACCTCAAATCCAAATCTCTATCAATCTCTTTTTCCCTTTCTAATTTGTGGATATTTTATTTTTCTCTTTGCACTCATGTCATATTCATGCATCTTATTTTCAATTATCATCTTATAATATTTGTCATTCATGAAATCAATTTTTCAAAGTCAAATTAAACTTAAGAGGCAAATTTTGATTATTTAAAACTAAAATCATAGTCCCTAAACTTAACCTGGTTCAAGGCTAGTGATTTTATCTACGGGTAAATTAAAGTAAAAAATTAATAAATTAGAGTTAAATTGGGTTTTTCCTTAATTTTCCCATTTAAAAATAAATTAGGATGGCGACTCTTAAAATTATTTTCAAAATCAACTAAATCTAAACTTGATGATTCCATCATGAGTCTAAGCCCGAATGACCATCCCAGTTCCCTCTAGTGGACTGAGCCGGTGCTCAAGCGAGGCCTCACAGAGTTAAGGAATGACAAGGTGAGTAAACATTATGTTCATGTTACAAGTACAAGTTATCATGATATATGAACCTTTGAGATTCTTGAAACCCAAGTTCCTTTCTATCATAAATTATAATTATATGATTTCTTTGTTAAGGTTAGGTTACTAAAGGACAGTTAGTCTGAAACTATTTTTGACAATTCAATGATAAGAAAAGAGCCTTTATGATTGTTGCTTTACCTTACGTTCCTTTTGGAATCACACTATTGTTTATCCTTTGTTTGGTAAACTAAACTTCTATTGCTATTATTATACATGTGATTGCATTCTCAAATGCTAATATTTCAAGTGATTGCCATTAGCTTTGGCTATGGTACTTATGAACTCTTATATGCAAAAATCCTCATGTTGATGCAGAAAATCATCAGAATCTATGCACATGGTCTTAATCTGAGGGATAGGGATAGTGTATCCACCTCAGTTAGAAGGGGTGGTTCTAGCAATGGAGCCTGATAAGCTTTATGCTTCTTTACAAGTTGGGAATTGGAAATTTGGTATGATACTACCTCTTCGTTTCATGATTGAGTGAACAAGGCAAAAGCCATCACTCTACAAGTTACAAGTTTGATTTCTGCGAAACTTGCTAAATCGCAAACTATGAATTATGAACTATGAACTATGAATTTTGAACTATGAACTATGAACTATGATCCATGAACTATGAACTATGAACTATGAATAATGAACCCTTTTAAAGGGATATGTATTATTGTACAAGTTGAATTGTTTACTCATTGAGATCATCTATCTCACCCCTTTTCTTGTGTGGTTCCAGGTGAGCATTATGAGGAGGTAAGGCAATAGCTCAAGCAATCTACTCTACTTGGATGATTTCCTTGCTGGTCTATTTATATACTATGATATGCAAAGCTGCTCTTAGATGCTCTGGGAGTTTTATTTTGAAACATTACTCATTTGATGATTTATTTAGAGTTTTAATTGTTATTTTCTTATGGATTGTATTCAAAGTACTTTTTAAAATATTCTTCCACTAGTTAAAGATTTCCTTTATTATTTGTCATTCAGGTTAATGCATGAGATTTCAGTACGAGCCTAGACAGTGTTTAACTATGCATGAGAGGGTTCTATAGGCATGGGTGATGTTATCTCTCTCCATATTCTAGGAGTTTCATATCTCAAAAGTTAGGATGTGAAATTATGGTCGTTGCTATTACAACTTAGATTAAGTAAGGGAGCAGCTACACTTTCAAGTATTATTAAACAGACAGTTTACACATCATATTCCAATGATGATAAGATGAAAAAAAAATTAATATGATGGAATACAATCACGGGAATATGAGAAGCAAATGAGTAGAGAAAGTGTAAGGCGTGCTCCTTGGGTTGCGCCTATCCCTTTTGACAGCTCAAACTTCAAAAATTTCACAATTTTCAAGCCTTCCACTTTTCGATTTAGTTTTCCCCAAAAGTCTCAAAACAGTGACTTGTAAACTCATCTCTTTACAGAATAGGCTTTTGCCTTCCTCATCAGGCTCGAGAGGTTGAAAATTAGGTGTTCACAATAGTGTTGACTTATGGATGATGTTGTTGGGCTGTGGAGATGACATTACACAATACCAAATTCATTTCTTCAAATTATAAATTGAGAAAAAACTGTGAATTAGAAAGAGGAGCTTTTTATTTAAGAATTTTGATTTTGCTTTCCATACAAATCCAAACTTAAAATGGATGGTTTGCACATCATAGCCTAACCAATTTTTTTTGGAAACAAAAATTAATATAGTAGGATATAATCATGAGGCTTGTGCCCTAGCTATCCCATATATGTAGGAGCGTGAGGATCAAATGATCAGAGAAAGTGTAAGGCGCATTCCCTGGACAGTGCCCAATCCCTACTGGTAGCTCAAACTTTAAAATTTCACGATTTTCAAGCCTTTAACTTTTCAATTATGTTTTCAATATTCCAAAGCCTTAGAACCATGACTTGTAAACTCATCTAAATAAGCTCTCAGCTTCTTCATCGAGCTCTAAAGATTGAAAATTAGGCGTTGACGATGATATTGACTTATGAATGATGTTGTTGGGCTATGGTGTCATAGTACCAAATTCACTTCTTCAAGGTATAGATTGAAAACAAATTGTGAATTAGAAAGAAGCTTTTTATTTGGGATTTTGATTTTGCTTTCCAAATAAATCTAAACATAAATGGACTATTTACACATCATTCCGATTGATTTTTTTGTTTTGGAAAAAAATTTAATATAGTGGGATACAATCATGAGGAGCACAACTTACCTCTGCCTCAAGTGCGGGAGCATAAGGATGAAATGAATAGGGAAAGCATAGGGCACACTCCCTAGGCTGCGCCCTATCCCTTCTCGAAGCTTAAACTTTAAACTTTTTTATTTTCAAGCCTTCCACTTTTCCCTTTAGTTTTCAATCTCCAAAAGCCTTAGAACCATAATTTGTAAACTTATCTCTTGATAGAATAAGGTATTGCCTTCATCATCGAGCTACAGAGGTTGAAAATTAGGCATTTACAATGGTGTTGACTTACAGATGATGTTGCTGGGCTGTGGTGATAAGATTATATAGTACCAAATTTACTTCTTGAAGGTATAGATTGAGAAAAAGTTGTGAATTAGAAAGAGGAGATCTTTATTTAAGGATTTTGATTTTGTTTTCCAAACAAATGCAAAACTTAAAATGGACTATTTATACATCATAGCCCGACTATTTTTTGGGAAAAATTTAAATTTAGTTGGATACAATCATAAGGCGCACATCCCAGTTGTGCCTCAAGCATAGGAGCATGAGGATCAAATGAGCAGGGAAGGCATAGGGTGCACCCTAATGGCAGCTCAAATTTTAAAATTTTGTGATTTTTAAGCCTTCCACTTTTTGGTTTAGTTTTCAGTCTCTAAAGGCCTTGAAACTTGATTGAATAGGCTATTGCCTTTTTCGTCGGGTGATAGAGGTTGAAAATTAGACGTTCATAATAATGTTGACTTATGGATCATGTTATTGGGCTGTGGAGATTACATTACAAAGTATCAAATAGAAAAAGCTATGAATTGGAAAGAAGAGCTTTTTATTTACGGATTTTGATTTTGCTTTCCAAAGAAACTGAAACTTATAATAGATGGTTTATACATCATAGTCTGACCATTTTTTATTTAAAAAACAAAATTTAATATAACCAGATACAATAATGAGGTACGCATCCTAGCTGCTTCTCATAAGCAAGAGCATAAGGATCAAATGAGAAGGGAAAACATAGGGTGCACTCCTTGGGCTGCACCCGATCACTGCTGGCATCTCAAACTTCAAAATTTCATGCTTTTCAAGTCATGCAATTTTTGATTTAGTTTTCACTCTCTAAAAGTCTTAGAACCGTGACTTATAAGCTCATCTCTTTATAGAATAAGCTCATGCCTTCCTCATTAGTCTCTAAAGGGTTGAAATTAGGTGTTTACAGTAGTGTTGACATATGGATGATGTTATTGGGCTGTGGTGATAACGTTACATAATACCAAATTCACATCTTCAAGGTATAGATAGAGAAAAAGCTGTGAACTAAAAGAAGAGCTTTTTATTTAGGGATTTTGATTTTACTTTTCAAACAAATCCAAAAATAAATTGGATGTTTGATACATCGTAGTCTAACCAATTCTTTTTTATTTTATTTCATTATTTATTTATTATTTTTTTTTTTTTTTTGGGATACAAAATCTAATTTAGCTTGATACAATTATGAGGTGCACACCCTAACTGCGCTTTATATATGGAGAATGAGGATATGAGAGAAAGAGGATCAAATGCAAAGGAAAAGTATAGATGCACTCCTTAGACAATGTCCCATCTGTACTGGTAGTTCAAACTTAAAAATTTCATGATTTTCAGACTTTCAACTTTTGATTTTACTTTCAATCTCCAAAAGCCTTAGAATCGTGACTTGTAAACTCATCTCTTGTAGAATAAGCTCTCACCTACTTCATTGGGTTCCAAAGCTTGAAAATTATGTTTTCACAACGGTGTTGACTTGTCGATGATAATGTTAAGCTGTGGTGATGGCATTATGCAATACCTGATTCTCTTCTTCAAGGTATAGATTGAGGAAAGTTGTGAATTAGAAAAATGAGCTGTTTATTTAGGAATTTTTATTTTGCTTTCTAAACGAATCCAAATTTAAAATGGACAGTTTATACATCATTGTTTGATACACTAAAAAAAAAAAAAAATTTACTGACTAAAAATTTTGTCAGTAAATTATTTTTTTTTTTTGTCAGTAATATATATAGCGACTATTTACCGACAAAAAAATTTAGTCGGTATTTAGTTTATCAGTAACACAATTTATCAATTAAATACTAAACTGTCAGTAATTACTAACAAAATTTTAGTCTGTAAATTATTTTTATATTTTTGGTAAAATAACTTATATCATTAGAATTTTTTTTGGGAAGATAATTTAATGACTAAATTTTGAGTTAGTAATCTGTTGGTATATTTTTATTTTTTAAAAAACAAAAAAAAGTCGGTAATTCGTTGGTAAATTTTAAATAAATATATTTCAAAAGTAAATATTTTATCGATAATACGGTAATTTTATAAATTAATTTTTAAAAAATAAAAGATTTTGTCGGTAATCCGTCGATAAAATTCTTTTTTTTTTTAAATACATATTCTTCAAAAAATAGGAATAATAATCTAAAAAATTAAAATTTTTAGAATGAACATGAAAATTAAGAAATAAAAAGTTATAAAATAAATTAGGAAGCTTAAAGAATATAAAAAATGACTAAATTAAAAAATAAATTAAAATTATATTTCAAAACTACAAAAAGAATGAAAAGAATATAAAATTAAGAGAGAAAATAATAAAAGTAAAAAAGAAAAGGTAAGTTAAATAATTTATTAAATTTATTTTTTTTGTTTACTAAATTTATATAAAAAATTTAATCAAAAAATTAAATTTAAGATAGCAAATAATTATTTTTTAAAAAAATCACATTAATACTTTTTTTATGCTATAAAACAATTTAAGAAATATAAATAATAAATTATAAAAATTAAAAAATAAAAAAAATTGAAGTAAATTTAATAGATTTTTTGTATTGAAGGGTTTGAAATTGAAGAAATAAAATAGAAAAAAAAAAGAATATGAAGCAAAGAGTATATAAGTATTAAAGAGTATAAAAATATTAAGTGATGAAAACGAAAATGAAAAAATAATTAAAAGAGAAAGAAAGAAAAAGAAAATTTATTTTTGAGAAATGGAGAGAAGAAATTGAGAAATTAAAAGATAAGAAAAGAGAAAGATAAAAAAAAAAAAAAAAAAAGGAAAGAGAAAAAGCGTGGGAAAAAATGATGAGAATGAGCCTTTTTATACTTTTTTTATACCATTTACTGACTAATTACCAATTAAATTTTCGTTAGTAAATTTTTCAAATGAAAATTTGGAGGGAAATTTCTCTCCAAAATTTTTATTTACCAACAAATTAACAACTAGATTTATGTTGGTAATTTTCTTTTATTTTTTAAAAATCAAATAAAAATTTTGAAGGACAATTTTCATCTAAAATTTTCATTTATCGACTGATTACTAACTAAATTTTTTTCGGTAATTTATTTTTTTTATTAAATAAAAATTTAGAAGGAAATTTTCGACTAAAATTTTTATTTACCAATAGAATAATATTGTCAGTAAATTAGAAAGCTTTTATAATTAAATTAAAGAAAATTTTGGTTTTTGATTTACCGACTAAAAGTTTTATTGGTAAATTTATTGATAAAAATTTTAGTCAATAATTCCAAAATTTTTTGTTGGTAAATTAAAAAAATATTTTGTTCTCTAATTTATCGACTGAAAATTTTGTTGGTAAATTAGAAAGCTTTAGTACTTGAATTAAAGAAAATTTTGCTTTTTGATTTACCGACTAAAAGTTTTGTTGGTAAATTTACCGACGAAAATTTCAATCAGTAATTTCAAAATTTTTTGTTGGTAAATTAAAAAAATATTTTATTCTCTAATTTACCGATTGAAATTTTTTTCAGTAAATTTACTGGCGGAATTTTTTTTTTTAGTAAATTAGAAAACTTTTGTAATTAAATTAAAAAAACATTTGCCTTTTGATTTACCGACTAAAATTTTTGTCGGTAAATTTACCTACAAAAATTGCAGTCGGTAATTTCAAAATTTTTTATCAATAAATTAAAAAAATATTTTGTTCTCTAATTTATAGACTGAAATTTTTGTCGGTAAATTTACCAACGAAATACTTTTTTCTGCAAATTAGAAATCTTTTATAATTGAATTAAACAAAATTTTACTTTTTGATTTACCGACTAAAATTTTGATCGGTAAATTTACTGACAAAACTTTTAGTTGGTAAATTGTTAGTAATTTTTTGCACATTATTTAGCGATGAAATTTAATAGTCCTTAATTTTTTGTTAAAAAATCGTCGGTAATTTGTCAATAATTAAAAAAAAAAGAAAGAAAATTTTTATTTATTGTTGGTATTTTGTCAGTAAATTAATAAATTTACTAACAAAATTATTTCCGTTTTCTTGTAACGATAGTTTTTTAAAACAAAATTTAATATAGTGGGATATAATGATGAGGTGGTGAACCTTAGTTGCAACTCATGCACAATCTTAGGGTTGTGCTCCATCCACGCTGGTAGCATCAATTTTAAAATTTCATGATTTTCAAGCCTTTGACTTATTGGTTTCGTTTTCAAACTCAAAAGCCTCAAAACCATAGTTTGTAAGCTCATCTCATGATAGAATACGCTCTTGCCTTTCTTATCAGGCATTAGAAGTCTAAATCTGGTGTTTACAATAGTGTTGACTTTTGGATGATGCTGTTGGACTGTAGTTTTACATTATATAGTACCAAATTCACTTATTCAAGGTATAGATAGAGAAAAAGTTGTGACTGCGAAGAGGAACTCTTTATCTAGTTATTTTTATTTTTCTTTCCAAACAAATCCAAACTTAAAATGGATAGTTTATAAATCATAGTCCAACTGTTTATTATTTTTTTTTTTTGGAAAACAAAATCATTAAGCATATAGCCTAGGTACGCCTCATGCGAATGCTTATGGCTACACACTATCCATGTTGGCAGCTCAAATTTTAAAATTTTATAATTTTCAAGCCTTTCACATTTTAGTTTAGTTTTGAATCTCCAAAGGCCTTAGAACATGACTTGTAAACTCATTTCTTGATAGAATAAGCCCTTGGCTTTCTCATCGGGCGATAGAAGTTTAAAATTAGGTGTTTACAATGATTTTGACTTTTGGATGATGTTGGGCTATGATGATTACATTACATAGTAACAATCACTAATTTAAGGTATAGATTAAGAAAAAATTGTGAATCGCAAAGAGAAGCTTTTGATTTTTCTTTTCCAAATAATTCCAAATTTAAAATGGAAGGCTCATAAATCATTGTTCGACATTTTTTTTTTTTTTTTGGAAAGCAAAATCATAAGGCGCGCATTCTAGTTGCTCCACATGTACATGCTTAGTGTTGTGCCTGATCAATATTGCTATTAAAGTTTCCAAATTTCGAGATTTTCAAGCCTTCCACTTTTCAATTTAGTTTTCAATCTCCAAAAGCCTTAGAACTGTGACTTGTAAAATCATATCTTGATAGAATAGGCTCTTGCCTCTCTCATTGGATGACAAAAGTTGAAAATTAAGTGTTCACTATGGTATTTACTTGTGGATGATGCTGTTAGGTTATGGTGATTATTGTATATAGTATTAGATTCACTTCTTCAAGGTATAGACTTAGAAAAAACTGTGAATTGGAAAGAGCATCTTTTTATTTAAGGATTTTGATTTTGCATTCCAAAAAATCCAAACTTGAAATGGATGGTTTATGAAGGAATATTGGGTGCAAATTAAGTGGAAGCAACATGGTAAGTGAAATTTCAAACAATTTAAAATTTCATTTACACCCAAATGGGTTTAATAAATATTCATCCAATAATCTAATTAATGTGTAAAACACATAAGAAAGAAAGAAAATGAAGTGGTAATTAATCATGTTACCTCTTAAAGCCAATGACTTTAGTTCTTCTTTCCACGCTAAAAGATTCCCAAGTGTTAAGCCTCTAGATTGTCCACACCAAACTTCACCTCCAAGGCACACCTTGATTTGTTTAGATGTTCTTGATTCTCTCTCTTGGTAGCCAGATTTGAATACAAGATCTTTTAAGACAAATCGTTGGTGATTTGATTTCTTTTAATTGATATGGATATATCTTTTCAACAAAAGAAACCTTTGTTCTTTCACAAAGAACAAAGAATAAGAAATGAAGAACAAGAAAATTGAAGAACTCTTCTTCTCTTTTTCTTCTCTCAAAACTTAGTTACTTAGGCTTCTCAATAGAAAAGATGTGTATAAAGCATTCTTTAATTAACAACATCATTTGCATTTTAAATAGCCAACCACTATGTTGTTAATTAGGGAACAAATAAGATATTTATTTTGCTTTTTACTTTAAGCTTAAATGGAAAAGACCAACTTATCCTTTATGGTTTATGAAAACTTCCAATAAGCCTTAAGTAGTTAAAAGACTATTTTAACCATGGTTACCTTTCTCTAACCCCTAAATTTATCACATAGGCTTTAGGGTTGGAGAAATTCTCTAACCTCTAAACTCATTATATGGACTTTAGGTTATAGAAAATCTCTAACCCCTAAATTGCCTCTCTCCATTTCTCAAATGGACTTGGGCTATTTAGGGTTTTGTCTAAAGCTCAAAATCAATTCTTTTAACTCATCCATAGTTTTAATTAATTTAATCCTTCTCATTTATATAATATATAAATTAGGATTTAATTAATAAGAAATCATTTTGGATTTAAACTTTAAGACATGCTAGGGTCTTTGTAAGTTTAATTACAAGTTCAATCCTTTTACCACTAATCAATTAATTAAATACTTTAATTAATTACTATGGTAAACCTTTTATCCTTGGAAGGTAAATATTTTTGGGTGTGTGACTTTCTAGGTTCGTGTCTAATTAGCAATGGGATTGAGAAAACACTTTCCTCTACTAATGTGAAATCCCTATTTCACCCTTAATCCTATAAGTCATAAGTGACGCCTAGCATAGCATTTCATGACTACCTAATTAGAATGAATATGAGTGTTTAATCACTTATTCATTTCATAGACCATTGATCATAATTAATATACACTAAAATCCCTTCATTACGAAATCCCAATCTTAGCTAGGGTCATGGATTTGTCAAACCCTAATATGCTTCAATCATATGTCAATGTCTCGATTCTAATTCTTCATAAAATTGTTTCCTACTACAAACCTTTTCTAGTGAATCTTTACTACCTTGGCATTTGATTACTAAGAATAATCAGATAGCATAGGATTTCTTCTTTGTTTATTCAAGTTAATGAATTCTCTCTTGGCGATCACTTATCTCCATTTATAACTAGTTAGAATTATCACATACCATATACCAATACTTGAATAGCATTAGTACGTAAGTAGTAATAAATTTCAACTACTGATGAATGAGATATAGTGTCCCTCAAGTCAAAGGATTATATGTATAATTATGACCTAAATGATGATTTATTGACTAGCAATAAAACTCAATGTCATCATCATCTAACATCACAGTTCGATCATTAATCTTATGAATATCCACATGTTTATATCGATAACATTTGTCAAACAGCATGATGCTCACTGTCTCTATAATCATAAGTATCGTGTATTGATTATAGATTATAAACAAAAGTGATGAACTTCTGGAATTAATGATGCCTAGTCATTAATCCTATGACTATGAACATTTTAAAGTATTTATTTAAGAGCTATCTTCCATCCATATTCTCAACACTTGTGAATAGTTTGATCATTTTTTTTTAGAAAATAAAATTTAATATAGTGGGATACAATCATAAGGTGTGTGCCCTAATTGTGCCTCACACGTAGGGGCATGTGGATCAAATAAGTAGGGAAAGCATAGGGCGCCTCCTTAGGCTAAATCCCTCACTGTTGGCAACTCAAACTTTAAAATTTTGCTATTTTTAAGCCATGCATTTTTCAATTTAGTTTTTAATCTCCAAAAGCCTTAGAACTATGATTTGTAATTCATCTTTTGATAACATAGGCTATTATCTTTTGCATCAGGTGATATAGGTTGAAAATTAGGCTATCAAAATGGTGTTGACTTATGGATGATGTTATTAACCTATGATGATTACATTACATAGTACCAAATTCACTTCTTCTTTTTTGCATTGAGAAAAAGTTATGAATTGGAAAGAAGAGGTCTTTTTTAGGGAATTTGATTTTTCTTTCCAAAGAAATCAAAACTTATAATGGACGGTTTGTAGATCAAAGTCTTACCATTTTTTTTGGAAAACAAAATTTAATATTGTGGGATATAATCATAAGGAGTGCATGATAGTTGCGCCTCATGTGCTAGAGTATGAGGATCAAATTATTAGGGAAAGCATAGGGCACCTTCGTTATGTTGTGCCTGAAGAAATAGTGGAGCCAAATGTAGCATAAGGAAGGTGGTGAGGTGAAATTTCAAACATTTTAAAATTTCACTTCACCCAATTTTGGTCCAAAATTCATTCAATCAATCAATTAATTTGTGTGCAAAACACATATGAATATAAAGAAGAAGGAAGAGTAATCATATTACCTCTTGTAGGTTCCTTCTTTCTTTAACAAAGAGCTTTCCAAGTGTGAAGCTTCTATATCATCCATACCTAGCTCACCTTTAAGTTTCCTCTTAATTTCTTTAGTGTTCTTAAATCCTCTCTTGGTTGCCCAATTTGATTCAAGATTTCCCTCAAAAATGCTTCAAGAATTTAAGGTTTCTCTTTGATTTGCTTTAGACTAAACACATTTTCAATTTGCAAGCATTGGTTCTTTCACAAAGAATAAAGAAAAAAATTGAAGATCAAAAGAAAAGTTAAAGAAACACTTTCTTCATTTTTCTTTCTCTCTCAACTTCTCTCTCTACAAATGCTTCAAATGTTAAAAAATGATGTTCTCCTCTTCTTCTTTGCAACATAAAAGCTAAGGCTTTTATATCTTTCCAAGACTTAACACTAAAGTCTTCACAAAGACTTAAATATCCTTTTACATTCTTCTAGCTCACCATTTGGTGAAAGGGCAAAGTTGACTTTGCTACTTCAAATGATGAAATGACCATTATATCCTTTAGGGGTAAAATGGACATTTCCATTGACTAAAAGATGTAATTATAATTTTAATCTTAGTAGAAAATTCTCTAACCCCTAAACCCATCATATGGGCTTATGGATAGTGAATTTTCTCTAATCCCTAAATTGTCTCTTAACCATATCACATATGAACTTAGGCCACATCTCATGTGTTAAGGATTGTTACTAAGCTTAAAATTAAGTCTTTGATTTAGTTCAAATCAATTTTTAATTCAATCTTTCTCATTTACATCATATACAAATTAAGATTTATTTGAATAGAAACCTTCATAGATTAAACATCAAGACATGCTAGGGTCCTTGTAAATTTAATTACATGTTTAATCATTTTACCACTAATCAATTAATTAAATACTTTAATTAATTATTATGGTAAACCTTTTACACTTGGAAGGTGACCACTTTTGGGTGTGTGACTTTCTAGGTTCATGTCCAATTAGTAATGGGAATGAGAAAATATTTTTCTCTACCAATGTGAAATCCTCATTTCACACTTAGTCCCATAAGTCGTGAGGGATAGCTAACATTCCATGTCATGACTACCTAATTAGAAATGAATTTTTATAATTGATAACTTTAAATGTCACATGGACCATCGATCATAAATCATCATGCACTAGAATCCCTTCATTAAAGATCCCAATCTTGGCTAAGGTAATGGTTTATGTCAAACCCTAATGTGCCTTGATTCTATGTCCTTATCTCGGTTCTAATTCTTGATGAGATTAGATTCCTACTAAAAACTCTTTCTAGTGAATCTCATTGTCTTGGCCAAGAACTTAAGTATCAAGAATAACCAAATAGCATAGGATCTTAACCTCATTTACTTGAGGTAATGAATTCCATCTTAGCAATCACTTATCTCCATACATAACAAATTAAAACCATCATATGCCATATATCTATATATGAATAGCACGTCTATCTAATCTATAATAAATCCTAATTTCCTATATATAAGATATAGTATCCCTCAAGTGAAAGGATTATATGCACTATTATGACCTAGATGATAAATAATTGACAAGTAGTAAAACCCCATATTATTATCATCTAATGTCACAGTTTGACTATTCATCCTATGAATATCCACGTATTTGTATTGACATCACATGTCAAGTAGCATGAGACTTACTACCTTTATAATCATCTGTATCACATACTGATTATAGAAAACAAACAGAGGTGGTGGTATTTTGGAATTAATGATGCCTAGTCATTAATCCTATTACCAGGAACATATTTAAAAGATTTGTACAAGAGCGATCTGTCTCTCATATTCTCAACACTTGAGAATAGATCCTCTTACAAATACTTAAGGACTATATTCAATAATATGAAACCTTTTTCACATTATGAATATATTATTGTGCCATTAGAAATTAATATCCACTATTATATAACTATTATATGGCTCCTAGGACACATACTGCTATTAGTGCCCCATCCCTGTTTGCAACTCAAATTTTAAATTTTCATGATTTTTAGGCCTTCCACTCCTTAGTTTAGTTTTCAATCTCTAAAAGCCTTATAACCATAACTTGTAAAACTTATCTCTTAAAAGAATAAGCTCTTGTCTTCCACAACAGGCTTTAAAAGTTGAAAATTCAGAGTATACAAAGGCGATAACTTGTTATTGATGTTGTTAGGCTATGATGAAAA
Organism: Reutealis trisperma; assembly: GCA_947687605.1. Lineage (NCBI taxonomy): Eukaryota > Viridiplantae > Streptophyta > Magnoliopsida > Malpighiales > Euphorbiaceae > Reutealis > Reutealis trisperma. The sequence continues at coordinate 348,019 of CANTUT010001362.1, forward strand.
CATTACATAGTATAAATTCATTTCTTCAAGGTATAGATTTAGAAGAAGCTATAAATTGGAAAGAGGAAGTTTTAATTTAGGGATTTTGATTTTGCTTTTGCAAACATATCCAAACTTAAAATGGAAGGTTTATACATCATAGTCTGACTGATTCTTTTTTATGCTTTTGAAAAAAAATCTAATTTATTTGAATACAATCTTGAGGCACCTGCCTAGATGCACCTTATATGTATGAGAATGTGGATTAAATAAGTAGGTAAAGTCTAGGGTGCTCTCCGTGTCATGTCCTATCCTTGCTAATAGCTTAAACTTAAAAATTTTGTGATTTTCAAGCCTTTCACTAAAATTTCATGATTTTCAAGCCTTTCACTTTTCAATCCCCAAAAGCCTTAGAAATGTGACTTATAAAGTCATCTCTTGACATAATATGATCTCGCTATCCTCATCGGGTTATAGAGGTTAAAAATTAGGTGTTTATAATGGTGTTGACTCATAAATGATGCTGATGGGCTGTGGTGAGGACATTAAATAGTACCAAATATACTTCTTCAAGGTATAGATTAAAAAAAACTGTGAATTGCAAAGAGGATGTTTTTATTTAGGGATTTTGGTTTTTCTTTCCAAATAAATCCAAAGCAAAATGCATAGTTTATAAATCATAGTCTGATTTTTTTTTTTTAGAAAATAAAATCATAAGGCACGCACCCTAGTTATGCCTCATTTGTCTGCTTAGGTTACTCCATATCTATGCCAACAGCTCAAATTTTAAAATTTGCCATTTTTAAGCCTTCCACTTTTTGATTTAGTTTTTAATCTATAAAAGCCATGGATCTGTGATGTTATAGGCCAATTTAGTTGCAACGGTCTGTGAACCCTTAATTTTGCACCTTCTAGTATGTGTTTGAACTTTAGAAGCACTTAAACTTGATAAACAAACCTTCAGAAGTCAAAAAATCCCAAAATGGGAAAATCAAAACATTTCTTTTTGACATTTGAATCCTTTCAAATCATCCGGGAATGAGTAATGAGTACAACATAATTAGAATCATGAAAAATGGACAAGAAACGAGGAAGAAAGGTCGAAAATGGCAAAATGAACCAAAACAGGCCCGTTGCCACAAAGGCTTCTACGGCACTACCATAGAGAGCTTTATGGCACTGTAAAGCTCTCTGTGACAACTCCGGTGAAAACCCTATTTTTTGTAATCCTACGTTGGAATTTGATGCCTTCTATGCTCTAACCCTTCCTCTATATATAGATGGCCTCTCTACACTTCAAGAGACCAACTTGTAGAGTTGGAAAAGCATTAATTTCAAGCAAACTACTTTGCATTTGCTCCTTGCTTAACAAAGCAAGTTGGGGGGTTTCTCCTTGATTCCTACTTAACTAGTTAAAGGCTTTCTGCCCGCCTGTTCGAGGTGAGTCTATTGCCTAAAGCTCATTTTTCTAGTCGGAGGCTAGCCACCACCTACCATCCAAGGCTAGCTGCTGCCTGCCATATGAGGCTAGCCGCCAACAGCCATCCAAGTTAGCTATTGCCTGCCATAAGAAGCTAGCCGCTACTAGCCATCCAAGATTAGTTGCTACGTGCCATCTGAAGCCAGTTGCCGCCTGTCGTTTGAGGCTATCGACTGCCCACCTTGAGGTTAGTTGCCGTTTGCCATCCTAAGCCAGCTGCCATATGCCATCTGAGGCCAATCATCATTTATCATTTGAGGTAAGCTTCTTTTTCTTTAATTTTCTTTTATCTAAATTTTCTTGCCTCTTTTAGTTAATTAATTAAATTGATTCATTTAGATTGTTAGCTAATCAACTCAATAATCAATTAAACTAATTAATTACTCAACCCTCTTTCAATCAATCAATCAAAACATGATAAAGTGGCTAGGCTAAACTAACCCCTTTGCAAAAAGGGAGAACTGCATGGGTTATGATTTCCATTCAAAGAGATACATAAGCATGCTTGGTTAAGGCATTGAATCCAATTAAAACTAACCAACTCTCCCCCCTATCACCTTCTTCATTTATTTTTCTTTTGCTTTCCTTTACTTTGATATTAGGTTTAGTTTGGGGAATATGTGACTTCCTTAGAACCCATAAGGGCTAAAGGAGGTATCCCCTAAGTTTGGGATTTTCTTTTAATATTAACTTTCTCTTATTTCAAACCTTAACTATGTTTTTTTTTATTGACATAGATGAATTGAATGATCATGCATATTATAAATTGTTCATGCATTTTAATTTGTTTTTGAAATATGTTTTAAGCCACTCTTATATTCATTGGCCAAACTTATTTTGTTAAAATAAACTGAAAACCTAATCCCCAAATCCTCTTTGGTTTCGAGTCTAGTGATCTTTTTCCTTTGGGTAATAATTAGAGTCAAATGGATTTTTTCTTATATTTTCCCAAATAAAAATAAATTAAGGTAGTGACTCTAAGAAATAATTTTCAAACCTATCAAAGATAAGCCCGAGGGCTTCCTCATGAGTTCTTTCCTAAATGAGCATTTCGATTCCCTTTAGTGGATCGGACTGGTACTTGGGCGAGGCCTCACATAATCCTACGAAATAGGGAGATGTAACATCACCTAAACCCTTAAAACCTCATTTAATTTATTATCAATTTTTGATTCTTGTTAATATAACTCATCCTAAGATTCGAACTTGCATTACCTTATCACATTTCCTCTTACCATTTATTTACCATTTACACACTTATTTGCAATTTCCATAAACCATTTTATATTTAATCATCACCATCCATAGAATAATATTTAAATACAAAAATACAATTATATAATATAAGTATGTTCCACAATACAAATTAATAATTTACATATTAATGCAAAATACCAAAATAGCAGCGCTATTTCCAAGTGGTAGAACAAAGCTTGGAATTTACCTTATTAACTCATTAATTGACCTGAAAAATTTAAATAACTAAGGAATGAGATAAAACTCAATGATTACATAATAACATAATACAATATACACATATAGATGGTTAATAATGTAGGCTCATTATTATAACAAAAGAAGTGATGTTAATCAAAATTGTCAATATGGAATAATTTTTCATTTATAGCAGGAGCAATATCTTTAGCATAAATAATATGATTATTAGAAGCGGTGTGCTTCCTACATATAATTAAAAAGCGATAGCCTAAGTATTGCTAACTTACATATATCACATTGCACATGATTGATAAGGTCTTACAGCTAGGATTTCCTTCCTAACAAGGGTTGGGTACTCTTGCCTTGCATGTAGTCTTATACCAAGTGCACAAGATCTGATGTATTACATCACATAAGAGGAGAATTTCTGCTTGGTAATGGTATAAATGAAAAGGACACATATGTAATCTATGAAAGAATTTAATGAAAATTATAACAATGTATGGATGGGTATTCTTCGTTGGTCACAATATCAAAACAATATGAATTTGGCTCACAATGGCTGAATTACATAGTGAAAACAACATTTTCAAATGGCTCAATAATCAATAGGGTAATTCATGCTTAATATGGACTTGTGATGCATTTCAATGGAAGGTGGTTTGAATAATGGTTGTTCACATTTATGGCACATAGCATATTATAATATTAAATATTCACCTTGAACTCCTTAGCTCCTAATTGCACTAAAACTTGGTTGTGATGATATTCCTCGCAATCTTGAACCATGTCCTTTGCCTTTGTCTTTAGATTCTACAATTATATTATTCAAATTGCACATTAATCAATACCTAGTAATGTCATTAATTATAATCTAGCTCAACCTTATTATTACTTCTCTTAGTCCTAACTCTAATCATATTACAAGATCATTTTAAGGTTAAGAAACATTAAATAATTTACACATATGCATATTACAAATTGCAGCACTTACATTAGTCATCTTCCTTTAGTGTCCGAATGCAATTGTAAAGGAAATATAATTCCCTTCCATTCAAATTTCACCATGTAACTTGGTAATCATTTAATTAAAATTTTTCAAAGTAAATTCAATAATCATTAGGACTAATTAAATCCCAATTTAAGAAATAAATTCAATACTCATTAGGACTAATTAAATCCCAATTTAAGAAACTCTAATTTAGTTAAATCTTCCCAATTTGGGAAAAATCAAGTTTAACAATTAATTTGCAAAATTAATTCATTAGTCACCACGTTAACCTCATCCCATGCTTAATTGATCATTCAATTGCTTAAATTCAAATTTAAATCTCCAAATCCGCTATTTGACCTATTAATTCTAGAATTTGGGAAAAATCATTAATTTCTCATTCAAACTTCAAATTGAACATGAATTTATGAAATTAACACCTAAATAATCAATATTCATCTGTCAATTAAAATTAAACCACTCTAGTTTATAAAATCCTAACTTTGCCATATTAAGGTGATTTGGATAAAACATATAATTCCTTAATCAATCTTCAAATTGACTTTTGAATTATAGAATTAGCATGATGAGAAGTCTATATCATTAATCCAATCATCAAAAACAATCATTATAATATAAGGTTCCCATTTATTTTGGTTTATGCCTCCAAAATTTCAAGTTTTAAACTAAGCTTCCATAATTCATTTTAATGCTATGAAAATCATTATTCTCCACTCCAAATAACCTTAGATGCCTTCAAATTAATTTAAAAGCTTCTCTCTCTTTTATTTCTTGAAAAGGCCAAATGCATACCTAGGATTTCTAAGATTTTATTTCAAGTTTCCATAATTCATTTTTACATGGCCAACCATTAATTCTCAAGCCTAAATTTCATGTCCCATTAAGAAACAAGCAAAATAAATCCTCCCTAAAATTACCCTAGCTTGGCCAAATTATATAGATGAAGGAAGATAGGAAATATGCAAACATGTACACCAAATCCATGTTAGGAACAAGAAAGAAATAGTTGAGCATGAAATTTCACCTTGGAAAGCTTTGATTTGAATCCTAGGATGATATGACCAAAATATGGAAAAGTGTTCATCTTAGGCTTGAATTTTTGTTAAGATGTTTGGAAAATGAATAAGATGAACATAAGTTTATGTGTCTGTGTGTGTATGTGTGTGTATGTGTGTGTGTGTATGTGTGTGTGTGTGTGTGTGTGTGTGGATGATAAATGGTGATGATTTATTTTAATCGATTCAATGGCTATGATTTCATGCATCTAAAGGGATGGTTAATAGTAAAAGAAATGATAGTGTGTAATTTAGGATTTTGATGTAGGAAAGGTAAATTTTAATTTGGAGAAATAACTGGCTTAGTAAATAGTGGTGGGTTCAAAGTAAAATTTTGTGCCTTTACCTTTGTTTACCCTTTGGCAACTATTTTTAACCTTTGGTAAGTTTTAGTTTTACCCCTCTAATTGGGCCTAATGGGCTAGCCACTTAATGGGCCTGGGTTTGGAATCCATAAGCCTATGTATAAACTCATTACTATACATCATTCACATTTAAGTATCTATTTTGACCATTATGTTTCTATTTTTAATTCACTAATACACCCACACCTTGTGTACTTTCTAAGGCTAATTTCAATTATTCACACATGTCCATTATATAGGATCTTGAAATAGGTGATAAATCGATAAGTGTTATAATGCCTTAAGGTAAATAGGTCATTCAATAATATTACAGTAAGAGTAAGTTACAATTTAATAGGTCATATTTTAGTAGATGTCGAATAAGTAATTGCCAAGCTAGCAGTTCATATAGTTTTAGTAGGTATTTCAAACAAATAAGCCAGATAATTCCATAGGCGATTTAAGCTAGCAACCTAGCTAGTATTGTAGGCATATTAAGCTAGCATGGCTCTTTAATTACATATTATAACACTTCAAAGAAGCGAACATGTCACATATTATGACATTATAATCAAGCAAGTAGGTTCCCTATACCTAAGTAGACTTCTTTAGGTTTTAGTTTAATTTAATAACACAATTCTCATCAAATTAATCTTTCAATGACATTTTTTTTTTTTTTTGTAAATTCTCATAATTCTAATGGCATTTGCTAAGGCAAACCTTGGGTATTACATGTGACTTGTAAACTCATCTCTTAATAGGATAGGCTTTTGCCATTCTCATCAGGTGACAATAGTTTAAAATTTTGCATTTACAATGGTATTAACTTTGCATGATGTTGTTGGGCTATGGTGATCACATTATATAATACCAAATTCACTTCTTCAAGGTATAGAATGAGAAAAAGCTATGAATTGTAAAGATATGTTTTTATTTAGGGATTTTGATTTTGCTTTCCAAACAAATCTAAAAATAAAATTGATGATTTTTACATCATTATTTGATTGTTTTTCAAAGAAATCAAAAACTTGATATAGTGGGATACGACCATAAGGCCTAGGCCTTAGCTACTCCTCTTATGCAGGAGAATAAGGATCAAATGATCAAGGAAAGCATAGGGTGCACTCCTTAGGTTGCGCCCCATCCATGCTAGTAGATCAAATTTTAGAATTTCACCATTTTCTAGCGTTTCACTTTTTGGTTTAGTTTTCAATCTATAAAAGCCTTAAAAACCTAACTAGCAAACTCATCACTTTATAGGATAGGCTCTTACCTTTCTCATCAAGTGATAATAGTTTCAAATTTTGTGTTTACAATGGTGTTGACATTTGGATGATTTTGTTGGGCTATGGTGATTGCATTACATAGTACAAAATTCACTTCTTCAAGGTATAGATTGAGAAAAAATTGTGAATTGGAAAGATGAGCTCTTTATTTAGGGATTTTTATTTTGCTTTCCAAACAAATCTAAAGTTAAAATTGATGATTTTTATCTCACCATATCAATTTTTTTTTAAGAAAAAAAATTGATATGGTGAGATAAAACCATGAGGCGTGCACTCTAGCTACTCCTTTTACATGGGAGCATAAGGATCAAATGATCAGGGAAAGCATAGGGTGAATTCCTTGGGCTACACGCCATCCCTACTTGTAGATCAAACTTTAAAATTTTTTTTATTTTTAAGATTCAATCTATAAAAGCCTTAGAACTATGACTTACAAACTAATCTTTTGATAAAAAAGCTCTTGCCTTGCTCATCGAGATCCAGAGTTAAAAATTAGGCATTCAGAATTCGAAAGAGGACCTTTTTATTATATGTCATTGTCCAACTTATTTTTGGGAAAACAAAAATTTAATATAACGGGATATAATTATAAGGCATGCGCCGTAGCTACATCTCATTCGCTGGAGCCTAAGGATCAAAAGAGCAAGGAAAGCATAGTGCACACTCCCTGGGATGTGTCTCATCCCTACTGGCAAATCAAACTTCAAAATTTCATGATATTCAAGCCTTCCACTTTTTGATTTAGTTTTCAAAATCTAAAAGTCTTAGAAACATGACTTATAAACTCATCTCTTGATAGAATAGGCTATTACCTTCATCATCGAGCTCCAAAGGCTTAAAATTAAGAATTTAAAATGGTGTTCGCTTATGGATGATGTTTTTGGGCTATAGTGATTGCATTACATAGTACCAAATTCACCTCTTCAAGGGATAATTGAGAAAAAGTTGTAAATTAGAAAGAGGAGCTTTTTAGTTAGGGATTTTGATTTTTCTTTCCAAAGAAATCATAACTCGAAATGAACAATTTATACATCATAGTCTGAAATTTTTTCTTGGAAAAAAAAATTAATATAGGGGGATACAATCATGAGAAGTATGAAGGTCAAATGAGTAGGGAAAGCATAGGGCACACTCCCTAGGCTGCACTCCATCCCTGCTAGTAGCTCAAACTTTAAAATATTTCAATTTTCAACCCTTCCAATTTTTGATTTAGTTTTTAGTCTCCAATACCTTAGAACCATGACTTTTAAACTCATCTTTTGATAAAATAAGATCTTGCCTTCATCATCTAGCTCTAGAGGTGAAAATTTTAGTGTTAACAATGGTGTTAGTAGGCTATTATTGGGCTAAATTGTTGATGTTATTGGGCTGTGGTGATGACATTACACTATACCAAATTGACCTTTTCAAGGTATAGATTGAGAAAAAGCTTTGGATTTAAAATATGAGCTTTTTACTTAGGGATTTTGATTTTGCTTTCCAAACAAATCCAAACTCAAAATGGACCATTTATACATCTTTGTTCGGCTGCAAAAAAAAAATAACATATTGGGATACAATTATAAGACACACGCCTTGGTTACACCTTAAATGTTGGAACATAAGATGAAATGAGCATTTAAAGCATAGGACACCTACCTAGGGTTATTCCTTGTCCCTTCTGGCAGCTCAAATTAAAAAATTTTGCAATTTCAAGCCTTCTACTTTTCAGTTTAGTTTTCAATCTTCAAAAGCCTTAGAATTGTAACTTATCTCTTGACAAAATAGGCTCTTGCCTTTCTCATCAGCCAACAAAGGTTGAAAATTAGGGGTTCACAATGGTGTTGACTTTTGGATGATATTGTTAGGCTGTCATGATTACATCACATGGTACTAAATTCACTTCTTCATAGTATAGCTTGAGAAAAATTTGTGAATTGGTACAATAAACTTTTTATTTAGGGATTTTTATTTTTCTTTCCAAAGAAATCTAAAATTAAAATTGACAGTTTATATATCTTTGTTCGAACTTTTTTAAGAAAAAAAATTAATATAGTGGGATATGATCATGAGGCACATACCACTGCTGTGCTTTATGTGAATGATCATAAGGATCAAATGAGTAGGGAATGCATAGGGTGTAGTCCTAGGGTTGTGCCTTATCCCTGCTTGCAAACTAAACTTTAATATTTTTTAATTTTCAAGCCTTTCACTTTTGTTAATCTCTAAAAGCCTAAGTACCCAGACTTATAAAATGCTCTCTTCATACAATAAACTTTTGCCTACCATATCAGACTCCAGAGGTTGTAAATTAGGCATTTACAATGGTATTAACTTATAAATGATGTTGTTAGGTTGCAATGATAACATTATATAGTACCAAATTCACCTTTTTAGGGTACAGACTAAGAAAAAGCTTTGAATTGGAAAGCAGAGCTTTTTATTTAGGGATTTTAATTTTTCTTTCCAAAGAAGTTGAAACTTAAAATAGAATCATAATATGATCTTTTTCTTTTTTGGAAAAAAAAAATTAATATAGCATGCCATATCTATAACTCATAGCAAGAGCATGAAGATCAAATGAGCAAGAAAAGTATAGTGCACTCTTTAGGTTGCACCTCATCCTTATTGGCAACTCAAACTTTAAAATTTTATGATTTTAAAGCCCTCTACTTTTTAGTTTAGTTTTCAAACTCCAAAGCCTTAGAACAATGAGTATATACTCATCTTTTGATAAAATAAGCTCTTGCCTTCTTCATCAGGTAATAAATGTTGAAAATTATGCATTCATAATGGTGTTTACTTAAGGATGATGTTATTGGGTTGTGGTGATAACATTACATCATACCACTTTCAATTTTTCAAGGTATAGATTGAGAAAATGTTATGAATTGGAAAATAAGTTTTTCATTTTGGGATTTTGATTTTGCTTTCCAAACTTAAAACAGCCATTTTGTACATAATAGTCTGACTAATTTTTTTTTTGGAAAATAAAATTTATATAGTAGGATTCGATCATGAGGTGTATGCCCTAGTTACACCTCATACACAAGGATCAAATGAGAAGGTAAAGCATGAAGCACATGCCTACGGTTGCACCTTATCCCTATTGGTAGCTCAAATTTCAAAATTTCATAATTTTCAAGCCTTCCATTTTGATTTAGTTTTAAATCTTTAAAAGCCTTAGAACGAAAACTTGTAAAATCATCTCTTGATAGAATATGCTCTTGCCTTTCTCATCAGGTGACAAAGGTTGAAGACAATGGCATTAACTTGTGGATGATGTTGATGGGATGTGGTGATTACATTATATCATAACCCAATTTCTAGGCTATGATACTCTTAGAGCTTAGGGAGACATGAAGTCAACTAAACCTGTAGAACACCATTGATCTTATTATCATTTAGCATATTAAAATTTATAACCTATCCTAAGATTGAAACCCCATTCACTCTTTACTATTTCCATTATTACTTTATCTATTCATTTATAGCCATTACACTTTAATGCCATTTCATAAACATTGATTAGAACATTATTCTTAAGTATTAGTAAATACTTTTTGTACATTCTTACTTATTATCACAAATATGTATGTATAGCAATTACTATCATTTATTTACAATATTCTCCAACACAATACTTTTTAATATTAAGCCTTTAAGTACTATAAAGGTTGAGATCGATTATCTTCAGAGTGTCACAAGCAAAAATCAAAACATAGCAGTTTAGCAGAGCAAGTTCCAAGTGGAGGAGCATAGCTCGGAATTAACCTTGCTAATGAATCACCCTGACCTAGAAAATTTTAAATAACTATGGAATGAGACAAGCTCAGTGAGTACATAATAATATAACATAATATGAAGGCAATATAAGATGTTATCACTTGGATGGGTTCAAGATAGCAATGGAGTGATGTTAATCAAAATTGGTCATTTTGAATTTTAGAATATGTTCTAGCAAAAATAGTAATGTTTTGGAAGCAAAAAGCTTCCTACACATGAATATTAAAGAGTGGCAGCCTAAGCGTTGCTCACATGCATCATGCTACACAAGATTGATCAAGCCTTGTGGTTAGGCGTTCCCCCTTAACAGAGGTTGGGTACTCTCGCCCTATTCACGAGCTTATACCAAGTGCACATTGTCTGATGTATTTCCTCACACCAAAGAGTATTTCTGCTCAATCATGGGTAACAATGAAAGACACATCCAAGATTTATAATAGGAATTCAATGGAAAATAGTTTGGCATATCAATCATTCTCATCGTTGAGCATAATATAGAACCAATATAGGAGGCTTATCATGGTCAAACATCATATAAGAAAGATATGGATTTCCAAAGGATAAACAATTAATAAGTAACCACATATTCAACGTCACTTTAAGTACATGTCAAAGGATGGTAATTTAAGCAATGGTTGCAAGCAATAAGGCATAATTACATCATATTATTAAATACTTACTTTGACTTTCTTTGCTCTTATTAATGTTCACTCTTGGTTAATTTAGTGTCCTTCATGGTCTTGAGCAATTTCCTTGCCTTTGCCTTCATCTTCTACACCCATATCATTTTAATTATATATCAATTAGTAACTAATGATGTTAGCAATTATAACTTATCTATCTTATACTTATTTTATTATTTCAACTTACAATAGGGGTGTATCAAAAACATTATATTCATACTTATTCTTATTTCTAATCATTTCCAAGCCAAATTCCTTATTCAATTTCGTGAATTTAAGTTTAAATCTCAAAATTCCTAAATTGATTCATAAACCCTAGAATTTGGGGAAAACTATTAATTTCCTTTTTAAACCTCAAATTAACTATAAATTCATCAAATTAACACCTATGCAATCAATTCCCATCAATTATTTTTAATTAATTCTGTAATAGCTAAGGATTTTATAGCCACTCTAATCACTAATAATACTAGAGGATTAGATTTTTGATTGTTCGTATAGTATAGAAATGATAAGGAATTGGGTAGGAACCTTGTGACTTAATATGCAATGTTTGCCTAGTTTACGATTTTATCATGAATAATTGTGCTCTAATGAATTAAATAGATTCATATGATAACTAATGATATATGTAAAGAAGTTAGAGAACACAAATTTGAAAGAAAGTTAAAAGGAAAATTTCTAAGTTTGTTAATGGACTATGGGCTTGTTAATGGACTATAGGGTTTTTAATGGATTATGGACTTGTTAATGGACTATAGGCTTATTGATTGGCTATGGGCTTGTTATTGGACCTTTAATTGTCAAAGGCCTAAACCAACAATAGTGGGCCAGCCTATGGGCCCATAATCGGTGTAACCTCAAGCTTATATGTTAGAATAGCTAGCCCAAAACCAAACAAAATGATGTTGTAGAGAGAGTTACAAAAATTGACCAAACTAGCCATAAACATTAACCTAAGTCAAAATCCTAAAACAAATTGAATTCCTATCTTTCTTACATACAAGTCTAGGTTCATTTTGAGCACTCTAACACGACATGATGAACATCACAATTGTGGAGAAAATCCTAGCCATCCAACTTATTCAAATCATAGCCATCCATCAAGATTAAATCTTATCCATTAGGTTGAGCTTGATCAAATCTTCACCATACAACCTATTATATATATATGCAAAATTTATGTTATGATCATCGTTTTGCCTATTTCTACACCAAAGTTTCACAATCACAAAAGAAACTCTTTCTACACCAAGAGCAATAAGAACCTTAGCAAACCAAAGCTAACCAAGGTGAGAAATTATGTTCATCTTCTCTTTTCTATGTTCTAAGGTTGATTTTAGTATTTTCGTTGTATAAAGTCTCTTTTACCCTAGATATAAAATTTGGCCAACATTAGGAAATGATCAAGGAAGTGTTTTAAATTCCAATTGAATATATCTATAGTTATTTTAGATGAAGAATAATAATTTAGAAGTGTTAAAATAAATTTTGGAAACTTGATTTAAGACTTGAACATCTTAGAGGCATAAACTAGTTAAAAGGGGAACTTGGTGTTCTAATGCTTGATTTTGATAATTGAATGATCATATATGTTTTATGATATGTTAATTTTTCATTTCTACAACTAATTTGAAGTTTTGATAGGAAATCATAAGTTTCTCTAAATTTGACCTAAGTGGGATAAGTTGGGTTTCTTATGAATAAGAGTGAATTAACCCAAGATAATTGATGGGAATTGATTGCTTAGATGTTAATTTGATGAATCTATGGTCAATTTGAGGTTTGAAAGGGAAATTCATAGTTTTTCCCAAATTCTAGGGTTTATGGAACAATTTGGGAATCATGAGATTTAAACTTGAATTAATGCAATTGAATAAGGAATTTAGCTTGGAAATGACTGGAAATAAAAATTAATATAAATATGAATATGATGTTATTAATACATCCCTATTGTAAGATGAAATAATAGAACAAGTATAAGATACAAATAGTAACACCATTGGTTACTAATTAATATGTAATTGAAATAATGTGAATGTAGAACTTCAAGGCAAAGGCAAGGAAATTGCTCAAGACTGTGAGGGACATTAAATTAATCAAGAATGAATAGTCAATAGGAGCAAAGAAGTTAAGGTGAGTACTTAATAATATGATGTAATTATGCCTTATTATCTGCAACTATTGCTTAAATTACTATCCCTTGACATGTACTTAAAATGACATTGGATATATGGTTGCCCATTGTTTGTTGAACCATTGGAAATCCATATCTTTCTTATAGTGATGAGCTCCTATATTGGTACTATGATGTGCTCAACAATGAGAATGATTGATATGTCAACTCACTCTCCATTAAATTCCTACTATAGATCTTAAATATGCCTTTCGTTGTTTCCCATGACCAAGCAAAAATCCTCTCTAATGTGAGGAAATACATCAGATCTTATGCATTTGGTATAAGCCCATGAGTAGGGTGAGAGTACCTGACCTCTGATAGAGGGAGCAGCTAACTGTAAGACCTTATCAAATTTATGTACTGTGATGTATGTGAGTGAGCAAGGCTTAGGCTGCCACTCTTTAATATTTTTGTATGGGAAGTTTTCCACTTCTAAGACATTATTATTTTTGCTAAAATGTACTCTAAAGTTCAAAATGACCAATTTTGATTAACATCAGTTTATTGCTAACTTGAACCTATTCAAGTGATAACTTATGTTGCCTTCATATTATGTTATATTATTATGTACTCACTGAGCTTGTCTCATTCCATAGTTATTTAAAATTTTTTAGGTTAGGGTGATTCATTAGCAAGGTAAATTCTGAGCTATGCTTCACCACTTGTAACTTACTATGCTAAAATGCTATGTTTTCTATTTTGCTTATGTCATCCTAAGGATAATCGATTTAGAGCTCCATGGTATTTGAAGACTTAATATTAAGAAGTAATGTGCTTAAAAGTATTATAAACAAATGATAGTAGCTGTTATATATACATATTTATGATAAGAATGTATGGATAGTATTTATTAATACTGAAGAATGATATGCTAATCAAAGATCATGAAATGGTATTAATGTGCACTAAATATAAATGAATGGTAAAGGTAATAATGGAAGAGGATAAAAAAAATGAATGGGGTTTCGATCTTGGGATATGTTATAAAGTAAGATATGCTAAATGATAATAAGATTTATAAGGTTCTACAGGTTTAGATGACCTTATGTCTCCCTAAACTATAGGACCATCATAGCTTAGGAATTGGGTTGTGACAAATTCACTCTTATTCATAAGAACTTTAATTTGTCCCACTTAGGTCAAATTTGGGGAAAACCTATAATTCCTCATTAAATCTTCAAATTAGTTATAGAAATGTGAAATTAACATAACATAAAACATATGTGATCATTCAATTATCAATATCTAGCATTAGAAAACTAAGTTTCCCTTTTAACTAAGTTTATGCCACTAGGATTTCCAAGTCTTAAATAAAGTTTCTAAAATTCTTCCTAACACTTTTAAATAATTTTTCTTCATCTAAAGTAACCATAGATGTATTTAATTAGAATTTAGAACACTTTGTCACTTCCTATCTTGGTTGTATCCAATACCTAGTATATTTAGAACACTTTCATTTTATTTTTTTTTTACCTAACTTCACATTAATCCTTTAATTCTCTAGCCAAACCCCCATATTTCATCTAAGATCATCCAAAACTACATCTTATACAAGCACACTCTTATGGTTGAATTTATGTATGATGTAGAAAAGATTTTATGCAACTAAAATGCTAAAATCAAACTTAGAACATAGAAAGGAAAGGGTGAACAAGATTTCTTACCTTGGGTAACTTCTATTTGTTAAGGTTCCATATTGATGTTGGTGTAAAGAGAGTTTTCTTTTAGTTAATGTAAGGCTTATGGTGTAGAGATTTGTAAATGGTTCACATAAGATGAATTAACATATATATATGATAGGTTGGATGGTGAGGACTTCACTGAGCTTAATCCAATGGCTAAGATTTAATCTTAATGAATGGCTATGATCTACTTCATTTAGATGGCCAAGATTTCATCTAAATTTATGATGTTTATCATGTGGTGTTGGAATGCTAAAAATAAACCTAAACTTGTATGTAGGAAAGATAAGATTTCAATTTGCTTTATGATTTAACTTTGGTCAATTTTTATGGCTATCTCTACAACATTAATTTCTATTGTCTTAGGCCAACTATTCTAGCTGCTTACTCACTTTTAGGTCCATAGGCTAGCCACTTCCTAGTAGGCTTGGCCCTTTGATGTTCCAGGACTCATTAATAAGCCCACAAGCCTATTAACATACTTAAAAATTTTCCTTTTAAATTCCTTTCTTTCCTTTTACTTTAACTTTCAAATTTGTGTTCTCTAACTTCTTTATATACATCATTAATCATCATATAAATTCTATTTAATTCATTAGAGCATAATTAATTATAACATAGTTAAACTAGGGTAAACATTGCATATTAAATCACAAGAGTTTACTATAATACCCAAGATTTCTCTAACCTATTAGAGTCACTAATGGTGACACCATAATGCTCATCTACTATACCATTCAAGGCCTTTCTAGCATATTAAGAATTACAAGAATATCAAAAGAAGTAATTTTAAATGAATAATGTGACTATGAGTAAAGAATATAGTCAATTTTGATAAGTGTATTTATGATGAAATGAAAGTCAAACAGAGTTTTACTTAATATAACTATTTTAATAATTTATTTGAAAAAAATCTAAAAAGCTAATGAATGGGCATTAGCATCTCCTATGTCATTGGGAGAAAATAATAATTACATGAGAAGTTGATTTCAATCAAAGTTACAATGGTACAATAGAAGTCAAACTTAGTTTGACCTAGTGACTTTATATGATTTACAAACATGAACAATGCTAATGAAGGACTAGAAAATGTGCATTATAGAGTGAATAAGATTTATCTAGTAATGTCTAGAATGTATAATGATATTAAAAGGTAGAAATATGTATATTAAAGTGAAGGAAATGAAATGGAAAATGTATTAAGTTACCAAGTTTGAAATGTGCATATATGAGTTCATTAATGGGCTTTTGGACTCTAAAGCCCCAGCCCATTGGATGGTTGGCCCATAAGACCCAAGAATAGGTGAACATGCACTTAACTGGAGTTAGAAATTACTAACCATGGTTAAAGGGGTGCAGGATGAGCTAGCCATAAAATTTGACTAAGAAGCCACCATTTTTTACTAAGACAAATCCTTTTCCAACTTGAATTCTCACTTTTCCTACACCAAAGTCTACATTCATTTTTTGTTCTTTCCACATCATATGATAACTATTATCAAATTAGATGGAATCCTAGTCATCCAATTGGATTAGATCGTAGTCATCCATTTTGATTCAATACTAGCCATTCGATTAAGTGTGGTTAAATCAATACCATCCATCTTCCATATATAAGAAATAAGATGAGCATTTTTCTCCATTTTTTGTAAAACCTATCACAAAAATACATCCTACTAGAGAAATAGACTCTAAATTTCAACCACCACCATAGCAATTCAAAACAAGGCTTCCCAAGGCAAGAGTTTATGCTCATCTCCCTCTTTATTTGTTCTATGCATGACTTGGGTATTATAGTTGTAAAATTTTCTTCCTCTTCCATCTATATGATTTAGCCAAAAGCAAGTATAATTAGAAAATGTTTACTTTATATGTTCTTTGATTAAATATAGGGATTGGGTTTGAGAACTTGAGGTGTATCAAGTGAAAACAAGCAAGGGAAGCAAAGAGCATAAGTAAGAGAACATTAGCACTTGAATTGGCCTCTCTTTGATTTGGTTTAAAGGATTGTTCCAAATCATGTTTGAAGATATTTATGGTTATTTTGGATATAGAAAAATAGTTTATAAGTGTCAAATTGAATTATGGAAACTTATTTCAAAATATAAAATTTTGAGGACATAACTTAGGCTAAAAGATGAAGTTCAAGTTCTAATAATTGCTTCACATGTCTAATTGATGATAGGCTTTTTAATATGCTAATTTCTTAATTCTATGATCAATTTAAGTATTGGATGAGGAATTAATGGTTTTCCCCAAATTCTAGGATTTATGGAAAAATTGAGATTTTGAGAATCGAACTTGAATTCTTGGAATTCAAAGAGGAATTAAGCTTAAGAATGGCGTAACATGATTCGAATAATATTAATTCAAAATTCAATTGATAGAAGTGACTTTCCCCAAACTTAATAAACTAGATTCAATTATGGAATTGGAAGGTAAAAGTAGAATTTGTTTTATTGAATATTGAAAATTGTCTAAATTGATTCTAATTGAGTAATGTGAAATTGAAATGTGAAATTGGAAGGAAAGAAATTATATTTTCTTAAGTGAATATATTTGGCCATTGGAAAACAACTAAGGAATAATGTTAAAATTAGTGATAAGCACATGTATAGTGTGTCTTAACCTTAAAAATTTATAAGTTAGTACTACAATGAACAAAATAAAAGTGTTAACAAGTTAAGCTAAATTTAAACTAATGTCATAATAAGGAAGTGATTGATATGTAATTGAATGCAAACGTGTAGATTTAAAGATAAGGACAAGGGCATTATCCAAGAGTATGAGAAGCAGCACTAGCATCAAGGTTAAATGTAAATAAAAGCAAAGGAGTCCAAGGTGAGTACTTAATAATATAATATATCTTGTGCCATATTTTATGAACCATTGCTAATGAAACCATTTTCATTAAAATATCACAATTTCGTATCAAGCATGAATTGCCTATTAAATATTGAGCCATTTGATATGATACTTCTTTATGGCATATGACCATTGTGAACCCTTCATGTTGATTTCATAATATGATTATTGAGTTCCTTATTGTGAATCTTATATGAACCTTTCTATTGATGCTTATTAATAAGTAAAAATACCCTTATGATGTGTGGTAATATATCGAACTTTATGCACTTGGTATAAGCCGAAGGGTAGGGTGAGAGTACCCAACCCTCTGTTAGGGGGAAAAGCCTAACTGTAAGACCTAATCAGTCTTGTATAATATGATGCATGCAAGGGAGCAAGGCTTAGGCTACCACTCTTTAATTTATGTATGTGGGAAGCATTCCACTACTAAGAGATTACTATTTCTGCTAAAGATATTGTTTCTATCTTAAATGAGAAGTGAATCCATAAGGACAATTTTGATTAATAATGCTCCATTACCATGATGAGCCCATCTTGATAATGATCCTTATATTCACAATATATTGTATTATTATGTACTCACTGAGTTTTGTCTCATTCTTTAGTTGTTTAAATTTTCCAAGTAAGGTTGATGAATCAGCAAGATAAATTCCAGGCCCTATTCTTCTGCTTGGAAGTTGATTTGCTAAATTTAGGTATTGCAAATCCTGGTTATATGACTATGAAGATCATTGGTTTAAAGTTCCATTGTCACCAAAGGTTTAGTACCAAAATGACATTAGGTTTTATATGTATTGCAAATTGTGTTGTAATTATTATTATAATAGTGTATTAAGTAATGAATATTTGTATAATGACATGAAATACAAATATGAAAATTTTACGAGTTGAGTACATAAATGGTATTAATAAGTATTTGGTAATATGTAAAATGATAAAACTAGCAATGTGCAATAAAGAAAGGTAATCAGGTTATGATCTTGGTATAAGGTTCAACATGATGAATGGTGAAAAATTATAAGTTAAACAAGGGTTGTACAGGTTTAGGTAACTTTATATCTCACTATACTGTTGGACTATTATGGCTTAATAAGTGGGTCGTGACACCTACCCGATTCCTTATCATTTCCTATACTATACTAACATTCAAAAATCTAATCCTTTAGCATCATTAGTAACTTGAATAAGCTATGAAATCCTTGGGTATTACAATTTGTGAATTTTGATGTATTTATTTCTGTAAGTTTGTGTATTTTTTTTTTATTTTCTATAAGTTTATATAATTTTTTGTAATTTTTTTATTTTTTAATTTTCTTTTTTTTATTAATTTTGTGAAATATTTTTAATTTGATATTTTGTTAGTATGAAAATTTAATTGCTATGTAAATTTAAGAATATATTAATTGGCTTGTAATTTGTTAATGTACGTGTAATTTTTTTAACTTGCTTTTACTAATAATTCCATGTATTTTTTTTTATATTTATTGCAATTTAATAAATTGGAAGTAAATTTATTGTTGTATTATATTTTGTGTATTATAATAATAATTTTTTGTTGTCGTAAATTTATTAATTTCGATATTAATTTTATGTATTTTTTAATAATTGAATATAGAATTTTTTAAGTTAATTTTTATGATTTTGTTAATTGTTAATATTTTTTTAATTGATAATCTGTTAGTTTCAATGTATTAAATATCATGTAATTTTATTTTAGTTAATTTTGATTTACTTCTTTGCTGTGTTATTGTTTTTCTGTACTACAGGAGATAGGTACATTAATTTTTTATATGAAATTAGTAATTTATAATCAAATATATTTGTAGAATATATTAAATAAATGTGGAGGTAGGTACATTAATTAAATAAATGTAGAGTTATAATAGAATAACTTAATTAAAAGGCAATTTGTATGCAAACTAATATTGCTTATCTTAAAAAAAATTAAGTTATCAAATGTCCAAATTATAGTATAAAATTAAAATGAAAGTGAAAATGAATTAATATTAATAACAATATAGAAAAAAGAAATAAATAATAACCCTAAATACCAAATTAGGTAATATCCAGAATTAAAAAAATTGATTAAGATTAGAACTAAAAATTAAATAATCTTAATAGAAACAATAAAAAACTGATAGTAAAATCACTGTTAAAAAATAACATTAATGAGCAACCAAAGGAAAAAATAATTAATATAAAAAAATTAAGTTGCTTCCAAAAAACTATAAAAATAAAAGTAGGAGCAAGAAATTTGCCTAAATTAATTTATTTTACCATGTTATATGTCCATATTGCATGGAAAATACTAATACATTCACAATTCCCCAATGGTGATAAGCAACCATGGTTTGATAATCACCATAAATTCTTGCAACTTGATCATCATTAGAGAGGAAACAAGACTGGATTTATTAATAATCAAATAGTTGAAGAGTTAGGTCTACCTATATGGTCAGGTATGGAGGTATTGAAGAAGATCATCCGATTACGATTAATGAAGGTGGTAGAAGTTGGGTCGAAGGAGTTGAATGCTTAAATTGCAAAAAGAACTAAATGTGGATGGAAGAAATGAAGTATTTTCTAAGATTTGCCTTACAGGAATACAAATCTAATTATGCATAATTTGGATGTCATGCAAATCGAAAAGAATGTATTTCAAAATTTTTTTGAACACGGTGTTGAGAATAGACGGAAAATTCAAAGATAATACCAAATCTAGAGAAGACATAAAAGTATTTTGTTGCCGTCTAGAGTTAAAGCAGGATAATGTAACATGTAAATATTCTAAGGCTTAGTATACACTAGATAAACAAAGTAAGCAAGTCTTGTGTGAATGGCTAAAGTATATCTAATTTTCAAATGGGTATGTATCCAATATGTCTCAATCCATCAATATGAGGAAGTTGAAATTGTTTGGTGTTTATGCAGCGATTACTCCCTATTGCTTTTCGTGAACTTTTGCCTTCATAAATTTGGAAACCTTTAATGGAGTTGAGTTTATTTTTCAAAGAACTCGCTGCAACAAAAATTAGGGAGGAGGATATGGCACATCTGAAAATGGACATTTCATTGGTTTTGTGTAAATTGAAAGGAATTTTCCCTCCAAGTTTCTTTGTGTGAACCCTTAATTTTGCACTTTCCAGTATGTGTTTGAACCTTAGAAGCACTTGGGCTCGGTAAACAAACCTTCAGAAGCCAAAAACTCTCAAAATGGAAAAATCAAAATATTTCTTTGGCATTTAAACCCTTTCGAATCATCCAAAACTGAGTAACGAGTACAACACAACTAGAATCATGAAAAACATACGAGAAACGAGCAAGAATGAGCCAAAACAGGCAAAACGAGAGAAAACAGGCCTATTGTCATAGAGCTATGCAGCGTTGCCGCAAAAGCCTCTGTGGAATTGCAACGGTCTCTGCTGCAACTTTCGCAAAAATTTGATTTTTTGTAATCCCACATTGGAAATTTGTGTTTTCTATGCTTCAGCTCTCCCTCTATATATAGAGGACCTCTCCACACTTTAAAAAACCAACTTCCAGAGCTTAAAAAGCATTATTTCAAGCAAACCACTTTGTATTTGCTCCTTACTTTACAAAGCAAGTTAGGAAGTTTCTTCTTGATTCTTACCCAATTAGTTTAAGACTTTCCGCCGCTAGCCTATTTGAGGCAACTCTCTTACCCAAGGCTTGTGTCTACCGCTCAAGGTTAGCCGCCGCCCACCATCTAAAGCTAGTCTTCGCCTGTCATCTAAGGCTATTTGTCGCCCATTAAGGCTAGCTGCCACTTGTCATCCAAAGCCAGCCGCCACTCACTGTCCTAAGTTAGTTGCTGCTTGCCATCCAAAACTAGTTGCTGCCCACCATCCAACGCCAATCGCCGCCTGCCATCTAAGGCCAGTCGCCACCCATCATCTGAGGTAAGTTCCCTTTTCCTTTAATTTTCTGTTGTCTAAATTTCCTTGCCTCTTTCAGTTAGTTAATTAAATTAATTCATCTAGGTTGCAAGCTAATCAACTCGGTAATCAATTAAATTAATTAATTAACTTAACTCTCTTTTAATCAATCAATCAAAACATGATAAAGTGGCTAGGCTAAACTAACCCCTTCGCAAGAAGGGAGAATTGTATGGGTTTTGATGCCCATTCAAAGGGATATGTAGGCATGCTTGGTTCAGGCATTGAATCAAATTAAAACTAACCAACTCTCCCCTTATCACCTTCTTCACTTACTTTTATTTTGCTTTCCTTTACTTTGTTATTAGATTTAGTTTTGGGAATGTATGACTTCTCTAGAACCCATAAGGGCTAGAGGAGGTATCCCATAAGTTTGGATTTCATTGTAATATTGACTCTCTTTTATTTTGAATTCTAATTATGTATAAACTTTATGAATTGAATGATCATGTATATTATAAATTGTTGATGCATCTTAATTGTTCATGAAATATATTTTTAAGTTACTTTTATATTACTTGGCCAAACTTATTTTGTCAAAATAAATCGAAAACCTAGTCCCCGAATCCTCTTTGGTTTTGAAACTAGTGATATTTTTCCTTTGGGTAATAATTAGAGTCAAATGGGTTTTTTTTCTTATATTTTCCCAAATAAAAATAAATTAAGGTGGCGACTCTAAGAAATAATTTTCAAACTTATCAAAGATAAGCATGAGGGCTTCCTCGTGAGTTCTTTCCCAAATGAGCATTTTGATTCTCTTTAGCAGATCGAATCTGTGCTCAGGCGAGACCTCACACTTTGACTCAATGGAGCATCTACCAGTACATTTGGCATATGAGGCTAGGATAGTAGGTCATGTGATGTACCAATGGATGTATACATTTGAGAGGTAAATTCCTTATCTTTTTTTTAATGGTTAACAATCACATAAATTTTTTAAATTCTTATCAGTTGATTATTGTACTTATGTTGTAGATTTCTTAGATTTTTAAAAAATAATGTCAAGAACAAGGCCTAGGTTAAAGGTTCAACTTGTAACACTTACTTAGTTGAACAAGTCTCATCAATCTGCTCTTACTATTTTACATTAGATGCGTATACAAGGCAAAATAAAAGCACCTTGCAATGATGATGGTGTCACTAGTGAAGCAAATTAATTACCAAGAAATTTAACAATATTCACTCATCCAGATAGATCATATTGTCGAACAAAAAGAAGAATGTTGACCAAAAAACAATATCACGTGCCTTAAAACAACATTATGCTTTTTTGTAGTGAAGTAGCAGAATATATCAAGCAAGTTATAAAAACTATTACTTCCAACATGTAATTATATATGTCAATATCGAATACTATGCATGTTAGACTACTACAAATTCATTGTAATGTTTTAAGGCCAATACATTGAGATGTTGAAGCAAAATTCCCCAAATATATCAAAAGATGAGATTGATGTTAAGTTAGAGATACGTTTTCTTAATCAGTACAATTCATATATATACACACACACACGAGTGTATATATATAATATATATATGTATGTATGTATGTACTTATGTATGTATGAATCAATATATATATATATATATATATATATATATATATATATATAGTATATATATATATATATATATATATATATATACATACATACATACGTACATACATAAGTACATACATACATACATACGTACATACATACATACATACATACATACATACATATATATATATAGTATATATATATATAATATATATATATATATATATATATATTATATATATATATGTATGTATGTATGTATGTACGTATGTATGTATGTATCTATATATATATATATATATATATACATACATACGTACATACATACATACATACCATACATACATACATACATACATATAATATATATATATATATATATATATATATACTATATATATACTATATATATGTACGTAT
>CANTUT010001363.1:0-10000 GCA_947687605.1 Reutealis trisperma
CATCCGTATTGATTTTGACAACATGCAGCTCTGGAGGCACCCAATCATTCTAATCGCTCGATTATGGCTCCTTGTAATAGCACTCAGGCTCCCTTGGTGCACCCGAACTATTTCTGCCACTCGAGCTTTAATATCCTCCAATTTGCTCCCCTGCCTATCCGTATTATGAGTGAAAACAAAGCTATTCCTCCAATGCCAAAGCCTCCACACCGTAACACCAAACAAAGAAGACCAATCCTCCACAGTATCAATTTGGAACTTATTGAGCACATTATGCATAATCCACTCCTCACAAGAAAGAGCAAAGAAAGGACCATACCATCTCTGAGGAACTATACAATTCCAAACCTGACGAGCGTATGGACAGGTCATCGAGAGCATAGGCCAGAGCGAGCATATAGGCTTTGCACCCATAAGAAAGGAGATCCGGCGCTTCAGGTATAGGGCATTTCAAAAGCTAATAACATTTTAGGCTATTAAATCTTTCGTGCCCCAAGGTCTAATATCCGTATAAAAAAGAAAAGAGCCTATTCGTATATATTCAAGCCCTTTTCTTCACTTAGCAAAAGAGCCAAAGATCATATTCATGTGCAAGAGTCGCTTCTCAACTTCTTCAATCGTAGAGAAAGTGGGCGGTCTAGTTCGACTGGTGCTTTTGTTTGACTAGGAGCATTAGCAATAGGAAGTATAGTAAGGTAAGGGAGTGGTTTAAACCCTGAGCCGAGGGTGATTCCATTCATTCATCTTGTTAAACTAGTCTACTTAAAAGAAAGGGTTTGCCGGGGATAAGTCTTTTCTCTTAGCAAAAATCCTGTGAACGAATCTCCTTCTTCGGCACTTCCCAGTCCACAACAGACCTGATCTTCTCTTGATCCATCTGAATCACACCCTTGCTGATCCAATGGCCAAGAAATAGCACTTTCGTCCGAGCACCGTTTCATGTACAGCTTCTTTTCTTGCTACACCCCGAACACTGTACTCAGGCCTCCAGTGAGTGACTATAAACGATTATGTTATCGAGGTTTTCCACTACAAACTGGTCAAGGTAAGGGTTTGAGTTTTCCATTTAAGTGCGGAACAAGACCTGAATTAGGATGATATTCATAGATCAGTTACTCTTTGTGCACGTTATGGAGTCTCCACTCCATGTTGAAAGCTCTTTCAAATAGCATGAACGTTGAAAGTATTCAATTAGACTAGAGCGTTAGATTCTTTTTTTTTTTTTTTTATGACCGATAGAAATGGAAACTCTTTTGTTATATGCCCTATACCCACCAAATTTCTTTGGTAGATCCTAACACGAATTATGTACACAATGAGGATCACAATCATTGATACAGTTTGGGTATCAAGCTATCTTTTCAATCTATTTACAAAAAAGCCTTCGGTGTAGTGATGAAATTGTGATACATAATCAATCCTATTTGTTTTTGTTTATTACTAAAATGAATCGAATCCTATCAAATATTTCTATTTTTCCTTTGAATTACTCATATATATATCCTATGAATTTCATTTCGCACCGGAAAACTATTCTAGGAGAAGTTCGAATCCGTTCCGTTTGGATATTGATCGGTCTTGGTTTGACATGGTTTACGCGTTACTGGTTTCCGGAAGAGTTAATATCTCCATTAGCTAAACCCTTTCTTACCCTGCCTTTGGACTCGTATTTTGTTTGTACACAATCAACGGAGGCCTCCTCGACATATGTTGCAACGTCTTCAATAGCATGCTCTTCCTTCGTCTTTCCTTTAATAAGTCATCAAATTTGGTGCTTTTTGATCCCCAGTTGCTATGGGGAACAAAGGACGAAATACAATCGATTCCTCCATTTAAGTGGTTCTCGCTTCTCCTTGTTCCTGTTCCTAACTCCTCCCGGGTAGTTCCCAATGTTTGGGCACTTTCCATACTTCGTGGGTGCAACATCAACAAATTCGCTCATGATCAAGTTACAACCTAAGATCTATGACTATATTATGTTAACTGTTCGTATTTCGTTCATTCCATCGGTATGCTCCCAGGTACCTGTAATTGTGATCCGTTTGCCAGAACCGAGGGGTCTTTCTGTGGAAACCTCCACGAACAATCGTCGTTTTTTGATGGTTTTTCCGCTTCTCACAGCTGCTCTTTTCACACCTCCGGATATCTGGTGCCAAATCGTCGCCCGTTTCCTTATTTCTTTGATAATAGAGTTGGCTATCTTTGTGGCATCGATTGTACAAGTTCGTGAAGAGGGCTGGACGAGTGGAATGAGGGAGAGCGGCTCGATCGACAAAAAGAAGAGTAGCCCCCCTGGCAAAGTAACTATCAATGAATTCCCGAGCAATTCTCAACCAACATATGCGATTCATCCCCGTAAAGATTATAACACACAGAAGACTCCTTACCGCTCCGTGGGGAGCGGGATGAGTGATACATCCGGCGAGCGCCGGTGAAGAATGCAAGCAAAGCTGAGCTTTTCGGAGCGAACCAATCTTCCGTACCGACCCCTTACTCTCTCTCTATAAAAAAAGCTTGCGGGAAGCGCGAAGAGCTAAGCCACTAATGTCGTGGCGAAGGTTATACCTCAGAAAGTCAGCGAAGAAGCCCACGGAGCGGTTTCATATGTGTTATATCCTTTCGATCGAGCGACAACTTCTAAGGAAGGCTTTCATTCCCCTTTGAAAGAAGTAAAAAAAAAAGAGCGCTAAGGAAACACCAATGGAGAGAGAGAAGGTTGCAGAAGTTCTTCTAGATCTCATGGAATAAGGCAGAATTTAAAACAATACTTTCCATCTCTTGCTTTCATAGAAAAAAATAATTTAGGAGATGAAATCCTGATTACATTACCGCAGGCCAAAATTTCATTTTGAAGAGCAAGCCAGAGAAAAGAAGCGTTGAGATAATATACCTTTCATCCTAATCTCATCTACTGAAAAAGGGGGCCCTCTTGATCACCTGAAGAGATTTTTAGGCAGAATTGGCAAAATTATTACCGTGAGGATTGAGCTGCCAAAAGAGATTATCCTCCGGGCTGGAAGATAAGATTTATGCAGTCCATAGAAAAAAAAAAAAGAAAAACAAGTATTCTGAAGCCAAATGCTCTTGGACGGGCAGTTGAATAGGGGTAGAAATCCTTTTTTCTCCTTCATATTGAATGTAGTCTATCACTTTGAGGTCATGAGAACCTTGTGAATTGATATAAATTATGGCATGCATCTCTGAGGAGAGTGGCACGAAAAAACATCATCCCAGAAGCGAATCAGCTTACCATTGCCCAACCAAAGTCTAGCCCAAGTTCTGCCTGAAAGTCTCTCTGTACCAAATAATACCTTTCTAGATGCAGGATATTTAAGAGGTGGGTTGGTCAATCCATTTTTTCCATTGGAGAGGTACTTAGCAGCCAAATATGAGCACCATGGCTTTTTTTCTTTTTTTTTCAAGTCATCATATCAAACAAAAAGGGGTTCTCTTAACATGATTAGATGGGCGAATGGTAATAATCAAGAACCTTGGCGCCTATGCTTTATCCTGAGAAAAAATTTTTCAATATATGTTGAGTTAAAATTCATCATGTGAAGAGGGGAAGCGACTCATTTAGCTGACCGTCAGGCTAACTTGGGTGTTAGGCTGCAGTCTTGTAGTCAGTGGATGGGAGGTCTAGCCGGGCCTCTCTCCATAGCCTAAATTAGAAAGCTTGCCGCAGGGTGGGCTTGGCGAATAGAAGTAGGCGGTTCAAATCAGTATGGGGTGGAGGCGATAAGGGATACGGAAGAGGAGGAGACCAATGAGACTTTAGTCGATGTCCAGGTATGGTGGGAAGGACTGGGGGATCATCGGCTGGCCGAAACAAGCGAGGTAGGGCTAGGGGAGGTGAAATAAGATATAGAGAGGCGAGACCAACTCCCCGGTAAGACTCAATGGATAATCGAAAGGGAGTGCTACGTTTTATTGCAACGATAAAAAGACACTACATAGATAACAACACGAAGATGTGTGTTCTGTCCTTGGCTGACGAGGCAGAAGACAACGCTGGTGACAGTTATCAAGGATTTGCTTATACAAAGCTGCTTGGAAATGGTGGCCTATCCCTTTCCCACACACAGTCCTACGAGCAAGAAAGAGGTCCGATTTCCCGTTCCTTCGATCGGTTACTCATGCTAAAAACCCTTCGCAACGCTTGGAAGTGGCAGGGGAAGGGTAGTATACATAGTGAGTATGTTGAATTGGTCCCGCCCCTCATTTTCTAATGCATTAGCTACGTCCTTGCTCTCCCTATATGTGTGTATCATATTAACTTCTTTGAATTGAGTTATGAGCCATCGGCAATAGTAGAGTCTCGCGAGTTGCACCGAGTGTGTATAATGTTAATTACCACTTGGGAAGTGAAGATTATCTCGAGGCAATTTTCTTTGCTAGTGCAATCTGTTATAAATGAAGCAGTTACGAGTGCTTATGCCGGTTGGGAGGGACCAGTGAAAAGGAAGTTTCTTGCGGAGATCCGGCATTAGTCCGAAAAATTCATCTCATCTCTCCCCTCCCACAAAGAAAAAAGCCTATTTGAGTGGAGTGGAGTAGTTCCGCCTATTCTATTTGTTCTACATATATTCATATATAATATTACAATGGGAAGGCATTACTCAGATAAATGAACTGGCTTGCTCACAAGTTTACACCAAGGAAGGCTGCTTCACACTAGCACTAAAAATGTGGGGAATGAAACTACTGAGACTGACTCTTTAGACAAATAAAGATTAATAAAATAAAAAAACTCAATAAGTCTCTTACCTTCTTTTCCCTAAGATACTTCAAGGCCTAAAAGAGATGAATTACTTTTTCTTTCTTTGGAATAAGAGACTGGGACGGATGGAAAGGTTCCAACTGGAAATAAAGCCGCAAGGGTCCGAAGGAGAGCAAGGAAACCCACTAGGGAAACGATTACCTCGACGGGGTACCCCACAGGAAAGATGAATATAAAGGCTGGAACTAGAGTATGCCCATTAAAGAAAGGGTAGGGATCAGGAGGCTGGGGGAGAAGGGCCTTTTTTCTTTTTCGATGGCAGAAAAGCAATGAAATTTGAACTGGAGGAGCTAGAATTGTATAGGCTTGATAAGATCTAACTGGTGTAAGAGGCTTGCTAACTATAGCTTTCGCTAGGACAGAGCAGATCCCCCTAATATAAGCTTTTTATTTACTTACGATGAATAAAAGGAGAATGAGACCTCATATATGAGTCCAGTAAAATCATTTTTCTAATGTAAGAAAGCCGGAAAAGAGTGCTAGCTTGCCCTTCTTCTTAGGATAATTCAATACGCTTTCTTCTTTCAAACATACTATATTAATATTCCCTTTATTTTCAAGAGTTTTTCAAAGGCCTTCAGGATATATTATTTATAGATGCGGAAAATACGTTGGATGCTAAGAAGGCGGTCTTTGACGGACCCACAGGGAAGGGAAGGAAGAGACAGAGGTTCCTGCTTTCAGTTTGGATTGCTTTAGGCAGAGCGGTAATGGTGAAGTATTGCTAAGAGTTAGCGGGGGAAGGGCTTAGCGCTGGAAACTCCTAGCTCAACTAGCGCTTCGCCCCTTCCCTCAATAACTTTATGAATAGTCCCCGCACGCACGCGGTGTTGTTGACTATCTTTTTTCATTCCGTTTGGCTTGGGTGAAAACTAACCCCTTCTCACTGATCTGATAAGGATAAGGGCGGAATAGCTTAGCACACTCGTCTTTTGAGAGCTGAGTGAGTCACCCACAAGTTGGGGTTTTCTAATGTTATGATATAGGTAGGCGTCCTCCGTCACCCTCTGCTTATGCCATTAGTTAGCACTTCCTCGGTCTTTCAGGAATGTATACCCAAAAATAGAAGACCTACTCACCTGTTCTCTCTCGGTTGAGTGACGGTATATAGTATATATATATAGTATATAGGTCTAGAGAAAACCTTTGAGCTTATGTATTAAGTGGTCGGCCTTCCCCCACGATCTCTGAAACCCTACCGTACTAGGCTGAAGTTCAGATCTTCTTTCTGCAGCATCTTTTTTAATTTAAGTTGGCTAACCTTACTTGCTTCTTAGATGTTAGAGCAGCAGGGGATTCTCTTATAATGAAGATTCAAGTCCGTCCGGGGAGGTGGATTTAGATTGAAGAAGGCTGGGCTGGGCGTGGGCCGTTCATAGTAGTTTTTTTAAGCTAAGCAAGACCATGCGCTGCTTTGCTTTCCTTACGCGAAAGAGAAGAAAGACTACATACTCTAATAAAGAGACCATTCGTACATCCCATAGACGAAGAGACCCCTTTCTTGTCATACCGAGTTTACTTTGCTGTCGACCTACTATAAGCTAGAGTGGACCACCCTTCCGTACCAATCCAGCCGTCAGGTAAGGGCCTTCTTCCGAAGAAAAGGCTCCTTTAGGCTGTAGCCCAAGTCCAAGTCAGAGAAAACTATTGAAAATTCTAGCTGGTAGTAAGGGTTTTACTCAAGACCATCCGCGGGAGGTCAGGCTGCACTTAGAGTCGTCCTCAGGTCAAAAATCCCAGCACTGATTGATGCTTATCTTAGTTGGGGCATTGTCATCCCTTGCTACTTCTATAGTCTGTATTGGAAATTCTTCCTTGTTCTTTTTCTTCTACGTTAGTTAGCTGTGAACCTCTCTCCGGGCTATTTTTCTTTAAATATCCTTTTTTTTTAAAGTATGAACTATTACAGGGACATTTCCGCACTCATTTCAGATCATAGAGGTCGGGCTTCAGTCGAACAACCTTCTCCCTCCCTTCCACCGATGAAACTCTTTTTGCTTTTGTTGAAAAGTAAAGAGGTAAAGGTTCACGTCTTCGTAACTAATCAAAGCATTGGAAGGAAACCGTGGGCTTACAGGTATAGATAGCTTAGTTTATGAATAGATAATACCTTCCTATAGAGGTGGTCGGGGGTGGGCTAAGCTAATCAGCAGGCTTATTCAGACATGCTTATGGGCAGATAGCAGATATTGATTCAAAACTCTTCCTTAGTGGCTTAGGCTTAGTCGACCTACCTTCGTTGAGGAGCTAAAGACTTTAAGAAACTGCCCTAGATTGCAGTTTACCTGACGTTCTACCAGCTATAAGCCGGAGATGGTCTCAGTCAGCTAATTGGAAGGCTTATCCGCACATGATAGCGGCATTCTGACCTAAAGGTCAAGGGCGTTCCCTGCGGGGCCTTACACACTCAGCTTGCAGGAAAACGCATATTGAATCTAGTCGCATAAAGGCAGAAAGAGAGAATGCCATGTTTAGATAGATAGGTAAGCGTGTAGGGCCCAGTTTCAACTTGAATGCCTGCAGTCAGGCAGCTGGATGAACCTTGTAAGGGCCGTTGATGGAAGTAGCCATTAAAGGAAGAAAGAGCTGCTAAGCGCGCTATACGAGAGAGACGTTTGACGATCTTTCCTATATCTATTGGTCTTTTTCGAGTTATCTTTCGCTCCTTCACCAAAAATTAGAAACTATGAGAAAGTGGACCGCTAAAGAGCTTCTTTCGCTTTTCCTGTACCTGACTCGGGTTTAT
Source organism: Reutealis trisperma (assembly GCA_947687605.1). Lineage (NCBI taxonomy): Eukaryota > Viridiplantae > Streptophyta > Magnoliopsida > Malpighiales > Euphorbiaceae > Reutealis > Reutealis trisperma. The sequence continues at coordinate 7,527 of CANTUT010001363.1, forward strand.
AAACGTTCTTTGGCGTAGTCTTTTTCCTCAACCAGGACTGGCAGCTTCCACAACTCTTTCACAGCTAGGTGTAGGTAGCAAAGCTTTCGGCAAGGGAGTGGACTGAACCTTTTTTCGTACTGGAGGGCGAACCCTTCCATTGAGGCCTTCCAGTTTTCCACTGGAAATGTCTCCATGCCAAGCTTCATGCCTTTGTTTTGAACGACTTTCTAACAAGCTGTTGAACTTCCCGCCCCGGGATTGGGACTTATTTACCATAGGAAGTAGTCCAATCTTTTTCACAATAAGATAAGCCAATCCTGGAAGAATAACACAGGAAGGATCAGCACTATCAGCCAGGATAGATATTAGACAGAACAGACTTTCCGAATTCATATAGTAAGATGAAAATGAAAGGCAAGCAGGAATAAGAAGAAGACTAGCAGAGAGGGTGAGGCAACAAAAGGCTAGTCCGAAAAAGGGGCTAGCTAAGACAAGGTTCAGTATGAAGGCAAGGAAGGCTAGGCCAGAAACTGCTAGCTGTCGACGAGGAGGAGTCAACTAGCGATGCCAGCTCTGAAAGATTATGATTTGAATAAATATTTCCTTCCAAGACCAGTGAATCAAGTTTTGGAGTTCCATATTGCATTAATGAATCCAGCTGGAAAGACCTACACCTACTACCCTTTTTCAAACCTTGGTGTAGAGCTATAAGGAGCGAAGCTCACACACACCGGCTGATGGAGGGCGGGATCGCATTCACTTGTTTGCCGCCTGGCTTCATAGTAACAAAGTGGAAAGTAGGCCCGCCCCCATAACCACACGCGAAGGGTAACGAGATTCAACTGGATGGTCACGCTTCTTCGAGAACGGGTTTTCCCTCAATTTGAAAGCTGGTTCCGTGAGTCCAAAAACGCCTAGCCCAAAAGATGATTTTCCTCTTCCTCACATCGATGTTCTGGTGGACCGCTGGACATGGGATGCTGTCCTTTATGGATGCTTTCTATTGATATAACCAGATCAAGATGGCCGAGGAAGACCGATAGAAAACGGTATTTATCACCATATCAGATAGGAGGGCACGTTCTGTTACAAGGTGATGCCGTTTGGTCTAAAGAATGCCGGGGCGACGTACCAGCGAGCCATGACTGTGCTCTTTCATGATATGAAACACAAGGAAATGGAGGTCTATGTCGATGACATGATCGCCAAGTCTTGGGCTAAAGAGAAGACCGTGAATTTGAAGAAAGTGTTTGACAGATTGCGGAAATACAGTCTTCGAATTCATCCGCAAAAGCATATAAAGCCGGGAGGAGGTTTGGTGCTTCGTCAGGTAAGCTACTCGGGTTCATTGTCAGCAGAAGAGAAATCGAAGTCGACCTGCAAAAGCCAAAGCAATTATCGACATGCCGGTACCAAAGACAGAGAAAGAAATCAGGGCTTTTTTTTGGGCAGGCTACAATACATCAGCAAGTTCATTGCCCAGCTCACACCCATCTGTGAGCCGATCTTTAAACTGCTCAGAAAGAAGACCCCGCCTTTCAGAAAAGATAGACACACAAGGAACGAGGATTGCCAAAAGGCGTTTGACAAAGTGAAGAAATATCTACTCAATCCTCCCGCCTGGTCGACCTCTCCTGATGTATCTGTCAGTAATGAAAGCATCCATGAGTTGTGTCCTTGGTCAGCACGATGAAACGGGTAGGAAGGAAAGAGCCATATACTATCTCAGCAAGAAGTTCACTGATTATGAGACAAGGTATACGGTTCTAGAAAAGACCTGTTGTGCTCTTACATGGGCCTCGAAACGCCTACGCCACTACATGTTGAACTATACGATTGCAAGGATGGACCCGCTGAAGTCTCTCTTTGAAAAGCCAGCCCTCACGGGCCGTACAGCAAGGTGGCAGATGTTACTCTCAGAGTTCGATATTGTGTACGTCACCCAGAAGCCCTAAATGAGTAAGGCAAGGGGCAGGCAATAGCAGACCACCTGCGGATCATCCCGTGCCTGACTATGAGCTTGATTTTGGGGACGAATTTCCCGGACGAAGCTATTCTATTTGCGGTAGGCGAAGAAGAATACGAAACTCCTCATGATTGGCAAATGTTCTTTGATGGTGCAGTAAATCAGAACGGAAATGGAGTTAGAGCAGCCCCTTTCTACATGTTATCTTAAAGCTCGCCAAAAGGAGCCCATATTCCCATAGCTGTCAAGTTGAGGTTCTTTTGCACAAACAATATCGCAGAATATTCTGCGTGTATTACAGGCGCTTCAAAGAAGCGCCCTCGACTTGAGAATCAAGAAGATTGATGTATATGGAGATTCGTCACTTATCATCTTTCAGACAACTGGTGATTGGAAAACCAAAGATCAGAAGCTCATTCCCTACCATCAGTATCTGGAAGATATCAGCCTAAAGTTCAGACGGATTACCTTCAATTATCTGTCGAGTACGAAGAATCAGTTTGCTGACACATTAGCCACACTAGCT
>CANTUT010001363.1:15000-27766 GCA_947687605.1 Reutealis trisperma
AGCTACTCAAACTTCAACTAAAACTTCTCAAACGGACCGGAAGGAAACCGAAAGGAAAGCACTGACACTTTCACAAGCAGGACTGCCCCATAAACTTCTTACTCCTTAATCCATATAATATAGCAGGACGGGGCTATAAAGTGCTGATATTCTTTCGAAAAAGGGCACTCAAACGGAATGGTTATAAACTTACACTGAAAGGGGATATCCAGAGGCTTAGCTTTTGTCTGCAACTTCCACTGGGGGCAAGGACCACTGGGAATGCCACTACTGCGACTACTGCTTCTCCGAGATCTCCATTTGTCATAAAACCCTTTGTTCTCGGTACCAGCGAGGTGTCAGTATCAGTAGAATGCGAGACAAGAAAGCCCTCTTCAGCAGTGCTTTCTTTCACAGACTATCGGATTGCATTTGCCTTTGGAAAAGAACGAAAAGGGATCGCTGGAAAGGAAAGGGCTTAGGATAGGAAGCCAGAAGGAATCCAACCCTAGGAGCTTAGCTTACTTCATGGCTGATAGGCCTACAGACGCTTTACGAGTGAAAGCAAGTACGTGAAAGAAACCGTTAAGATACTATGCCGGTCTCTTTCGTTCTTCCGACCAAGACCAATTCAGCCTAAGACCATGATCGAGTCATGACGAGCTAGACTCTCACTTCTAAGATCTCATAAATCACACTTACCTAATCCCGAGGCAAGGGTACCCGCGCTTATTGATTCAATTCCACCAGCAGCTTATTCTTATTCACTTGAAAACAGAACACCGTATTCAACTACAGCTCCTTCTTCACTGGCCAGGCAAAAATCAATGACTTTTGAATAAGCTAATAACAGATTTATTGCGATTCCGCGCTTGCATCCCTTTTCTTGCTTGAAGAGAGTTTACTACAGTGTTTAAGGAGATGAGAGATTCGCTATTGGATAGCTTGAAGAGGCTACACTTTCAACGCTCGAACTCTTATAAACTACTGGAATAGACAGACCGCAAGTCAACAAGCAAGGCATTAAAATGACCTTGCTCTCCTTCGGACCCTTTCTTCTTTCCTGTAAATCAATCTCTGCTTTTGGTAAGGGAAGAGGGACTGCTGGAAAAGAAAACGAACTAGCCAGGCTTGCCTAAAGCACTGTGCTTTGCTGTAAACACTTTAAAAGAAAAGGAATTCCTCGGAGCTAGTACTTAAACTAGAAAGTACTAATACAATGCCAATACAAAAGACATATGGGGTGGACACTTCTTAAAGGCCTTAGCAAGAGTTTTCCACTGCTTATGGATGGTAAACTACTGGTTATGCATGTTACGCATGGGCAATTACTGTACTGACCTTTCAATCTTGAAGGGAAGAAATCTATCATCTTTATGTCTTGCTGACTTGCTAGCTAGCCCTAGCTTCCTAGAAAAACTACAGCTTGTCCTGTGCTTGATAATGGTACAGCCGGAGGAGAACAGCATATTGAATTGAATAATTTATCTTCCAATAGAAAAGGCATTACAAAACTCCCTAAAGCACTTAGCTTGCTTATTGAGAAAGAGCTTACACTCTTGAAAACAGGCTAGCTCACAGGATGCGCTCAGCTTATGATTTCAACTGGATAGATTTCTCTAAGCACTCCAACCCTTAGAACTGCCAGGGAGTAGGATATATAAGTGGGAAAGATGTGATAGGCGGAAAGAAAGCACTCATTTGAAGTGCTCGATTAGTCACCCTAAAACTTGGCCTTGTATCGGTCCAACCATTCCTCCGCTACTCTGCTTAGCCTGTCTTTCGTATAAGACATTGAAAGAGAAAGACTGGACTGGCTCTTTATGCACCTATTCATTTTGCACTTTATAACAATACATTATCTGAGTGAGATTTCCATATTTGCTTTCTCAAGGTTTGGGTATTCTTCGGCAACGGGTACTCTTTGTCGATTCTATTTCTGTCTATTGGTGAGTCTCATGTGGTACCAACCCATGGATCCATAAAGGGGACATCAGACGGATTCAGTGAAAGAGTCTCGTCTACGGCAGCCGATTAAGTGACAAGCCTTTATCTTAAATTCTCTTTATTGACGAGCGACATTCAATTAATTGAATTAGGGGAAAGCACAGTAGGTAGCCGGAGCCAGAGAATGAGTTGAAAGAAGTGGTCTTTCAGAACAAGGGAAGAAGGTGCTTTGGTAGGACTAGTCCTCTTTCTTTGCTAGCTGCATGATAGGAGTGAGACGTAGGGAATAAAGCCTTTTTCCCCGAAAGTGGAGAAGCTAGGATGTGCTATCGAAAGCTATTTAGGTAGGAAGTAGCTCGACATGGATAGTGACTTCGTTTCGGGCTAGTCTCAGGCTCAGGATAGCGATAGTGACTAATTCCCGAGATCCTGATAAAAAAGATAAGGCTCAAGCTCTACTAGCCCTACTTATCCGACGTGAGCTCCTACTCGAAATCGGCATTGGGACTCTTTGAATAAGCAGCACTCGTCTTGCCCATCATGCCATGATTAGCAAAAGCCATCGATCTTCAACCACTATAGGTCCATGGCCACCGTTTACCATTCGGTATCAGGAAAGAACCCTTTCTATCGAAAAGGGGAAAAACTTCCGGCAAAGAAAGAACCACCGGATTGAGCTCGACAAGATCACCAGCAAGCTACTGGAGAGCCATCGTGGACGAAGAGCGAGGATTGATTCCTTTAGGGCGCCCACTAGTAGGATACTTAGGCAAAGAACAGAAGTGAGCCGGGTGAGGAGGTAGGAAGCTAGGTAGCTATGAGCTTTGCTTTGGAGTGAATGAGTAGCCCTTGGAGCTAGTAGCTAGAGTCCAAGCTAGGGCTTTAGCGTAGCGATCGACCGTAATGGTAAGAGTAAGAGAGAATACGCTTACGAAGCGATAGCTATAGAACTCCAGCTAATAGAGTGAGCCAGTTAAAAAAGCGAGGTCTTGCTATAGTAGGGAAGCGCTAAAGCCACGAGTTGGAGAGCCTAAACCATAGGTTTAAGTTTACGCTTAGAGAAGAACAAGCGAAAAGAGAAGGAAGTGGAGTTCACTGCTTCTGAAAGCAGTGAACTCTTCTTTCTTCTCTCACCTGTAGGCGAGTGAGTGACCCAATGAAAACGAGGAGAAGAGGTCACGTCTCAGCCCAGGGCTACTTTACATAGCTATGATTCGATCTCTCAAGATCTCAGATTCGGATTTGATGCTTTTCATCTCTGTTAACGAAAGCTAATCCACTTTTTATCCCCTACTGAAGGAATGTAAGTCAGTCTCAGTCTGGTTCTTTGCTTTGTTCACTCGGAGTTCCGTCTTTCTGAAAGAGTCAGATCACTTCCGGGAGCAAAAACTCCCTTTACTTATTCTTCTACCGCTCCTGCTTTCCCTTCTCCCCGGGAGATGAGTCAGACTCGGGCTATTTGAACTAGAAAAAAAAAGGCGTGATTCCCCCTTGGGAGCACTTTCATCCGAATCTCTTTCTCTTTTTAATACAATACACAATTCTTATTCCCATCTCTCCAATCGTTAATTGGCAAGGCTCCTCGAAGCTTCTTTTAGAGCTTCCCCTTTCTTTGGGTAGACTGACTCTGGATACAAAGAAGACCAAGCCTAGCGACTGTCATACCTGGTAAGTCCATCTCTCGTTGTTCGATAGGACCTGGAAAAAGCATGCCATGAATGACTCTTGCCCTCGGCTCACTTCTCCTCTTATTCTTCTTTTTCACATGAGACCCTGAGTTCAGAGTTGAAGGGCTGAAATCACTTGTGAAAGTGGAGGGATTTACTGGTTTCACACAAAAGCCAGGAATGAGATAACTCGATCCATTGGGGGAGTAGTTTCCTTTAGGCCGATTTTTATCCCCCTTCTACGTATACATAAATGTTGAAAGCTAAGAGTCTTTCCTGGTGGGAGGTGCTGTGAGCAATTCAGTCTTGAAGTGACTTTCTAGTTTCATTCCCAGCCTTCGGCTGCCTCTATTCCCCTTACGTTTATGTTCTGCCTAGCCGCAAACTAGTTGTCCCGCTAGTGGGATTCATTGTAAGAGGAGGAGGGATGAAGTGACTCGACTGAAAGGAGAGGGGACTTGAAGGGGCCTCTATATGATCATTCTCCTAACACTTTTGATCTCTATATAACCATTGCCATTGGTAGTTCTCGGCCAGTTTCATTCTAGCCAAAGCCAATTGGAGTCTTTTCTAAAGTCTTCTTTAAGCGAGTGAACAAGCCAGAAAAAGAAAGTTCCATTTCCTTTTCATCTCATTAGATCCCATCCCCAACATCGAGTTGTAGTTGCTATCTTTGTATCCGTCTTCGTCCCAGTTTCCGTAGTTTCATTCCGGAATACTAGTTCCTTGGGCTTGGGGATCTAGTCCCAGTCCCACTTCCAACCTGTCCTCTTCTCTTTCCAGGAGATTGAGTTGGAGTTTCATCGCGCCCTCATTAGAAGGATAGACACGAAAGCGAAGGCTGTTTCCGTGGGAAAGAGAGAACAAGCGTTATCGCACAACCCTCGAGGCAAATCTATCTATATAATGTCGATTAGCGAAATTCAATCCCTGGCTCGCCCACTCTGAGCTCGGTTGAAAGCGATGGGATTGGGATGCAGATAGATGCCTTGTAGCAGGAGATGTTGTTTACTCGCTTGAGAAAGCGGGATTGGATACGGGGATCCTACTTAGGTTTTTACCTGCCCCAGCCGAGTAAGGAATTGGGTAAGGCAGGTACTAAGACGAAGAAAGAAATGGAATCCTTCCTCTTTGCTAGTCGTTCCGAGAATCCCTTCACTCCCCTTAGGGGATGTTTTCAACGGAGAGTAATGTCGGCAGACTAGGCACTAAGCCTACTTGACTGACTACTTGGACTGACCTACTTGCTTGAAGGAATAATCTTTGCTTTGAGTCCTCACGAGTAAGGGATCAACCTCAAATGGTTACTGTTTGCTATTCCTATTCGTTTGTGCCCCATCCCGAATGGGTCACTTCACTATTCTTTCAGTAAGATAGTCAGTGAACGAGATAGAGTTTGTGTAAAAGAAGTCCCACTACCGTGGATTGTCCCACCCCTGTCTTCGAGTAACGATATCTGATCTTTCGAGATGAAAGTAAGATGAGTAAGATACAGATGCAGGGAATGGTTCTGGTTCCGGGTTCGATTCTATTAATAAGGGGATTCCCAGGTCCTATCGAACCTAGAAAGATGGACTTACCAGGTCCTATCGAACCTAGAAAGATGGACTTACCAGGTCCTATCGAACCTAGAAAGATGGACTTACCAGGTTCTTTCACTCCAAGACTAGTAGCTTTTCCGCCAACAACTTCTTCTTCTTAATCTAAAACGGATCCATCAACTCAAAAAGAGCATTTACCCTTGCGCTGTTCTCGCCTTTCGCTACCTATTGTATGGAGTTCCCTCTCCTCGGCTCACTCGCTGCCTTAGCCTTAAGTAGGCACTCCTAAGAAAGAGATTTTCCGGTTTTTTTAATTGAATCAGGAACCGCCGCTATAAAGGGAACTGAATCCGATCCTGCTTGACTTTCTTTGCCTAAGAGCTCTGGGATGAAAACCCTTATTAAAGTTAAAGTTCGAGATAGATGTGAAAGGAAAGTTTCCGGTGTGACATTAATAGATCCTATCCTTGTAAAAGATTTTAGAACTCTTCAATCATCCATTGCTCATTGCTATAGTAAGCGGTGTCACTGCGTTCACCGAGAGGGAAGCCCAACTATAAATTTACTAAGAGCTAGAAAGAAAAGAAGTAATAAGATAATATAGATCTTATCCTCTCTCGTAGCAGCTGTAAGCCTTGGAGCTCTTAATGTCATATCAGTAATCTTTAGCTCTTGAATCAGCTCTTAAGCTTGGCACTGATTCCTTTTCCTGGCCTTTTGAAAGAATAAAATTTACAAGGCAGGATTTTTATGTCACTTAGGAAGAGAATGCCTTCTTATCTTACTGTTCTCCAATAAGCTCTTAGGGTGGTCCTTATGCTTAACACAGCGAGTTCGAACGTTTGATGATAGGAGCCAGGAATCGCTTTCTTTGCCGCCGTCAGGAGGGCCACCCATGCGGGAGTAAAAGTATGCCCGTTTTGGCGGACTGAATCCTAAGCATCCCTACCGAGCCACTTCTCGCTCCTACTCGGAATAGAACGAGTACTTGTCGGGACAGGGGAAAGAAAAAGAATGGGGAGTGAGGACTTTTTTCGTTGGTATGCCCCTTTTGTAGGGACATAAAGAGCTAAATGAGTAGTCTAGTTGCCGACAAGGCTGTCCCCTCTATCCATATCTCTACTTACTGGCTGGTTGCAGATGACAATGTAATAACAACATATGTATCAGTAGCGGAGTCAATCGAAAGAAGGGCTTCTGAAGCCTTCGTGAAAGACTATCGCTACACGACTGAATTGGATGTGACTAGAAGAGATATTGAGACGACTAAAGAAAAGCCTAAAGAGACCATAGTATAATTCGTTTCCCACTGGAGCGCTAAGGCAGAAAAAAGGGTAAATATCCGATCCGAGTGAAGAAGTGGAGAATAAGATTGCGTTTACACAGGGACTGTGATCGAATCCTCATACAATAGTCTTTTAACTAGTGACCTTCAAATGCAGTAAAATGCCTTCTTTCCTGGTCTCAATTGCCCTTCCTTCTCCCGAAAATGCTCTTTCATCGCTCTGAACTCATCAAGTGCTAGTGGCCTAGTCTGCCTGCCTGCTTAGCTTATCTCTTCTATTTCTCATTTGTAAGGTAGTGAAAACTTGCTGGCTTCTAAGTAAGGCGACCAAAGGGAGATCGAGTGATAACGAAAGGGAGTTTACTTGCTTAAGCTTTAGCTAAGGAAGAACTCTTAATTAAGCCAAAACAAAAGGCTAGACTTAAGGATTAACTTCTTTGTGAGTGAATACCGAGCCCAGCTCTGACTTATTGATTTGATGCTGAGAATCCGATCTGCAGATGAAGCAGAAGCAGGCAAAAGGCTCAAGGCCAGCGAGGAATTTGCTATATATAAATAAGAAAGAATCCCAACCCAAGCACGTGCAACCTTTAGTTTTCTATCTTAAGCTAAGACCCTGCTATTGATGAAGCTGGTCTCACTGGAACTTTTTCAGGGTTGAAAGAAGACGGAAGGCCTACTATAGACTAGAATGGGGGCGTTCTCATACCTAGTTAACTGATTTAAGGGAAAGTCCCGGAGAAAGCGATTTTACTTATGAATGAAGCGGGGGGAAGAGACTGACTATCTTGCAGCTGCTAGTCTATTTTGGGAGAGTAGTTTGTTTACTGAATGCCATGCTGCTGGTACTGGTATTAGTACTAGAGCTGGTATTCGTACTCTTTTACTTTCTGACTTAAGGCACTGAATGATGCTGAATGAAGGCCTGATTGAGGGACTGAAGGAAGGACTTTCTATCACTGTATCGCCGCCTATGCCTTTATCGGGTGGGATTGAACCACCTTGAGGAACAGAACAGCAGCACTGATTGGCTTACTTGCTTGCTAGAACCGTACGGCTTTTATTATCACTGAAACCACCGTATCGTATACAACCCCCCAGCATAACCTTATTTATACCATTCCAACCCCGAAAGGGGAAAGAGCAAGAACAGCACTTGTTGTATCGTTCGCCCTTTACGGCCAGTAAACCCCTCACTGACTTGCTTAGCTCCGCTCGGACCCTTTCTAGTGCTAGTAGCAGTAGTAGTCTAAGTTCTTTCTTTGCAAGAATAGGACGTGAAATAGGAATTTCACCAATAGGTTGTCTCCAGTCCACATCTTTCTTTATATACGAAATTTTTTCGTCCTTTTTGCTTAGCTTGTTTTGGAGATAGATGTAAAGGGAAGAACTACAAGAAAGCAAAAGCCTAACTAACATAAAAAGAAATTGTTAGAGTGAGATGAATGTGCCGCTTTTTCTTTCACAACTCCTTCTGTAATAGCTGAGTCAATAGCACCGGAGCTACTGCCATCCCTTTCCCTCCTAGCTTGATTGGCTTTTCGTCCCTTTCCTTCAGGCAGTCAGATATGCGCTTTCGCATATCAGCTGCCACTCTCTAGTGCTTGGAAGGTTGTCGCTGATCCCCTGCTCTTAGAAATAGAGTCAACCAAACAGCGTATCAGCGACACCCCTGCTACTGGATGCGCAACTGCACATCCTGCAAATCCTGACGCAGCCCAGACCCATAATATCACACATTAAAAGGGCCCGGGATCCCGTCCGGCCCTAGTAATGGGATAAGGGAAAGCGATGTTCCGCCTCTTGTGGAATGACAAATTCTTTTCGATCTTCTACTTAAGGGGTAGACTGAACACTAAGCCAATTTCGACAAAAAACAAGTATAAGCAACCACATCTCCTTCGGACCCTGACGTGAACATTAGCCTGTTAGAACCGGAAAAAGCTTTTGTTCTTTATTAGAAAGCGTGGAAAAGAAAAGTAGATTCATTCAATCCGAACCTCTTCTATCTCGATGCGAAACCTTAAGTGGCCAAGCAAGCTCAGCACAGCAAGGGTCAGAATTCATTCCTCTTCACTAGCTTCTTGAGAGCTTGGGGAATTTAGCCCAGTAGCTCCAGATTGCTCAGTCTCAGGATTTTACTTTCCCTTCTCAGTAGGCTATGGTTCAGCTTCAGCCAGCTCACTTTCTCCCTCACTTACCTCCAGAGGCTCAGACGCTTCGCCAGCCTTATAATTCTTTCCTTTTTTTAATCAAAGCAGAGGCAGTTTCTGCAGCTGTGCGCTTCGAGGTAGCTCGGGTTCTCCTAACTGAAGACATTTCGGACTTTGGGGGTTTAGCACTTTTGTCTAAAAATAGAAAAACAACTCATTAGTTGGCCGCGGAAAAGGTGAGTTAAACAACGAAAGATCGAAAAGGAGATACCTTTCTTGGGCTTGTGCCCCACGGACTTGAGTCTAGGAGGAGAAACTGGACTCGACGAGGGCTCTGGGACGGATTCCTTGGTCTTGCTCTTTCCTTTCTTATAAGAGGTTCACTTTTTTACTTTACTGAAAGCGCCTAATAAGGGCAAACTCTCGTGGCACAGAAGCTCTCCTCTATTGTATGTCCCGGCCAAGCGCTTTTGTCAATCAATCCAATCTCGCATCTCGATGAACACGCACTACAGGGAAATAGAAAATCAGGCCTTAGATCATACGAAGATAGAACGAACTACTTGATCAATTGAGTAGGAAGAGTGGGACTATATCTATATAAGATAATAAAAGGGCGGTGTAGGTAAGCGAAAAGAAGCAGTTCCCGGGCTAAGCCTTTAGTTCGGTCTTCTCTCAGGAGCAACTAAGAGGTCAAGTTGAGATGAAGTCAATTTAATTCCTCTGTCCATCCTAAGGAAAAGAAAGTCAGAGTTCCATTGGTAAGGATGTCTTTTTTAGATAAAAGAATACGTTTTGAGCCTAGAAAAGATAGATGTTTCCCTGATGGGTGGATCGAAGCTACTTCATAACTTAGGTGCTGTATAAAATCTTTCATCATCCTGTAGGCCTCGGATAGGGAGGTCGGGTGTCGAGGTGGAGGTGCTTGGGGTAGAGAGCGTGAAGTGAACCCTTTTGAATTGATTGATGTTGCCCCTCAAGTCTTTACCTTCCACGTAGTTGTAAGGTAAAGACTTGATGTTGATGCCGACGCGGAGCTTGAGCAGGAGAATACTGTTTTAAGTTCGGCGCTCTTAAGCTTAAGGGTGGACACTTTTTGGGATAATGTGCCGCCCCCTGTGAATACATTAGCAGAGAACTCTTTAGGGGCCTTTTCATATTCGGTCTTCGGGGGTGCTTTTATGTCAAACCAACTCCCCTTTTCCCTGTCGAATAACCAACCTAGAATGAAAAGCTTTTAAGCGCCCTCACAAACAAAAGAACAGATAAACGTATTTGGAGAGCATAGAATCTGTGCTTGAGAGGTGGGGCTATGGGGCAGAAGAGATCTTAAGCGAGCACCGATCGACCACCGATGTGCGACTTAGCCAAGATAGAAAGGTAGCGATATTCTTTCGTGGGCAATCAACGAGTGAAGCCGATTTAAGCCCTTGGGATAAATGTTTTTAGTCCTTTTTTTTATCGCAATATGGGGCTGGTCTTAGCGGATGAATCTTCTTAAGTTCCTGAACCACCATGAACAGAACAGCTACGATCACTTTATTGCTAACATCTTTTATTTCACTAACTGCTGATAGGCAAAGAACAGTTCTTTCAACAAGACCATCAACTGCGGATGATGGAAGAGCAGAACGGCTTACAGAAGCTAGTGCAAAAAAGATTCATGGGGGTTCGAGATCGCCTCCGTGTGGTTCATCCTAAGTAGCTAACCGAATATGCTTTTGTCTCTTGGAATCGTACCATCCATGGCGAGTGGTATCGTATAATAAGAGAAAGGCTGCTTCGGTCGAACCCACCCTTACCTCATTCAGAATAGGAGACTTCCTCGTCCAAGCACTCATATAGAGTTGGGATCGTCACAATTCATTCTAAGAAGATGCTATTGACTGACATTGGCAATACACTGTCTTTTTCATATTAAAAGTGGATTGAACAGGCTTCCTTTCTCATAGGCTTGCAACTAGCTCGCTCGCAGAAAGAATTGATGATGTCCTTACTTAAGAATAAGAAGTGTGCTTACGCTATTGAACCAAGCCTTTCTTTTTTAAACCGAGCCTTCGGCATTTTGCTTACTTGACCAACTCTTTGGCACTGTGCTAACGAAAAGTAAAGGAACGAACTCAAACTCAAAACACAACAAGAAAAGAAATAGGGCTTAGCAACTAGTCATACACGGAAGAACATTATAAGTTCTCCTACAATGGCCCGCTCCCTAAAAGCTGGACCTATTCGCTTGGCTGAATCGACATAGACTAGATTCGTACTGACACTGGAGTCCCTCCAAACAAACTTCCACTTAAGTCAGAATAGTTGCTTAAGCAAAAGAAAAGAAACCTGCTGACTAGGGCAGGGCGTATACTAGAGAAAGAGTGACTGATGTTGCATCAGGAGGGGATTAGCTTAGGACTGAAACTGCTCAAACCCCCAGGGACGAGAGAAGCAAGAAAACCCCAGGAAAGACGGAAGGAAGGGAACTAGCACTGGTCATATAGAAAGTCTTACCTTACCAAACCAAGAAAGGCCCTATCAACAACTCACTTAAAAATGAACTCTTACCCACTGGCTGCCCTGTAACCTGGCTTGCTCATGCATTTCCCCTTGGATTGGATGCTGGAAAGAGATTGCTAGTCTAGACTGGCACACTCAAAGGATGGATTACATTGACCTTTGCCTGCCCTAGCCTTAGCTTTTTTATTACATAACATTAGATAGGCCTATCCCCGCCTAAGGAAACTATCTAAGGGAAAGAGAAAATCCATCTATTACAGCTAAAGAAAGATTAAGATTACTAGAAGCTTTTAAACTTCCGGAACACTCTCTTAGCTATATCCCCCCTAAGACCGATAGATATATCCATACCAAGGAAAGAAAGAAAAGAAAGAGATTGACCTAGCTCCCTACTTGCCAATAAAATCCCTGCCTGCTGAAAGGAAAGCAACTACAATTGGCACAGGCTCGCAAGAAATTAAACTCGATAGAAGCCAACTCCAACTAAAGGTATGATACTTATCTTATTACCGGGAGAACTTATTTTACCCTTAACTATAAATTTTATTACTGGAAGTCTTATTACATGGATAGGCCCGTTGAGCCTGCTATCCTGCCGCAATGTGCTAACGCATTCAAAGAAAAACCTGCCGCTTGCTCACTGGATGGCTCTTTCCCTTGCTGTAACTTGATGGGCTTACCTTTTAACTTACAATTGGATACGCTTAACTTGAAATGCCTGGAAGCTTTCTCCCATTGGATGGATTGCCTAAGATGCCTACTAGCCTAAGCTTGCTTACCTTTTTGCTTACCTACTCTTTTGGAGTTTACGAAGCGAGCACAGAAGAAGAAAAAGTATACGGTTAGAGATAAGACGCAATAAGAGTTGAATTTACGCTTAGAGAAGAGAAAGAAAGGGCTACTCAGGGATTGAAGGAGCATAAGCTGAAGGCGACCAACGAACGTGTGAAGCCACTCGACTGAACAGAGAGGTCGAAAGTCCACGAGCGGAATAAAAGGTTAGAAAGGAGAGGGCAGTTCCGGTCTACGATTTCTTCTGGGTGTATATTTTCTTTCCTTTTGTCGTTGTAGCAATCTTTCTTAGTGCACCCTTAGGCGATTTGTCTTGCTTTGCTGCTGCCAAGGCGTCCCGCTCTTCCTTTCAGGAATAGAGTAAAGGGACGATCGATGAAACTCTTTCAAAGTCACATATCTTCTTTCATTCTCGGGTAGCAAGGAGCTCAGCGAAGGGCTAAAGCCAGGTTGTTGAAGACTCACTTAGCCTTAATCCAGCAGCGAAGGAAGAGTAGCACAACCCTGACTTTCGAAGGGAAGAAAGCTTAGCGCTCAAAGAAAGCCTCTGAGGAGGGTAGATGGTGGGGGGGAGACTTACTAACTCGATTCTATATCTCCTCTAGGGCCTTTAATCTTTCTATCCGGTTTTTAGTTGAAGATGCAGGTGAGGGAAGACGGATGCAATACCCTTCTTAGTCACCTCTTGCAGCATTCTTATTCCTAGTCTCTGTCGCCAGCAGAAGAAGTCAAAGCCTCCCAAAAGGGAAAAGACGGAAAGCCGATCGGGCAGAAGGAACTCCAACTTGAGCTCCTAACTCAAAGCTGGTGAAACTACTGCTTATGCTGGCAATCCCTCATTCTCATATAGAATCCCTTTAAGAGATTCATTCTTTAGGGGACCCATAGTCTGAT